>JANRMT010062849.1:13589245-13607366 GCA_026402145.1 Polypterus bichir lapradei
GTTTATTGTTAGTAATTGTGATTGTTTATGAGTATTGTGGAGAAGAGTGTGCTTTGTGCACTGTGGCAATTTAATAAAGTCGATTATTGGACTTTTACCTGGTGTCTGGAGTCGTGGACAGGGGTTCAAGGGAGCGAGAGCGCCCCCTATCTGTCACACTACGCATTATATTTTTGTTAGAATAACCATGTATCAGCTCAGAGAGAATCAGGCCAAAAGGCAATGAAGATATACAGTCAAGTTAGATATTAAACCTCCTTCAGGTGACTGCACTACTAATTGCAACAGCACCTAATGGAAACTAACTAGCTAGAGGAACTACAGCAACTAAATTTGAAAGAATAAACAAAGATGGAAAAGGGAACCAACAAAAAGGGCACAAAAATTATTTATACATAACTAATAAACAGAAAAAGATAACACAATTTAGTGCCTTAACCCTTGTATACGTAACGGGTCACAAGCGATCTCTGGCATCATGTTTACAGCTCTCATGGTTTCATATGATACAGTGTGCTTTAAACTGACTTCATAGTGGGAAAGCACCAGGTCCTGATGGCTACACTGCTGAATTTTATAAAAAAATGTTCAATGAAGTTAGCTCCCCTTTTATTAGCAACATTTCTAGAAGCCAGAGACAATAAAATTCCACCCCAAACTTTTCACTAAGTATTAATTACCTTTTTTTCCTAAGAAAAATAAAGACTTATTACAATGTGCGTCATACAGACCAATCTCAATAATGAATAATGATGTTAAGATACTCTTTAAAGTTCTAGCTAGAAGGACTGAGAAATGTGCTTACTTCAGTAATATCACAAGACCAAACTGGATTTATTTATTTTCCTCATCTCCCACCTATTTTTATTCCAGACGAAATATTGATCAGTCTTGAAGACTCTTGACAGCATTTCTATAATACATAAAACCATTTTAAAGTACCTTCCTTTTAAAGATCGCAGAGTATAGTGGGAAAAGGATCTCTTACTCAACATTTCAGAAAAGGAGTGGAAGGCAGCCATGCACAGAATTCACTCCAGGTCTATATGTACAAAGCATTCAATTATTTAATTTAAAATCTTTTATTGAGCACATCTACTGTATGTCATTTAAAATTGTCCAAATTTTTTCCAGGACAAGATCCTACCTGTGAATATTGCAATTGAACTCCAGCCTCACTAGGCCACATGTTTTGCTTTAATTTGGCGTGTACCAAATTAACATCATTCTGGACAAAAGTTTTCAATGCCTATCAGACAGCCTTGGTGTCACAATCACTCCTAATCCATTAACAGCTGTGTTTGGGGTACTCCCAGATGGGCTTAAAGTGGAGAAGAACAAACAAACTGTAATTGCCTTTACTTCACTAGTAGCATGTAGACTTATCTTGCTCAACTGGAAGAATCCTAGCCCACCTCTTTTAAGTCAGTGGGTAACTGATGTTACATACTATTTCAAATTGGGAAAAATCAAATTCTCACTTGGAGGATCTGTTCAAAACATTTTTAAATCCTGGCAGGATCAAATCAATAACATTTTAGAATAAGTATTTATATTGGGGAGAAGGATTCCTTTTCTTCTTTACTACTCTCAAAGTTTTACTCTGGCCATTGGCCTTCCTCTCTTTCTTATGAGTGGGGTTTGAATTGAATTTAGTTTTGTCAAGTTTAACTTGATTGCATTGAGTGTTACATGCTTTTAATAAATAAATAAATAAACAATATATTTTACACAAAACTTAGCTGTTAATACAGTTAATGTGTTTTAAACTGTGGGCAAGGAAATGGGTATTTTCTCTTGTATTGATAAATTTTATTTATTTATTTATAAAGCACTTTAAAAACAACATCAAGGCTGACCAAAGTGCTGTACAATAAAAAAAAAGAAAACCCAACATATCAGACACACAAAACCAAAGGGTAAATGAAACAGAAACACAAACAAATAAGAACTGAAGAAATTCTTAATAAAAAGTATACAGATAGCCAGCATATTATACTGGGTTAAAAGCCAGAGAGTAAAAATGTGTTTTTAAATAGGATTTAAAGACAGCTAGCAAAGGAGCCTGCCTAACGTGCAACGGCAAATCCTTCCAGAGTTTTGGGGCTGCAACTGAAAAAGCTCGATTACCTCGGAGTTTGCATTGTGCCTTGGGAACATGTAAAAGCATCTGGTCTGCTGACCTGAGAGAGCGAGACGGTACATAAGGGTGCAGCAGTTCCGAAAATTAAAGTGGGGCACAACCATTAAAAGATTTAAAAAAAAATACAAGGATCTTAAAATGGATTTGAAAACGAATTGGAAGCCAGTGAACGGAAGCCAAAATCGGGGTAACATGCTCATGCTTTCTTGTGCCAGTTAAAAATCGAGCAGCAGTGTTTTGCACCAGCTGTAGGCGAGCAATGGAGGCTTGACTAAGAAGCGCATTGCAGTAATCTAGACGAGATGTTATAAAAGCATGTATCACTGTTTCAAGGTTGCGCTTAGACAAAACAGGCTTGATTTTTGACAGCCGCCTCAACTGGAAAAAGCAACATTTTACCACTGCGTTCACATAGCTATCAAGTTTTAAAGTGGAATCCATTTTCACACCCAAATTCGTGATCATGGATTTCTCAAATTGAGCCACAGTGGAAAGGTCGATGCAGGGGGTCCCGCTGGTGCTATTGGGTCTAAATAGCATGACTTCTGTCTTGTTCTCATTAAAATTTAGAAATTAATTTAAATTAATTCTAAATAGTTTACCTAATATAGGAAATTATATTAACAAATAGGTGTGCAATAGTTCTGTCAATATATCTGTTATCGAACCCTCAGCTAAGGGGCCTTGGGGAAAAACACAATTTGTATGTGAAAATGATTGTTAATACAATTGTTGACTACTGCAGACACTGGAAAAATGATTAAAGCAAATCTTTTTTGTTCTTTTATACTCTTCCTGCAGTGAAAACTGGTTTTGCATAATGCAAGATGATTAAACTATCTGGTGTTAAGATCATCTGCATTTTAAAATTAGTGGTTGTTTCAGTAAAGTGTATAGCTTGCATACACCGAGAGCTCTGGCAGCTGTTCAAGAAGGTAACATTTAAGCAAAGTCACTTGACTATTCTTACTTGATCACAAATCTGAAGTAAAGTAAGAGATGTTAATTAAAGTATCTCAAAATATCTGCATTTAGCTTATAATAACATAAACTGAGATAAGACACAGTATGGGATATTATACTGTAATTATGGAAACTTCCCACTGTGTTCATACTTTAAAAGTCATGAATTTATATTCATTCTTTCACCCTTTTCATAAACTGATTTATAATTAAATGATCTCAGGGATGGAGCACTAATCCACCTGTATCAGGTGCTAAGCAGGAACAAACTCTGGTTGGAATGCTAGTCCATTATAGGTTACACTTACTGACGTCCACACTGGACCAATTTAGAGATATAGGTCTTGAACCATAAAACAAACTACACACTGTTTCAATGCTCGTTATCTCCTAGTGCATTTAGGGGACAAGGAATCACAAATGCTGTGCAAGTCCTAAGCTTCACCTATTGTGCACAGGTTACGAATACATTCGGTTTCACTGCCAAGTGTAGTACTACTTACCTCAGTATATTTGTCTAGGAATGGTAAAGGCTAAAAGGGAGAAAAGGAAACGTGTCTTCTAAGGACAATACAAATATCCTGTTTTTGCTCTTTTTGGCCTTTTCTTCTGTGGTAAGTAAATAACTACTCAAAGGAGCAGGGTTAACCTACTGAGAATTTATTGTCTTATTAAATTGGAAGGTTGACAATTTCCAAAAGCAAATGCCCACTAGGTGAACAACTTTAAAGTATCAGCAAATATGAAGCAAACAACCTGAGCCAAATGTGCAGTACACACTTCCATATTACCACCTTGATAAGTCCTTTCTTGCATTCACTCCAGCTTGTTACTGTTCACCTGTCCCTCTTTATTACAGCATCATAGTGAACTGGAGCCCTTTATGACATCTTCATGATTTTGTACCGACCAAATTTGTGTCCTCTTTTCATTTGTACTCAAGTACTCTGCTCTTGTTATGCTGTAGAATGCATGCCAACTAATAAAGCAGAGTTTCCATTGTGCTCATTTATTCTGAAAATGAGAGTCAGGCATGATTAAGCCACTGAAGCAGATTCACAAAGAGGTACCGGCAGGGAAATTGCATTAATTAGACAGACAGACTGATGGAAGTGAAAATTTCTTTAGAGCATGTTGGCAGCATTAAATAGTGTAGCAGTGTTGTTAATATACTGTACCATACATTCAATCTTGTTGAGTGTCATTAAAGTGAAAACAAATTCCAATGGTAATTAGTATATCAGGCTAATAAAAAAAAGAAGTAGGGTATAAGCAGATGAAGAACATAGTGAAATATAACATACTGTTTGTTAATTAGGCCCTAAGAACAAACCAAGGGCATTCTAGTTGGTTCAGCCACTGAAAAAGGAATTCCTTTGGTGTGTCAGATCCATCTTTCTGAACAGTTGGCATGCAGTGGAGTAAAGCTGCATTTGCTTCTTTTTAAGCTGAAATTTGCAGGCTTCCATTTCCTACCGGAGGGCATGACATGAAAGCATCTGCTTAGGTAATGTGTACAGTTCTCTGCAGTCTTGACCCCTATCCCTTTTCTACCCATAAGTCAAACTGTCCTTGAAGCCCCAAACGTTGCCACCCACAGTGAGCAGACTCTCAACTGATTATTCTACTCTTTTACCTTTCCCATTTACATAGGACTTCCTCCATTGCAGGGAAGGAATTACAAACGCAATAGGCTCTCCATGTGATAGATATACAGTCATATTGGTAGACATATTAATGCTTCACAGCTACATCTGCATCTATGTTAGTGATAATCTCTGTTCTTATTTTATTTAGTACTGCTGAACCTCTGTATAAACAAGCCAGTAGACACACCAGACGGACTTTTCTTTTAAAGTCAATGAGCAGGTTTTTTGTGTTTCTCATTGAAGGTTTTGCTTCTGTCACCAACCAGCAATCTCCTGGCCATTACCACAAAATAAAAATTCCTTATGTTTTTAATATATAATGTCAGAGACCAGAGAGTTGGGTGCATTTTCAAAAATCTGACATGAAATGTAATTCACCTCCGTATCATGGGTCAGCACTGTCGCTAACTCCTTCTCCCATTTTGCCCTTAAAGTAGATGAAGACCAGCTGGAAGCTCCAGCATCACTTCATCTGATGTCACAAAGCTCCTGCCTCTTTCGCCATGACTTGTATGCAAGAATATCAGCACCCAGATGTTTGCATTCAGCTAGGAACCCGCAACTGGGAGTAGAGAACTCTACTAGCATTCCTTAGGAGAGACAGCAGACCTATAAGGTCCCATAAGGGGCTCACCTAGAAGGTACCCCAACCCCTTTACCTTATTCAGTCTGATTAAATTAAATAGTAAATTGTGCATTAACCACCACTGTAACTTGTGTCATGTAGATGCACAACAGTAAGCTGATTAATGGCTGGCTGCCTTGAAACACAATGTTGACAAGAGGATTGTGAACTGCATGATGAGCCTGGGAGTCCAATGTAGCTCTGACAGTATGGTGAGGAGATTGGGAGACTTCAGGAATCCTTATCATCTTTCTGTCTTTGCACTTGAGACAGGAATGGATGGCACAGTTGGATGTTTAAAGTCTCCCTTTCTACCGCTGCTTAGATAGATAGATAGATACTTCATTAATCCCAAGGGGAAATTCATATAATCCAGCAGCATCATACTGATACAAAAAAAAATATTATATTAAAGAGTAATAAAACTGCATGTAAAAACAGACAATAACTTTGAATAATGTTAGCATTTACTCCCCCAGGTGGAATTGAAGAGTCGCATAGTGTAGGGGAGGAACGATCTCCTCAGTCTGTCAGTGGAGCAAGACAGTGACAAAAGTCTGTCACTGAAGCTACTCCTCTGCCTGGAGATGACACTGTTAAGTGGATGCAGTGGATTCTTCATGATTGACAGGAGTTTGCTTAGTGCCCGTTGCTCTGCTACAGATGTTAAACTGTCCAGCTTTATTCCTACAATAGAGCCTGCCTTCTTAACAAGTTTGTCCAGGCGTGAGACGTCCTTCTTCTTTATGCTGCCTCCCCAACACACCACCGCGTAGAAGAGGGCACTCGCCACAACCGTCTGGTAGAACATCTGCAGCATCTTATTGCAGATGTTGAAGGACGCCAACCTTCTAAGAAAGTATAGTCGGCTCTGCCCTTTCTTACACAGAGCATCAGTATTGGCAGTCCCGTCCAATTTGTCATCCAGCTGCACTCCCAGGTATTTATAGGTCTGTACCCTCTGCACACAGTCTCTTCTGATGAACACGGGGTCAATGAGGGGCCTGGGCCTCCTAAAATCCACCACCAGTTCCTTGGTCTTGCTGGTGTTTACATGTAAGTGGTTTGAGTCACACAATTTAACAAAGTCTTTGATTAGCTTCCTGTACCCCTCCTCCTGCCCACTCCTGATGCAGCCCACAATAGCAGTGTCATCAGTGAACTTTTGCACGTGGCAGGACTCCGAATCATATTGGAAGTCTGATGTATATAGGCTGAACAGGACTGGAGAAAGTACAGCAACCCTGAGGCGCTCCTGTGTTGCTGACCACAATGTCAGACCTGCAGTTCCCAAGACACACATACTGAGGTCTGTCTGTAAGATAGTCCACGATCCGTGCCATAAGGTGTGAGTCTACTCCCATCTTAGTCAGCTTGTCCCTAAGGAGCAGAGATTGGATGGTGTTGAAGGCGTTAGAGAAGTCCAAAAACATAATTCTTACAGCACCACTGCCTCTGTCCAGGTGGGAGAGAGATCGATGTAGCATATAGATGATGGCATCCTCCGCTCCCACCTTCTCCTGGTATGCGAACTGCAGAGGGTCGAGGACGTGGCGGACCTGTGGCCTCAGGTGGTGAAGCAGCGCCGCTCCATGATCTTCATCACATGTGACGTCAGAGCAACAGGCTGGTAGTCATTCAGCTCACTAGGACGTGATACCTTTGGGACTGGGGTGATACAAGATGTTTTCCAAAGCCTCGGGACTCACCCCTGTTCCAGGCTCAGGTTGAAGATGCGCTGTAGAGGACTCCCCAGTTCCAACGCACAGGCCTTCAGCAGTCGTGGCGATATACCATCTGGACCCGCTGCTTTGCTGGCATGAAGTCTCCTCAGCTCTCTGCTCACCTGTGCTGCTGTAATTGTGGGTGGGGATGTTTCACCTATGCTGGTATCAGCAGAAGGATGGTTGGTGGATGAAGTACTCCGAGGTGAGAGTGGGTTAGGGTGGTCAAACCTGTTAAAGAAGTTGTTCAATTGGTTTGCTCTCTCCACTTCTCTCTCGATGGTGGCACCCCACTTCGAGCTGCAGCCAGTGATGATCTTCATCCCATCCCACACTTCCTTTATGCTGTTATTCTGCAATTTCTGCTCCAGCTTTCTCCTGTACTGCTCCTTTGCCACCCTGAGCTGGACTTGGAGTTCCTTCTGCAAGCGCTTGAGCTCATGCTGATCACCACCTTTAAAAGCCCTTTTCTTCTGGTTCAAAAGGCCCTTGATGTCACTTGTAATCCATGGCTTGTTGTTAGCATAGCAGTGTACTGTTCTTACTGGAACTACAATGTCCATACAGAAGCTGATGTAATCAGTTGTGCAGTCAACAGCCTCTTCAATGTTCTCACTATGTGACCCCAGCAGTATATCCCAGTCTGTAGTTCCAAAGCAGTCTCTCAGAGCCTGCTCTGCCTCACGGGACCACTTCCTGAATGATTGTGTGGTTGTAGGTAGCGCCTTCACTCTTGGTTTGTAGTGAGGATAAGCAGAACCAGGTTATGATCTGCTTTCCCAAATGCAGGCAGCGGAGTGGTGCTGTATGCGTCTTTAATGTTTGCATACAGTAGGTCAATAGTCCTATTTCCTCGGGTGTTACAGTCCACATACTGGAAGAAGGCAGGTAATGTTTTATCCAGCGTTACATGGTTAAAGTCTCTTAGCACAAGAGCCTCAGGGTGCTGCGTTTGTAACTTAGCAACTGCGGAATGGATGATGTCACTCGCTATCTCTGCGTTCGCTCGAGGGGGGATGTAAACAATAACAACAATCACGTGTCCAAACTCTCTTGCAAGTAATAGGGACGCAGACTTACGGCCATCAGTTTGATGTCCCAGCAGCAATTGGAGATTTTAATGTTTATATGTCCAGAGTTGCACCACCTTGTATTCACATAGAGAGCGAGTCCACCTCCTTTCCGCTTCCCACAGGTATTTGCGTCTCTGTCCGCTCTAACTGTGCTAAACCCGGGTAGCTCCACGTTAGCATCTGGGATGGTAGTTGTTAGCCACGTTTCACTAAAACACAGCAAGCTGCATTCTCTGTAAGTTCTGACATTTTTCACCAGCACAGCCAGTTCGTCGATCTTATTTGGTAGTGAGTTCACATTTCCAAGGATCACAGAAGGCATCGACGGTTTATAATGCCATTTTCTCGCAAGCTGCTTGGCTTTTATCTTATCTTTTATCTTTGCACCGGCTCGGCTGCCCCAATATCGTCTTCTTACCTCATCAGATAAATAGGGAACCACACCGGCGTGGGCATTTCTTCTCAGTGCTTTAAGCTGACTACTTGAATAGGCGAGTCTCGGAGTGTAAAAATCCATGTCAAGTAGTAAAAATAGTAAAAAGTGTCCAGGGAGCGATTCCACATAAAAGAAAGTGGTAAAGTGATCGGTGCCACCCTATCTATTAACTACTAATTATTAAAATCTGAGATATTTTATATTTCCTTTAGGAGATTATGTAATTTTTCTTTGCAGTAGCCTAAAGCAGTGGTTTACAAGATCAATTATGGGAAACTCTGCAGCTACAGATTTTTTTTTTATTGCAACAGATATCACATTCAGTGTGCATTGCATAGTTTTAATTGATCTCATTGTTTAGTTATCTAGTCTACAACTATTTTAAGAAATGTATAAATTTGTGAATTGTTTGCAGTGCTTGAAATTGTTATGCTTCTTTTTCCTGCTTTCTTTTGAATTTATGCTTTTCTACGCAGTTTGCTCCCTTAATTTATCCAAATCTTTATGGTTAGCAATGGGTAGTTTAGACAGAGGTGCAAATAGCACTAAACAATAAAGGGGAGCAATAACTTCACTGCCATTTTCTTACAAAGGAGTGGACAAGAGAATATGTCACTGAAGTAACTGCTCCCTTTAGCATTCAATATAGTCAGCTACTAAAAAGGGTGAAACTCAAGCATTTAAAGTTTTGGCAAACAAAATCAGAATTTCGTAGAATAAGAGACTAAAAAAGCTCAGATCACTAACAAATAAGATCAATTAAAAGTAAGAACGATGCACTCATTAGAACAGAAACCTGCAGCCAATGAATGTTGGAACTCCCGACCTAAAGAATTAACAAGTAGCATATTGGAGGCATGTGTTACATTGTAGATTCTTTAACACCATTTCTATGTTCTGATATTTGTATGTTATTTTAAATTTGTTACTTTGATTGTTTTTTAAAATTTTGGATGATGTATTAATGATGTGAGACACGCAGATTGCCTTTGCTTGGTGGGAGTAGAGTGTGCACCAATAAATTATATTTGCTACTGCCCTGTTGCTTTCATTTCCTGGCAGAACTGTAAATAAGTAAAGACGTCTCGACAAAATCAAAATCTTACATTTTGATCCCATCTTTTACATTTTAGTTTGTAATGTCAAGCTGAGGTTTACCGTGTCTTAAAAATTACAGGAACTCAAGTTTCCCTTGGCTTTGCTTCATGCCTTACCCTTGTATTCTTGAGAGCAGATCAATTGATTGTCCATAATGAACCTTACCGACTATGGCTGTAATTCTGTTTTACAGAAAAAATGTTCAACCCTCAAGCGTCTTTCTAGTTCTTTTGGACAAGTGCATCTGCTTTGCATATCACAAGGTTTTATTTTGTAATACAACATCAAGTTTTTCAGTCTGTACCACTAAACTGAATTTGCTTCATCAGCTTAATCATGCCTGACTGTGATTTCCAAAATAACTGGGCAAGAATGGATGTCAGTTTTTCAAGGTCTGCAGTACCTAGCTACAAATGAAACACTGTTGGTTCCATGGTTAACCAGTATAAGTGTAATGGCACGTACACCCAAATATTGAAACAGTTCTCAAGAGATCTAAGCAAATGTCAGTTGCATTGTGCTGCCAGCTTGGGATGATCTTGTGCTGATAAGGTTCTAGTACATATTTATGACAACAAAACTAACATTCAGGTTTAATGCTGTTGCAGTGTGCCCCAGAGGTGGAGACTAGCAGTGGACCAGGGCTGTCTAAGTGCAGTTACTGTGGGCTTCTTGGAGTCAGAGAAGGGGAACAAAGTTCCATACTAGCTTAGACCACTGTTCAAAGTCAGGTTTAACTGACCTTGTATGGTGGGTAATGTTACAAAATGAATTCTGCATACATCATATAGACTACTATGGACATGGAAAAGAACAGATATGCCTATAAAAATATGGAAACCATATTTTGTATTCATATTTGGACTGAAGTATAGCATGATACTGAATCAAATATATTTAACTGAATGCCATAGAAAATGACAAGCAATGCATGGAAACATTTATATTGTGCAATATAAGAATTAGAAAAACACATTTAGCCATTACTATTCAGTAAAAAGACTCAAAGTTGGATATATTTTGGAGCAACCTCGCCAGCTCTGCCTTCACTGGCCCCAACACTTCTTGCATAACCATTATCTGATGCCCTGTAATTGCCTTTTTTGGCTCCTACTTTCATATGCTTCTATAAATTTTACAGGTGTGCAATGCTGACGCACCTCCATTAACGGACAATCAGATGGTCAGCTGAGCAAACAAAGTAGAAACATGAGGCCAAAACAAGACTAACTGTGAACTAGTCATACCTGGTACTGATCTTGTTTCGTTTTTTTACTGAGATATTATTCAGACCTAAGATCAGTACCATGCTACATAGCCTGGTCCTGGTCTGCTACTAGTACAGTGCTCTCAGGTACACTAAAACTGATCCCTACTGTCTATTTACATTACCCAGACTAAAACCAAAATCAAACAGTAAATTATGGGCATTTGACCAAAAGGACTAAAAAAGAGAAATTAGAGACACCTACGAAGAAATTCTGAAACTGAAGATGAAAAATAAAAACAAATGAGTATAAAAAGGATGAAGGGAAACAGCATCTAATGTACTAGCTATGGGCATACGTAGCTATACGTATATACTGTGTATATATATATATATATGTGTGTGTGTGTGTAAAACAACAGATTTTTACTCAGTAATGCCATAACTATGCACAGAACTAATAACAGAAAATTAAAACCACACACCAAGAATTGCCTTCATAAATGTGCTTAGGCAAAATAATGAGACAGCTGGTATGTTCAAATCTTTTGAACACTTCAGGTTAGATTCATATAAATCTGAGACTGTTAGCATTATTTTACTCTTAGAAGCTCACCACGTTTTATATTTAAATAATACTTTTTGCTTTAAGACACATGTATACATCTCATTTTACAAATAGCCATATAATTTGAAACAGATGATTGATTAAACAATCAAGTACCCGCTCCAAGTACTACATTAAACCCAGGAGATGACATAAAGGAATAGCCACTCCTAAGGGGAAAGCAGAAGGCTGAAACAACTCTAGTAAGGGGGAGAACAGTCAATGTACTATGGAGATAAAATGATAAATGAGAGGGTGAGGAATTTATTGTAAAGTGAGCAAGCTGCCTCAACAGACAGGCATATAGTGGAGCATGTATAAGACCTTACAGGACTGCGAGATCTTTATTTGTTTGTATTTTTTTTTATTTGTAGTCAGGGAAGCTTTTCTTTACTGGCAAATGTTACAGCAAAAATGCTTTTTAAACTACACTAAATTACTATCAGTTTACTTCTTGGTTTTTAATTGTTCACCGGGACAGTAACATTTTGGCATACTGAATATTTACTGAAGCAAGTCAAAACAAATTAAAATGGAGCCTCATATCTACTCCCAGCAGGACACTAGACTCTTAATCCCATTGCCATTAATATTACTAATAAGAGCTCATCAGAAATATTACCAGCTCACCCAGCCTAGCATTAAAAAAACTACAAGCTGAATGGCCAGCCAGCATGAGATTGCTGCTCTGGACTGCATTAGTCCAGTCAAGCAGTTTTCTGGGAGCTGCCCGAGATCTGAAAATTTCAAACACCATCTGTCAAGTAGGCATTATGCAGGCGTAAAGTAACATGATCAGCAGGCACGTCTGTGATGCTAAGTTGGAGTACTGCCATCATTTTGCTGAGCAGGCCGGGTCAAAGACTGCATCCCAGGGATTTGGCAGCAAAATGGCTCATCTTTCCAGATTTATGATCTATCTTTACAGATTTTTAATCTGTGCAGGTTTTAAAATAATGTTACATTTCCTGGAGTCTAGTAGTATCCGAAAACAAAGACTTTAAATTTCTGAATTTCACTGTATATAAAATTTAATTTCTCTCAATTGTACACAGCAGTCAGTGTAATGTAATACTACCCAAATGCATTTATCTTTTTATTTTGCTGCATTTAGAAGACTCCCCAGTAGCAAAGTGGCTATATGTAGTTGCTGTGTCAAAGCTTTATTGTTCGCTTGTTCATCTGAATCTTTCTCTGTGAACTCCAGATCTGCTCTCACATCCCAAAGATGTGCTTATGAGGTTGACTTGTATCTCTAACTTGCACTTAGTGAGGGCTCTGCAAGGGACTGATCTTCTAGGGTCACTTCTTGTGTTATCCAGAAGTTATTAGGATAGATTCTGGTACTCTGTTGCCCATATCAAAAGTCTAGGTTGAGAAAATAGCTGAACAGTATATATTTATGCATGGTAAGATACCAAAAAATACCCAAAGCAGATACACAGACTGAGTGTCTGGGAAAGCTGACAGAAATTAGGATGTTTGCATATGCATTTTTAGGACACAAATGAATAAGCAGTTTAAAACTGTCCATTCAAACAAGTGTACAAACAGCCTGACAGTTATCTAATCTAATCCATGCAAATCAGACACTAGTTTGTGAATTGTTTTTACAATTATCCTAATTCACTGAAAACTTTGCCAGTGTTAACAGATTAATAACACTTGTTTGTGATATACCGTAATGCTATTAAGATAACCAACTATATCTTTACTATCTTTCTATTCCTTTGCAGTTCTATAATTGATTGGCACCATTGATGCTATCGTTTTTCAAAATGTTTTAGCAGCAATTTGAGGTAAAAGAGCTCTTTGTTCACACTTACATTTCATATGCTTTGTTGACTGTCCCCATTTCTGTCATTACATCTATTTCCATAAAAGAGAGCCAGCAACATTCCTTTGGCTTAAGGGTGAATCACATACTCGAGGACATCAGTGTAAATAAAGGGGAAGTGCAATTAAAACTGAAGACAGGAAGCACTTCTTTAGACAGCGTGTTATGGGACTCTAAAACAAAGTACCTAGTTAAAGCAGAAACCTTAACCTTTAAGAAGAAGATATTGGGACAGCTTAGTTATTAGCTAAACAAATGGACTTAAGTGACTGAATGGTCTCCTCTCTTTTGTGAAATTTCTTATGTTCTAACAAGACAAAGAATCAGAGGTACATATGCTGGACCTCCTGGGGGAAGTAGTAAAGGAGAGAATTAAAGCATAACTGAGTGCCATTATGAACAATGTACATCCTCTCAATGACAATAACACTGAAGACTTTCAGCCAACAAATTATTCAGCAGACGTTTGTCAAGAAATGCTAGTGGGGCTCCTTTATACCTGCATAATGATTCACTGTGACAGTAACTGCCAAGTTAGACGTTTTCTTTCTTTTAAAAATAATTCTTTACGTTTATAGTGCTTTTCTCACTACTCAAAGCACTCTTCATGCAGGGTGGACCTTGGACGCAAACCCATGATTTAGTCATTCTTGTGTATATTTAAGAGGGGTTGTGTATCATAATATACAGTAATATTTATTTTATTTTTTCATTTACAATGAAATTCAATATGTCTTAATTTTTGTATAGCACTCTTCACTAAATGTAGGTGCCCAGTACTATGAGCAATAATCAATTAAAATACAAGTACAGATTAGACTAATTAATAAATATAGAACTGGTACACATATAAATGTAGATTTGTTAAAACACACAAATAACACAGTTGAAACCGACCAGACATGAATGGAAACCAACAATATCGCCTCATTAATTAATTGATGAACTATGGATAGTCAACAGCAGTGGAGATTAAAACCATAAAATAAAAAGTCAAAAATAAAGTTACAGTCCTAGTGAACTACCCACTCCTGGATTTCCTAGAGTGGAGTCTTTGCTGGCTCTCCAATCTGATGAGAGAATCTTTCCATCTCTTTATTTCAAAGCTCCTTTATCTGAGATGAATTTTCCATACATTGAAGAGTAGCCTGGCAGTAGAGCAGTGGCACCAACTACCGCATCCAGACACTGAGAGGAGAAACAGAATAGAGGTCAGTTAGTAAACCTTTAGTAAGGCTTATAAATATTGTGATACTTATATTTCTCTTCAAATGACTAACAAACAGAAATGCAGTATGTACACCTAATAAGCAGCTCTAATCAGGGTATGCTAGACTAAAGTAGTGAGTTTTAAGCCTGGATTTAAAAACTGAGACTGAAGAGTCATCTCATTTTATGTCGTATTACCAGGCAGATCATTTGACAGTTTCATGACCCTGTAACTAAAAGCTCGGCCTCCAACTTTTATTTTATTAATCTTTGAAATCTTAAGTAGACTGGCATCTTGAGATTTCAATGTGCACTCTGGCTTGTAAATAATGATAAGCTCAGATAAGTAAGTTGGGCCTTGGCCATTTAAGGCTTTATAAGTTAAAAGTTGGATTATGAAATCAGCCCTAAGCTTAAGTGGGAGCCAGTGTAAGGATTTGACAGCTGAAGTTATGTGTTCATTTACTGCACTTCTGTAAAAAGCCAAGTAAAGACAAATAAAGCTCTGTCTATCCATCTATCTGTCTGACTACCTATCTATTACTTAAGTTAGTATGCAAAAAAATAAATAAAAAGATTAGCTACATGTGTTGGATCAACCTGGAAGTTCAAATCAGACACTATCCTTTAGAAATCCTTTTAAATATGCAGCTCTTTGCCACTAATACAAATGGGGAAAGTGTGATTTTTTTTATGCCTAACTGACACTTTAAGAGCTTGTCCTTTGGAACATTATGAGGGAGTGGCTTAGTTGTCATTACAAGAAAAGAGTAAGAATGTGTACAAAATGTATTACTGTGTTGCTAAGGTTGTTAGCAGCCACGGGAATACAAAGAAAATAATACAAAATATACAAAAGGCCCTATCAAATGTTAGAAATTTGGAGAAATAAATGTTAGCTCTTTTTTGTGCTTGCAAGAGCTTACTTGACTAGTTCATTCTGCACAGTCAGTGTGAGTGTCTACCTATTTTAACTTGTTTCTAAAGTAAATAATTGTGACTATGTCCCTATCATCTTGTAGCCATGTTGTACACCTGAAACCAAAACAAAAAGAAAGTAATTAAAATAACACAAACATTCACAAGTACAACAATATACAAAATAATAGTGTCAGTCTGCTATAGTGTCTGACAGCTATGAGTGGTGGACAACAAGTGTTGAGTACGTTACTGTGTAATTCGACATCAGCAGACATGTATTTCAGCGCATCTACTATCAATCAAAAAAGCTGTGTGCATTGAATGTTGATGATGATAATTTGGGTCAGTTGCATTGCACCTCAGATAGTATGGTACTACCTGCAGATCAAGACCAGACTACATAGTACAGTACAAAGAGATGATCCGCAGGGGTAAGTGCTGTGTCAGTGAATAGCAGAACAAGATCAATGGCAAGTTTAAGTATTCTGCAACCAGTCTTGTTTTGGACTTGTGTTTCTACTCGGCAATTAATCCCTTGCCCTTTTTCAATTAATGGCATGCAGCTACACATTTCTCTAGATTTAAAGAGTCAGAGCAGAGGGAAAAACACATCCTTCATTTAAACTTAATGAAAATATTGCAGTTATTATGCTACATTAGTTCGAAATGAGTGTTGCTTTCATTATTGTAAATATCATTCACTTTGAGCATATGAAAAGTAACTGAAATCTATCAGTAATCACAGAAAGTAATGATAACAGAAGTTACAGGGAAGATACTGGCAGAATCTTTCAGTGTGCACTTTTCTATAATAGCAGCTGAGCAATTTCTTAATTAAAGACAACATTTCTGCATCCATTTACAAAAGATTAATGGTTAAGTTTTTATTGATCCATATTTTTCTATTTCTTCTATTCCACAATATTGCTATGCATTTCTTGTCTTTTTCTGTGGGTACTGAGTTCAGTATCACACTAGACTCCAGTCCAAATATTAATATAATATATGGGATCAATATTTTTTAATGAGATATAAGTACTTTTCATGTGTGTAACTATCTGTTTGATGCTTGTGTAATTAGTTTTGTAACATTTCCCACCATGCGAAGTCTGTTAAACTTGCCCCAGAGGTGGTCAAAGTTAGAGCCCAACTTTGCTCCTCTTCTTCGGCTCTCAAAATCACACTACAGCTTCACTTAGTCTTGGCCTTGATCCATTGCTAGTCTGCAGCTCTGGGGCACACTGAAACTGTGCTAAACCCTAAAACATACCATATAAGCCTGGGATCATCTTGAGCTCATAGCACACTGCAACTGATCCTTAGTGTTTTAAATAGAAAACAATAAATTTCATAGTAGGCTGCTGAAAACATTATAGATGATTTAGTCAAAGCACAACACGTTGTTTCTTATGTGATTTGTCACCAACAATTGCAGAACAATTTGGTGCATTTGCTCAATAATCAATTTTTAAAAATAGTTATTGGCGAATACATGTTATACCCATTTTTAGATATGTCTTGGGCCTGTCTGCTTCAAACATTATTTTTGAATATATTTAAGAGGGCCTTCCATAGTTTGTTTATAATAATTCTTTAAGATTAACCTTAGTAAAGGTATTTTTCAGGTATTGTCCTGCATTTTTAAAATTTTAAATCACATATTAATCTGATTACTAGGACAGCATTTTTTCACTTAAGAAACATAGCAAAAGTTAGACCTCTTATATCATTGAAAGATGCTGAAAAATTAGTTCACGCTTTTGTTTTCAGTCGACTAGATTACTGTAACACTCTCCTCTCAGGACTACCTAAAAAAGACATAAATCGATTGCAATTAGTGCAGAATGCTAGAATCCTAACTAGGAAAAGAAAATCCAAGCACATCTGTCCAGTTTTGATGTCACTACACTGGTTACCTGTGTCATTCAGAATTTACTTTAAAATACTGCTTATGGTTTACAAAGCCTTAAATAATCTCGCTCCATCTTATATTTCAGAATGTCTGACACCTTACATTCCAAATCGTAACCTTAGATCTTCAAATGAGTGTCTGCTTAGAATTCCAACAGCTAAACTTAAAATAAATGGTGAGGCGGCATTCTGCTGTTATGCACCTAAAATCTGGAATAGGCAGCCAATAGGAATTTGCCAGGCTAATACAGTGGTGCACTTTAAAAAACTGCTGAAAACACATTACTTTAACATGGCTTTCTCATAAGTTCATTTTAGTTTAATCCTGATGCTCTGTATATTTAATTAATTATCATTAGTATTAATGGTGGCGCTGCAATCCATACTAACCCCTACTCTCCTAATTCTTTTTCCTTTATTGTTTTTTCTTTTTAATTTTATAATTATGGTCTTTTACTTTCTAATCATTTCTATCAATTGAAGATAAGACTAAATTCAAAGGGGTGGAAACAGTTTTAAATTTTAAATAATAAAATGTAATAACAAAACTGAATCCAAAAAATACTTAGCAAGTAAGCTGATATATTACTAGGACAAATCCTGAAAAATTGCAGTCAATCCACATGATTCAGGTAGCTATATCCAAAAAAGCCTTATCTAAATCAATATGGCACAAGCCTATCCATCATATTACTGAATAATACGTTTAAAAAGATAT
>JANRMT010062849.1:13627366-13640677 GCA_026402145.1 Polypterus bichir lapradei
AAGATGACTTCAGGGTTATTGGGGAGTCCAAGAGGACTGGCAGGAGGCTAGTTGCAACCCTAACATTGTTGTGACTGTAAAATGAAAGCAAAATGCCACTGACTAGGAGCCAGGCAGCTTTCTCAAAGGGCTGGGTCTTTATGGGCTCCTGGGATACCAGGAACTACAAAGAGGAGTTCTAGTGTAGATTCTAAGTAGGCAAAATAAAGGCCACAATGGGCCATTATTCAAAAACAATTTTTCTAACTTTCTAAATAACAAGTGACACTGGAAATATTTATAGCTGCCTCAAGCCAAATGGCTCAATTAATCTAGAGTTGTAAGAAGAGCAGGAGCAATCAATGCTCACTAGCTAGAGGAAGAGGCCATAGGCATGGGAGACAGAGAAAAATGAAGGTTGTAAAGGTTGTGCTTTGAAGGTGTACCATACATATGAAGTTGGTAGAGCCATCTCATCTGTTAAACAGGACAAATATGCAGTATGTGAAAGCAGGTGTGCAGGGGTAACAAGGTTTTTCTTTTGGTACTTGTGCCATTGGTAGTAATCACACTCTTGTAAACATCTCTGTCTGTCCTGGTATCACTGGGTATTAATGGCATGGAGACGTCATAAGGACACCCTAGCCTGTTACACAATGTAGAGGAAATAAGAAATGATTCTCACTCTATACTGTATAGTACATTTCAAAAAATTTAATTTACATTAATCAAAGATGGGTGGCACGGTGGCGCAGTGGGTAGCGCTGCTGCCTCACAGTTAGGAGACTCGGTTTAGCTTCCCAGGTCCTCCCTGCATGGAGTTTGCATGTTCTCCCCACATCTGCGTGGGTTTCCTCCGGGTGCTCCGGTTTCCTCCCACAGTCCAAAGACATGCAGGTTAGGTTCATTGGCGATTCTAAATTGTCCCTAGTGTGTGACTGGTTTGTGTGTGTGTGTGCGCACCCTGCAGTGGGCTGGCACCCTGCCCGGGATTTGTTCCTGCCTTGCGCCCTGTGTTGGCTGGGATTGGCTCCAACAGACCCCCGTGACCCTGTAGTTAGGATATAGCGGGTTGGATAATGGCTGGATGGATTAATCAAAGATGTTTATTCCTGGTCCTGGACAGCCATTATTGCTGCAGGCTTTTACCAATTTCTTAAACTGATCTCTTTCCATGAAATTAATTTGATTTCTCATATAATCAGATGGACTCCCCCAGCTCTTTACCTGCAATGTTGGAAATTAATTCAGTAAAGGTGTGTATTTCTTCCAGGGATTTACTGAACAGGAGGATATTCCAAATATACATTTTTTAATTTGCATGTTTGGTAAGAATTTTACATTCTTTCTACTTTCTTAGCCATCAGGCAAGAAATAATTAACAACAAATAACAAGACAGCCAACAGCTAATCAGTTAATATAGTCCTGTTGTCAAACATTCTGTGCAGCTCAGTAAACTTCCAGAGAAGTTGCAAGATGACCGAAAATAATTATAAAATAGCAGCAAAATATGTAGAGCAGGGATGTCAAACTTTTAAAATAACATATGAGTCCTATTTTATTAATATTCAAAATATGTTACATACAGGACACAAAAATCTCCTTTAGAGTGCATTCAGATTTTCCTCAAGACATGTAGACTAGGTTATTCAAGAATTCTAAACTGATCCTATATGGGTGTGAGTCTGTCATAGACTGGCACTATGTTCAGTGCTGATTCATGCCTTGTTCTCAAATCTGCTGGAACAGGCTCTGACACAAATCATTGTTAAAAGTAGCATATTTTGTTAACCAGGACAAAATTTTCTCAAACCACATCTATATCACTGAGAAAGCAGTCATGACCAAACATGGCATGACACATACCAGACAAAAAGGCTGCAAAATTCATCAAAACAGTCACAGGCTTGATAGCCAACCCAAATGTCCATATTTAGCAATATGCCCATATTTCTCAGAAAGCATTGGTCTTGATGAGAAATAGTGCAGATTGCGAAGTCATAGATGGAAAATGGCATGCTCAAAAATAGTTTAATGAGTATTTTCACTGATGGAAAATGTAAGATCAGTGCAGAAACACAAAGGAGTAGCTGTAACCACATGTAATGAGACCATGGGCTGATGCATCAGAGCAGACCCAAAGGCAAGTCAGATAAACAGCCTTCAAAGCTGCATGGATGAGAAAAAGGAGTAGACATGAACCCATCATGAATACTGGAAAACCAATAGGTGAACTTCAACCTCCTGAAGACCAAATTTATCACAGAAACCATGGTCACCTGCTAAATATAATAGGTGGAGCACATATAATACTCTGTTTTGTGAGCTGTGACAGACAAGTCAATATACAACGCATCTATTGCGCCATACACTTCACGGACGTCAAGTGAATCTGATTTACAACCTGTGCCTTATGACTTGAGCACCCAGTCGTTCAAATGGAATTTGTAAATTTTCCCTGTATCTACATGGGCTTCTCTCTAGGTTCTCCAGCTTTCTTCAAAGATGTGTGCATTATTTTAATTGACTACTCTAAATTAGTCCTATGTGGGTGTGGGTGTTGTGTGTGTAAGTAGACCTGATGACCCATTAACATCCTGTTCAGGGTTCGGTTCTGACTTGTACTCAGTGTTGGCAGGATAGGCCATGGCCCCAACTACGTGTTATATATAGTTATAAACAGGTATTCTCAGTCTTGATTCTGTTGTTCAATAGTTTTTGTATATAGTTATAGTATGTTCAATAAATAGCTCTCTGTGGAAATTTATTATTGGAAGAAGGTGTGTAAAGCAGAATTTCACCGGAAGGTCATATAAGAAACTGTCATCCATCAGAAGAGATACCTTTTGCTGTTCAGTCTTTACTCCCAATCATTATTTTTTATCGTCATTCAGTATTTTTGGATGTTCTCTTAAGGACAAGCCATGGCTAGTTTATAATTTAGATTCTTCATAGATTTGTGGATTTAAAGTGTGGGGTGATCTTAGGCAAAATTTGGAACAGGCTGTCTCTTTTAGCCAGAGGAACTCTGGTTTTATAAGTTGTTTTGATATTAATGTACTTTATGAAAATCTCAGCAACTGCATAAAATAATGTACAGCAGTGCATCGTAAGGAATGTACACAAATTTTAACAGCCTTACAGTTTTTATTTTATCTTGATATGAGAAAATGCAATCTTTTTGCCATGCCTCTCTTTAAACTTGGTGCTTTTATGAAAGTCAGATTTATTGATTTATGGCAACAGCATTTGATATCCTTTATTTGATCAAGGTGATTTTTCATTCTGACTTCTTTTATTACATCTCATTCTCAGAGTTCATTATATTAGAAAAAAACAGCTACATCTGTTTTATTGAATGGCTCAGATGGACACAAGAACACAATTTAAAGAACACGGTATAGCAAATCCAACCACCTTGTGGTTTCAGCTTATTTTTTGCATAAACTATATAACAATATGAACCGCTTTGTAGTTTCTGCTCAAAGTGGTACAAAGGAATGCAGTCAAAATGTCTGTAAACCGGGAATGGAGTTTCACAGAATCTATGTGATTTTTAAATATTGTGTTATAAATCAGGCTTCTGTGAACAATCAGACGTTACACTATAATCTAGGGGATCACAGGTGACATACCAAGAGGTTACATTGTTTGCAGGTTTTTGTTCTAATTTGGTTCCTTAATTAGGAGACAGTACTATTTAATCTTATGGAATGCCTTAATTTTTCCACTTGATTCAATTCTTATAGTATCCTTTTATTTTACAAGAATATAATCCAAAATGATCTGGGGCCTCATGTATAAACGGTGCTTACGCACAGAAATGTTGCGTACGAACATTTCCACGTTCAAATCGCGATGTATAAAACCTAAACTTTGCGTGAAGCCACGCACATTTCCACGGTAGCTCATACCCTGTCGCACGCAAGTTCTGCACTTGGTTTTGCAGACTGGTGGCACCCAGTGTCAAAGCAGTGCTACTGTTCCTGTGTGGTTTCCCTTTCTTTTTCAGATCCACATCCCTGACACGGCTTTATAAATACACTGAAATTAACCACATATTGTTTATTAGTTTAATGTATCTGATTGTAGTTAACCTGTAACAATATAATGGTCCACTGAATGGCAAACTATTCTAAATACAATAGCTGCTTTAGTGTTGTTACTCTCACTGTGCTTTTTTCTTCTTCTTTCAGCTGTTCCCATTAGGGGTTGCCACATCGAATCATCTTTTTCCATATTACTCTCACTGCACCACTCGGAGTATTTATATCACTGTATCGGAGTGTGAATAACAGCTGTACAGCAGCTGATCAGAAAGAGAATTATCGGTATACAGCATCAAGCACACGATGCCTCAGCCACTCGCTATTTGAACTGCTCTCATACGGCTAATGCTTCAGAGCCTTTCCTGTTCGAACCTCGCGGTTCACAAACAGTTTTATCCCAAGAACTATAAAAGCACTCAATCAGTCCATCAAGTGCTCCTTTTAGAACTGTTTGTACTTGCAAGTTTACAGTGAGGTAATTGTACTTATGATACAGTTATAATATTGCACAACCTGAGTCACTTTATAAAGCACGTATTTACATATGATGACGATATTTTTAAAATGAAATGCAGCAAAATATATTTATTATATGATACAGATAAAACTTTAACTTTAACTACACGGTGCCGCAGCACTTATGAGGAGCTTGAGCTTCGTTCATGGTTTGTTCCTGCCTCGCGCTGTATTCTTGCTGTGGCTGGCGCGACAATGGAAGGACAGATGGATAGAATAATTAAACATGTACTAAGAAGATATTTCAATGTTACTTAAAAGCTTTGAAGAATTGGTGTTCTAAGCTTACAGATAGCTTAACGTATATTACAGAACTGATTGTGTGGTGATTGGGTATTTGGAGAAAGAAAAGTAAGGACGGGAATTGGGGGTTAGTACGTTTGAAAAGACAGTACTTCTGTAATAAAGCATTTCATCGAAGGGCGCGCATGGCACAGCAAGCATCTTGCATAAGACATGAACAATCACTGCGCCACCGTGTTCCCATGTTTAATAACGTGCTTTAACTCCTATCATCATGAAAATGATATCATGTATACTTCTCAGCATTTTAATTATTCAGAGAGCTGTAATATTACAAATGTAATGGATTCTGTGTCCTATTGGAGGAAGAGAAAGCCCGGAAGCACGTAGTGATTCATGCACATAGAGCACATAGAAGATCAAATACAAAACAAAACATTTAACGTGCTACTTTATTTACAATGGGATTTAAGAAACTAGTAAATTAAACGATTTTAAGATGAAGTTTATGATGTTCTACTTTAATGACAAAATAAACTACGTAATTAAAGTGGAAATTTCGAGATTAAAGTTGACATTTCGTGCTTTTTCCCCACTGTGTGCCTTTTTTTTTCTCTGTACCCTAATAAGCTTTCATATGACACTCAGACGGCGGGCTACAACTTACCTTTTCAAGGCGATTTTGATATGTGACTTCTTTTTTATTTCGGGCACTGTGCGACTTTGTGAACTTGAGCTTTCAAGTTTCTCCAACACACTATGTCACTCGATCAGCTTCCTTTTGTTGTTTATACCACTGTTTAAACCAACAAATAGTACGTTTTTCTTTGCTTCCACTTGGTATTCACTAAAATTCTTCTATTTTTCCTCATACTTCTGCCATTGCCTTTTCACAGAACACTGAGCCTAAGGGCTATTTATATTGATTTGCATATTCAAAGAGGCATAATTCTGGGAGGAGTTGGGGTGGAGCAGCAGGCACATGCACATGTGTTAATTTCCACACTGACTGGGATTTATGTAGAGGAAGAATGTGGAAGTTGGCGAATGCACAGATTTATGCATCTGGATTTTTTTGTGCTTTTTGTGCTATAACGTCATGTTATAGTGCGAATTCTATGCACGGCATTATGCATGAGGCCCCTGGTGACCCTTCATTTTTTTCTCTTCTATTTCCAAATATTTAATTATGCTAGGTACATGATGAAGTACACACACAGGTGTAAATAGGACCAAGTTAGATAGTGAACTGCTGGTTCTTTTGTCATTTACATCTCATTGCTAACTGGAAGCTGGTTAAGAAAACAAGGAGCAAATAAAAGAGGTTTAAGATTTAAAGAAGCAATTAAGGGGTGGAAATTTAGCTTAAATGAAAGACTAAAATGTTACTTATGTAATAACTGCAAAAATCAGATCCTAATGAGGAAAATGGGTTGGAAAAAAGAACTATGGCCACTGTGGTCCTCCAGGACAAAACCCAAGGACTCCTTCTTTAAACCATTTATTTTAGGTCCTCTATGGTTTGGAAGATAAGAGGTGCCCTCAAGCCATCCCCCAACCCTAAAAAAGAAGGGAAACCAACAGTTATAAAATAAAAGAAAGGGATAAATACAGGGAGTATACACAACATGAGGAACACAAACATATGAGGAAACTAAAATAATTTACTATGGAAGCATACTCCAGTTTACATGCTGGAGTGGTCAATCATCTACCTATATCAGTATGTGATGGTGCAGTTCAGATTCATGCTTCCACTCTTGTCTTGGAGCCTCTTGAACCCAACACCGTTGACAACATAACCAGATGAGCTTGGCAGATGAGGACAAAACACACACAAAGCAAGGGGATGGTGAAAAAGCGAACAGTGTTTTTATTAAGACAATTCAGAAAGTGTCCAAACAAATAGTGTAGTTCTTCAAATATGTTCAATAAATAAATAATCCATAAAAATGAAAAGGTGCCGATGGAGGTTAAAATCCATGTAGAAACAGTCTTTTAAAAAACACACAAGTCTCAATGCTTCCCTTCTTACTTGACATTCCCACCCCTTTTTCTTTTCAGACTTTGCAGTGGGAGGAGACACCGATTGAAAGGTGCAGTCAACCTTCTTATTTGGGCTCTGTTCCCTGTCAACGTTCCTTCGGTGTATGCAGGGCAATCTGATGAGCCCCACATACCTCTCCCACCGCTCACCTTTGGTCATTGCGGGGAGATGCCATCAATCGGACTGCTCCTACTCCCAAGAAAGTGCACAGTAGGAGCGCCCCTTTTATAGCCTCCGGCTCCCATGGCTGTGAGGCTCACTCCCAACCACTTGCCTCACTCCACTAAGCTCGGGCCCTCTTGCTCTCCATCTCTGCCTCTGTGTCTTCCATTTCCTTTCAACCTTATGCTTTTCCTTTTCGTGGTCACTGGCCAGTCTGTTATATCCTTGCCTTTGATCTGCTTTCGTTCTCCACTCCCACACTCATGCCTCACACTTCCTTTTTAAAACAGGAATGTGGAACAGCTGCAGCAATCAGCAGCTCCTGGCCCCAATTACGGATGCAAGGAATCCTGCAGCTGTGCAGTAAGTTCAGAGCAGTCCTTCTACGCATTGTGCATGAGAACTGCTCTCGCCAGGAAACAACCACATAAGCCTCCTTTACCGAGTATGTTTCTCACCAACGCAAGATCTCAGACTCAGAAAATGGATGAACTGGAACTATTAATTGCTGGAAGACTTTATGTTGGCAACTACCGTGTAATGATAGTAACTGAAACATAGCTTCACCCAATGATTCCAGATGCAGCAACCCAGCTAGCAGGTTGCACAGTCCATCACAGGGATAGAAACAAAAACGCCTGTAAAAGTGGGTTTGTCTTTGCATCTACATGCATAATGATTGATCAAAAAACAATATAATCATAGACAGCCATTGTTCTCTTGACCTAGAGTTTATTTCAGTTAAATGCCAACCATCTTTCTTCCAAAACAACTAACTTTATTGATTATCACTGCTGTTTATATACTACTCAATGCTAAAGTTAATATAGCTCTCAATCTTATGCTAAACAAGACAATCAGACAACAGCGGGCTTACCATGAAGGATTTAACGTCATAGTGGGGGATTTTAATTAGTCAAATCTGAAGTCGGTTCTTCCTAAATTTTTTCAACATGTGATGTGTCCAACAAGGGTCAAAAATACACTTGACCATGTCTACTCCAATATTAAACACGCATATAGAGCCACACTCCTCCCCTACTTAGGCCAGTCAGACCACCTCTCTCTGATCCTCATTCCTCATACAACCCTCTAAGGAGAAAAACAAAGCAATACATAAAGTCTTTTAAGACCTTGTCTGAAGATGCACTATCTTGTCCTTGACTACAGGACTGTTTTGCAAATACTTATTGAGACATATTTAACTGAATACACACAGTTGGTTCTGTCCAATATCTAGCAGTGTGCTGATAATGTCACTGTAAACCCTGAATGACCAACAAGGTCAGGTCCCTCCTTAAAGACCATGACTCAGCTTTGAAGTCAAATGACAGTGCTCTCTATATTACTGATAGAGCCAGGCTGAGCTGAAGAGAGGAATAAAAGAAACTAAGGCTATCTATAAAAGGAGGATAGAAGCCCACCTCTCATAAAATGACCCTTGGCATGTGTGGCTGGGAATACAGGATATCACCAACTACAGGGGCTGCGATACAAAATCTACGGACCTAAGGGCCTCACTAGCAGAGGACATGAACTGCTTCTTTGTGTGTTTTGAAATGAAACATCAACACAAAGCCTCATTCTCTTGGCCCCCTTACACTCTAGCGCCCAGACACTTACTTTACAGGAAAAGGAAGTGAGATTAGTGCTAAAGTCAGTAACCCCAAGGAAGGCTGCTGATCCTGACAGGATACCTGGGAAGGTGCTGAAAAAGTGTGCCGACCAGCTCTCACACATTAACCAGCATCTTCAATCACTCCCTGAGACAAGACTTCATTCCACTTTGAAGTCAGCCACCATCATTCTTGTTCCCAAGAAATCAGCCACTGACAGTCTCAATGAGTATCGCCCAACAGCACTTACATCTCTTGTCATGAACTGCTTCGAGAGGTTGGTTTCACACTACATCAAAGCCTATCTACCTCCCACTTGTGATACACAAGTTTGTTTATAGAGCAAACTGGTTCACTGAAGATGCCATAGCCATAGCTCTCCACACTATGCTGAGCCACTTGGAACATCAGTGGAGCTATGTGAGGATGTGTTTTATTGACTATATCTCAGCTTTTAATACTATTATTCCTGATATTCTAGTTAGTAAACTGTCTAACATAGGATCCCCCCACTCTTCTGCACCTGGATAAAGGACTTTCTCGTCAATTGCATTCTGATGGTGAAACCCATTTCCTCAACTCGCTAAACAAGCACTGGCTCCCCATAAGGCAGTGTACTAAGTCTATTGCTGTTTGCCCTCTACAACCATGACTGCAATCCACCCCACCCTAATAACATCATCATCAAATTTGCTGATGACACTACAGTGATTAGACTCATCTCAGAGGGGAATGACTCTATCTATACAGAGGAGATCCTGAAATTGTCAGCTTGGACCTCAACAAATGACCTGACCCTGAGCAGCCATGAAAACAAAGGAAATCATCTTTGTTCTCAGGAAAAACCACACAAACCTTGAACTCCTCTACATCAATGGTGATTGTGTGGAGAATGTCCTAGCCTTCAAATTCTTGGGTACCTTCATCACTGCTGACCCGTCTTGGTCTGCAAATACCAAAGCAGTCATTAAAAAGGCATAGCAGTGAGTTCACTTCCTGAGACTGGATCAAAAGCTGCTAGTGAACTTTTACAGAGAGAGTGGTGACATACTGTATCACAGTGTGGTACGGAAGCTGCACTGCATCAGACAGGATGGGGCTTCAGTATGTCATCTATACAGCTCAGAAGATTGTCAGCTGCTCTCTGCCCTCCCTACCAGACTTGAATTCTTACTGCTGCCTTGTCAGGCCTAAAAACATTTTGAATCACATGCGAGTTTTTACGTCTTTGACCTGTTGCCCTCTGGTAGGTGCTACAGGTCAATCAAATCAAGGACAAACAGACTCTTTGGGGGGGGGGCAGTTTCTTTCACAAACCCATAACTACATTTAATCTCAACTTGCACTGACCATTTCTCTATGTGTCTCTCAGTTTTCTCTCTTCTCCCTCCCTTGCTCACCTTTTCTTGGATATGCAATATTCATCTGTGAATTAATCACAGTGAAGCACAATATTTGCTTTCTCTGCCCTATGTGCAATATCTACATCATTAGTATTCTTTGTGCAATGTTCATATCATTGGTAATTCAATTGTTGTACCTGAATGATCAAAAATATTCTTGTTTTGGTAATACCACATTTGTTGTTTAGCAATTAGCACCTATTAATTTGTATTATTTATATTATTTTTTATATGTAATATTTTATTGATACTGCCTTATATGTTTTTTTTTTTTTTTTTGTTTTTTTTGTTGCATCTGAAAGGAGTAGCTGCAATGTAATTTTGTTATACATGGTATAATGACAATAAAGGCTTTCTAATCTGATCTAATCTAATGGGTTGCTAGGAACCTCCTCCCTGACTCTGTCATGAAGACTCATTAATAAATTACAGTGCAATGCAGCAGCTCCTTTGTCCAAGATAAGGGTTTGATCCATGAACAAGTGCTGTGAGATAGTTTTGAATTTGATTTTCTGGTTTTGACTCAAGTTCTTTCATCTCAACTAGGTTCTCCTCTTGATAATTAACATAATTACATTTTCAGTTGCCAACTGATTCCTGAGTCAGCCTAAATTTCAGCTTCAACATTAGTTATTTCACTTGTGGTATAAGAAAAGAAGATACTTTGCATAGTGTTTTTCAAGACAGTCTTGAGAGGTGGTAGCCACCTCTGTGATGCATTGGCAGCCATTTTGTGCCAGTACATTTACCACACATTAGTTATTAGGGAGTGAAGATGTGAGACAGATTACCAATTAGAGATGGGGGATGATTAGGAGGCCACAATGACTAGGCCATGATGGGAAATTTAGCCAGGACATCGGGAAACACCTTACTCTTTATGAAAAAATCCTAGTGATCTTTAATGACCACAGAGAGTCAGGACCTCAGATTTAAATCTGTGCCCATATTACTGTGCTGGGATATTGAGGTCCACACCTATAGGTCCACAGCTGGCCAAACCAACACCTCTTCCAGGAGCAACCCAAGCTTTTCTTAGATGGTCTCCCATCCAAGAACTGGCAGGGCCTGAACATTCTTCGCTTCAGGTGGATTGCCTGTTCTGAAGTGCATGTGATATGGCTGCTGGCTAAGAGGGTTACGATGCCCAGTTGCATCTTATGATTGGGCTGTCATATGATTGGAAGAATTTCTGTCATGTCAGAAATTTCAGTTGGCTGTCTCTTATTGTGAGCAATCTCACAAGTCAGTTTTCTGATGTCACCATCAAATTTCCTGAAATTCAATTTGCAGCTACAGCAATGAGTGTGTACATGACAGCAGTAATAAAAATATGCACACAGAGAATTCACTGTGTTAATAGAGAGTGTGGAGGCCAAATGAACCAAGCCCTGGTACCAAAACCCATGCCTATATGAGGTGTCTTCTTCAACATACAGCGATCAGCAGGATCAGGAGAAAGGTATGCTGCAGATAACACAGTAACGGAAGTATCTTAGGAAAGAAACCTGAAGTAAACAAACTCAACAGTAAATTACATAAATTACACAGCTCCGATTTTCTCTGTGAGAAAGACAGACCATATTGTCTGCGCCTCCCCAACCATCCACGTGTTCAGTTGTCTTTTTCTTTTTTTTGTAGCTTCAGAGCACAGTACAGCAAGAATCAACAATGTATCTCTTTCCTTTGTAGACATTTCGAGAAGCCTATGGTCTTTTTTTAAATTGGTAAGGCTTTATTGCAGGATATCAATGGGTAAAAGTCTCCATCAGGGCCACGTCCACAACTAGTCTGAGCATTTACATCATGGAGAATCTATCATGCAGTGTGAGGAGTGACATGGACATGATTTCTAATAATCACACAGTGAATGCCCACCCTTAGTTGGTGGCATAGCTTTAATTGCAAATTGGAGTGACAGGGCTATTTTTAAAGCTTGGAACAACTGTAATGATTGCCTTTAAAACATTGATGCAGGACAGAGGTAGACTGCATTCAGCAACCTGGAACAATTAACAGATTTTAAGCCGTTAAATGTGGGGGTAGAAGAGCAAATCACTTTTGTCCAATTGTATAAATAGCTGTTTGGATTAAATTCTTATAGCTCTGATGTTACGTAGGTGGTATTTTCCCATTGTTCCCCACTGGCCAACTATCTTTCTATCCTTAATGGATGTGGTATTGGGTATTTTTTTATAGATTTACTGTATATACAAAATAATTTACAGCTACTATGCATCTGTTTATTACAGACTATCAGGGAGTGAGAACTTATGCTAGTAGCACTGGGTACAAAACTGGAATCAAATCTGAATGTAACATCATCAGTTTTACTAATCCACACAGACACTGTAGTTCATGTGAAACTAATTTAAAAATGTCAGATACCAAAAATCTATCAAACATGTCTCAGAGCTGTGAAGAAACACATGGAGTAAATTCAGGATAGAAATACCCATGGAGACAGTTATACCTCAGTTACTGAACCTTGGCCCCTGGAGCAGGGAGGAAGAGTTGCTAACCACTGCACTGTCCACAGACATGGACAAAGTTGCAGATTATAAAATGTGGAAGGCATGCCTTTTGCTGAAGATATTTTTTTTTTTTTCATACAAACATTTGTTGTTGCTAAAAGCCTGTTCTGGCAGCGCTATCTTGGTCCAGCCCTGGATAGGAACAATACTTTTTTCATGCAGATTAAAAGGTTTGTAGTTAAAAAAAAGACAATGTTACTAACAATGTGAAAAAATGGTTATTATGCTTGCTTCTTCTTGATATCGCATCATAAACTTGAAAGAGACTATTTAATGTAATGATGCACTAAAATCCTTGAATCATTAAAACATTTTCTACAAGATTAAGACTTTTATGCCAAAGGCCCTGCTTAATCATCAAATGTACTTTTTTCAGATTGGAGAGGCTTATATTTTACTTTTACTGAAATACACATTTTTTTGGAGATTAATAAATTATTATTTTTTTTATTCACAGACATTTGTTTAACCAGTTGCTCTACTATAAGAACAAGCAGTTTCCTTAGTTGCAAACAAGAAAAATGAGTTCAACTCCCACTGCAACATACCCTGGGAGGTGGAAGTCTGCATTAAAAAAAAATCAATTTCATGCTTCAATAAAAACATTTTTTTATTCTCTCCAACAAAACATGGAAAGTACCTGTTCAAAAAGAAATGGTTAAACCACACAATTATTTTTTGATACTACCTGTGTCATAAGTCAAAATTTGGAATGTTCTAATTTGCAACACATTTATGTCAGATTTCCAGCTCTATAAATT
>JANRMT010062849.1:13645677-13669122 GCA_026402145.1 Polypterus bichir lapradei
GTTTGAGTTTCATGGTTTGTTTCAATTACAACAGCATTTGCAGGACTTGTGTTGAAGTGACATTCGGCATCTGTCAAGCGTTGTAAGCATACAACCGGTTTCATCGATAACTTCACATCCAGCTTTTGAGAGTTTAAACATTCATAAACATCAAAGTGTCCACTACTGAAATCGTCACCTGTGAACATAAGATGTTTAAGAGGCATTGGCGGTTGTCGAAAGGTGTAAAATATTTGGCCATTTCGGTACACCTGAAAGCAACAACCAAACAATTCAGCGGCAGCCATCAACTCACATGCAGAACCATAGGTGAAGGGCTTAAGCATTTCACTCTTCTAGTGCTCCTGTGTAGTATAATTATCTCCTGTACCGTCATCAGTCCACACCTTGAACCTGTCCCAGTCATTCAATACATAAGACACAATGTTCCTCTGGATATCAAGAGTGAGCCTGATATGGCCGTACAATATGTAACAAAGAGAATGGAAAAGGCAGGTGCCATTTCCGGGCATGGAAACCACTCGGTAAGTGACAGTTCTCTGATCGATGGTGATCGACTCGATAGACATGTTAATGGGGGTACGGTTGGAACGATAAAGGAAATGGGCACCTGAACAATGTAAAGTAAGTCTAAAATACCTACACAATAACTATAATCGTAATAAATGAACAATAAAACAGCGGAGAAGCCGTGGATTAAATAAAAAGGCTGCAGTTATCAGCAGGGAGACGTGAATCCTGTGGCGAAGCAAGGAAGGGAATGTAGAGACTGGAGTGTCGGACGGCCTTATACAGGCAGGCAGCCAACAAAGTGGGAGGCGTTGGGATGGGGGACCCAACGCCGCCTCACACAGTGACCGAGCTGCAGGATATGGTCATATATACAGTATGTACGTAAGAAGGATTCAGTTAGCGTTGGGAACCCGCGTATCAAATTTCTTGAAGATGGGTCCATAAGTAACAAAGACCGTTGGAAAGTTCAACATGGCGGCCGACAGTGGCATCATACCACCGAAATAAGTACGTACATTGGTTTCGGTTAGCGCAGAGGAGCCGCCTACTAAATTTCGTGAAGATGTGGCCATAAATAAGAAAGTTCAACATGGCGGACGTTGTCGACCGTTATGACCGTTACGCATAGAATTTTGAAATGAAACCTGCTTAACTTTTTTAAGTAAGCTGTAAGGAATGAGCCTGCCAAATTTCAGCCTTCTACCTACATGGGAAATTGGAGAATTAGTGACATTGAAAAGTTCAATATGGCGGCCGACAGTGGCGTCATACCACCGAAATAAGTATGTACATCGGTTTCGGTTAGCACAGGGAAGCCGCCTACCAAATTTCGTGAAGATGGGGTCACTCTTCTACCTACACAGGAAGTTGGAGAATTAGTGACGTTGGAAAGTTCAATATGGAAGCCGACAGTGGCGTCATACCACCGAAATAAGTACGTATATCGGTTTCAGTTAGTGCAGGGAAGCCGCCTACTAAATTTCATGAAGATGGGGCCATAAATAAGAAAGTTCAATATGGCGGACATTGTCGACCGTTATGACCGTTACGTGTAGAATTTCGAAATGAAAACCTGCTTAACTTTTGTAAGTAAGCTGTAAGGAATAAGGCTGCCAAATTTCAGCCTTCCACCTACACGGGAAGTTAGAGAATTAGTGATGAGTGAGTGAGTGAGTGAGTGAGGGCTTTACCTTTTATTAGTATAGATTAGTGTAATGCATCTGATTGTAATTAACTTGTAACAATATAATGGTGAGGGAATAGCCATAGTATTCCAAATACCATAACTGCTTTAGCGTTGTTACTCTCACTGCACCTTCTTCTTCTTCTTTCAGCTGCTCCCGTTAGGAGCTGCCACAGCGGATCATCTTTTTCCATATTACTCTCACTGCACCACTCGGAGTATTTATATCACTGTATCTGAGTGGGGAATCACAGCAGCAGCTGATCGGAAAGAGAATTATTGGTATATAGTATCAAGCACATGCTGTCTCAGCCACGGCAAAACGTTTCAAAGCCTTTCCTGTACGGACCTCGCAGTTCAGAAACAGTTTCATCCCAAGAACTTTAAACGCACTCAATCAATTGCTCCTTGTAGAACTGTTTGTACTTAAAAGTACAGTCACCCCACTGTAAACTTGCACTACAGTTATAATATTACACAACCTGAGCCACTTTATAAAGCACGTATTTACATATGATGATAATATTATTTTTAACATGAAATGCAGCAAATTATGTTTATTATATTATACAGATAAAACTTTAACTTCATTTAAATAATCTATATTCTTCACTGGGACTGGCGTGAAGGATAGAATAATTAAACATGTATTACGAAGATATTTCAATGATCCTTAAACGTTTTGAAGAATCGGCGCTCTAAGCATACAGATGACTTAACATCTATTACAGAGCTGATTGTGTGGCGATCGGTTACTTGGAGAAAGAAAAGCAAGGACTGCAGGGGCGGCCACGCCAATATATATTGAATATAAAACAGAAAGAGAAAATAACTACACAGCTAAAAATGCAGCGGCAAATTTCGACAAAAGTTAAACGCTTATGTCATGAGCACGAGGCAGCTATGCAGTGTCCGCAACGGACGTGGCCATCCACCTTGCATAAGATACCATAATGACATTGGCGGGCGAAGGGGCCACCGATTCTTTCTCTGCCCAGGGCCGCCACAAGCCTAAAGCCGCCCCTGAGTACTGCTGCAATAAATAATTTCATCGAAGGTTGCGCACAATCACTGCGCCGTGAAACCCATGTTTAATAGCGTGCTTTAACTCCTATCATCATGAAAATGATATCACGTATACATCTCAGTATTTCAGTTATTCAGAGAGCTGTAATATCATGAATGTAATGGATTCTGTGTCCAGTCGGAGGAAGAGAGCCGGTTTAAGAAGCAAGTAGTGATTCACACACATATAGCACATAGAAGATCACATACAAAACAAAGCATTTAATGTGCTACTTTAATTACGATGTGATTTGAGAAACGGATTAATTAAACGATTTTAAGATGAAGTTTATGATGTTCTACTTTAATGACAAAATAAACTACATGATTAAAGTGGAAATTTCGAGATTGAAGTTGACATTTCGTGCTTTTTCCCACTGTGTGCCTTTTTTTTTCTCTGTACCCTAATAAGCTTTCATATGACACTCAGACAGTGGGCTACGACTCGGCTTTTCATGGCAACTTTGATATCTGACAAGTTTTTTATTTCTGGCACTGCGTGACTTTGTGCACGTGAGCTTTCAAGTTTCTCCAACATGCTATGTCACTTGATCAACTTCCTTTTGTTGTTTATACCACTGTTTAAATAGACAAATAGTATGTTTTTCCTTTGCCTCCACTTGGTATTTGCTAAAATTCTTATATTTTCCCCCATGCTTTTCCCATTGTCTTTTCACAGAAGGTTGAGCTTAACAGCGATTTATATTGATTTGCATATTCAAAGAGGCGTAATTCTGGGAGTAGTTGGGGCGGGACAGAAGGCACGTGCACGAGCGTTACTTTTCACGCTGACCGGGATTTATGTAGCGGAAGAACGCGGAAGTTGGAGTACGCACAGATTCCTGCATCTGGATTTTTCTGTGCGTAAGCACATTTCAGCTTTTGTGCTTACGTTATGTTATAGTGCGAATTCTACGCACGGCGTTATACATGAGGCCCTGCTCTGAGCAGACCATCCAGAAAAACTACAGACAATTTAGTGCCCAATAAATTGGGAAATACAACAATTGGTATGAAGCAGTACAATAAAAAATGTTTTTATAGGTATTGTTCAGGACATTTGGTATTAAATTGTTCTAAGCGACATAAAACTGAGAAGACCACCTTGTATTAGGGTTGGTGTCGTGCATAATTGTAACCAAACCCTTTTAGGTAACTGTGACCTCAGCAACTTGCAAAACCACTCAGCCTTATTAAACTCTGGTGTGGCTGAGAAATGTATTAAATCTAAAATTAATCTCTAAGTTTGAAGTATCAAAAATATCCCTTAAAACAAAAACCATTTGTTCTCAGTTGATGGAGGCCCTATAGGCAGTAAAGGCTTAGAATTTATTACTTATTAATTTATGGAGATAAGCATGATGATTTTTATGCTAAAAATAACCATTGGCTTAAGAAAAACAGTTCCTAAATAATTTGGATTTCTAGGGAATTAGAATCCTGGGGTTATGTTAGCTAGAAAAATGCTTACCAAGATAAAACCATCGATAATTCCATGTTGTGCAGTGGAAATTTTACCTCTGCAGCATGGAAGTCTTATGAAGGCTTTTAGCAGGCCAGAAAATTCTGAAATTTCTTTTTCATTAAGAATATGACTATGTAATTGATTTATTATCAGGAGTCCCTTTATCAAATGTAAAATATATGCATTATCAAAACCTGAATCCAAGACTACAGCAGACTACATAAAAAGCAGATTTTAAAACTGATTTATTAGGTATTGCTCTAATCCGATTGGTGCCATTCCTTTTCTTAAAAATAAAAAACATGACTTTTTTAGTCTATGCATAGATTACCATAAAATAAGTAAAATCTCTATTAAAAAATAAACTCCTCCCATTGATCCATTAAACTAACTGGGACCAACATTTTTTGGAAAATGTGATTTGGGAAGCACTTACAGTGTTATTTGCACAAGAAAGGGAGATGAGTAGTTTAACATTACCATTGTCGCATAGAGTCACTAAAGGCCCAGCTGTTTTTCAGTCATTTGTTAATAATATCTTATACTTTATAGTAATATTTTGTCACATGTACAGAGTACAGTGAAACGCTTACTTACATGTGCTAATCAACATGCCACAGGTTGGCATTCTCAGGCACCGTGATTAGTGAGTACCAAAAGCTACAACAACCTTACCTTAAAGTGTATGTGTATCTTATGCGAAAAATTTCAGAAATCTGTAATCACCTTAAGGATATTTGAGAAACTCACAGAAATGAGGAAAAGACATAAAATGCACTTAAAACACATGCACAGTGTGCCAGGAATTCTATTGCCCCCAGTGTCATGTGGCTTTTTAGTAAAAAAAATCACTAGAAGGAAAGTATTAAGAATACACAGTGTAACTTTGAGTTTGTTATACTTGGCTTTTCGTTCAGCCTATTGGAAATCAGAATAACCTAAGGGTATCGCTGAAATGCCCTGAAACTCTTCTTCTGTAATAATCAACTGCTCGGCCACTTGAGTTAATTAAACTATCTGTGGTTAAAAAGTTTTTTATTTTTGTGTCTAATTAAAGGCTCAGGCTTGTCTACATCTGAAGCACCCACTCTGATGATTGGATTAGATTTACATTTCATTTTGGCCAGCTGCTCCATAACAAATTAATGTATTGCTGTGTTAACTGCATTGTATTTTTAGGTGTCAGAAAGTAAAGTTTCTTCCAATTAAATTAAATTGAACTCATAATCAAAACAGCCCTGATCCTGTATAAATTTTCATAAACAGGCCCAAACAGGACCAAAGGGCTAAAATAATATCCCCATCAGAATTTAAGCAGAATTTCAATAATCGATAGTTCAGTAATTCAATTGAATTTTTAAAAAAGCTTTTACTAGCAAGGATTAAATTTTAACCACAACTGTTCTGATGTAAATTTTTGAGGTGGCATACATGCACAGAATAATTATGCCTTCCAAAGACAAGCAACATTAAGCAAGCAAATAAAAGTAATATTCTCCAACCTGCTTAATCCCATTTTGAGTCATGGGAGGCTTAAGTGTATTCTGGCATCACTGGATGCAAGGCAAGGATGAGCACTGGACGAGATGCCAACATATTGCAGGGTCTACTCACTTGCATGGCAGTTTAGAAATGTCAATAAACCTAACCTCCACATCTTTGGGGATGTGGGAAGAAAACAAGCGTGCTCCTAGATCAACCAATATGGGAAGAACATGGAGACTTAACACAAACAGTAACCAAGTATAGGATTTGAACCCTGCACCAGCAGGTCACCTAAGAAAACAAATAGGAGAATATTGTAATACATTTAAAATTTAAAATCTAAGATATATTTTATGTTCCTCAGTGTATGTATTTTTATAAAGTTGATACAGGACCTTAACTTACTTATTACATGGAGTATTTTACAATCTCCTTGTAATACGTCAAACTTAACGGTATAAATCACAATAGGAGGCACTATTGGAAAACAGAAAATAAACTAAATGTAAACAATTTTGTCTTATGCATCTTCAAATTGTACATTATCTTTAATGATAACCAAATAGTCTTGTTTTATCAAACTGCATTATTCAATTTGACATATTTTATACAATTTCCTTCTCCAGTCCATTTACTTCTATATAAAAAAATGTATCCATTGGTAATATTAAATAATGGAATTATTAAACTTTCCTTAGTTTTTGTAGCCTGTTTTATTTATTTACTGTATGCTGTTTCATAAAGAGATTTGTAAGAAGAACTTCAATGAATAATGCCTCAGTTGCACAAGCTGTTGTGTTTCATGAAATGCTCATGTGAACCAAATGTTTTTCAATGTAATCCTGATTTTCTTGGTTCTGTGGAGCAGTGCACAATCCTAGGTTATTAGACATGGTGCATGGAAGCTGACTAACACATCAGAAGGGGAGCTGGAGTGGACGGCAGATCTCAGATTTTTTTTATTTTTTCCCTTTCGTAAGGCCTGTTTTATCATTGCTTGTTCTTTTCAATTTCTGACACATTTAGTTTACTATACATTATGGCTGGTTTTCTTATTTCGACAAATAAGTTATAGCATATATTTTACTTTTGTTATACTCTGTTCAGTACATTGCTCAGCGTATTTTGTTGTGTAAACCTTTCTGTAATTACATAGGAATGGTTACATAATACACTCTTAAAGCTTTTGATCCAATTCAGGGTCTGAGAGGTCCAGCAGCCTGTGATGTAATTGTGAATCTTTAGTTTTATTTGCTAGTGAACAGATTTTGCTACTTGTTTAACTTCCTGAACTATGACTTCACATTATTAATTTTGTTTTGATACTCTACTTATGACATTGTCTTAGCATCACTTTGGGTTTCTTCCTTCCCTGTCACCATGTTGTTACTAGCATGATATCTTCGTCACTCAAGTGTCTAGACATAAGTTTATGTGTGACGTGACAGACAAAACAGTTTAAGATAGCAGCAGCATCCAGACATATGAATACACATTAAAAAGAAATGTTTTACGATTAGTTATATAGAGAAGGAAGATGTAGGCCCACAGGAAGTTTTGCCTAAGACTTTGAAGTGTGATTTATGCTCTCTGTTTTTTGGTAGTTTGCCTTCCTTTTTTAACTTTTCTGATTTTCACTTGCTGCCAGTTTTCATACCATTCTTTTCTTTATCCGTTTTGTGCCTTCATTTCCTAGGTAGCTGTCCTTTGGAATAAACTCTAACAGTTTTGACATGCACAAGGCAGTCGGCAACCCAACATTCTCAGTTACCAAAAGCAAATGTTTAAAAATAGCACACAGAACAACAGGTTCATCATCTATTGGTAAGCGCTCCACATAGACTCCAAGCAAGAACAAAAAGAATCACAAACTTCATGAGTGGTTCCAGGGATCTTTGGAAATAAATCTCAAAAGAAAGTAAGTTCCATGTACTCATGGAAAAGCGATATACAGTAGGTTTATAACACTTTTATATTGTCAAGGTGCTCTTGGCTTTAGGACACAGCTTGCTTTTGATTTGTTGTTGAGCAATGTTTTCTGTTGAGATCATCTTCATTAAAAATCATAAAGGAGGCTGTGGTTTACATTTTAAAACGAGTGTCTGAACAAAGGATGAGCAAGCGAAACATGTGAGCAGAGGAATAGACTAAGATCCAAAAATATTTCTTTATCAAAGCCCAAAACCTCATCCAAGAATGAAACAAAGGTTAAAAAAGAACCAAAATGAAATTAAATGAAAACATGAGAAGTTGCTTGCAATATGCAGTCTTGAATGTTCACTTGACCATAATGGCACAATGTTGCATTATGATAACAATGTGACATTAACAAACACAAGTGCACCAACATTAGGACCACTGGGATGATAAACAAGTGCAGAAACTTGGTGTCCATGATGCAGATCCAATTTAAATTGGCAGTGTGATGACATTGATATAACAATAAAAAAACAAACAATGAACACAGAATACTAGTAAAATCATAAATAATTGCACAGAAACTAACCAGCAGCTGTTAAACACAAATAGAATAATAATTTTAATTGGAACTACAGTGTAGATACTGTACGTGTTTTCTGGATTTACTTAGTCTGTGCTTTTTTGTATTTTAAAAAGCTGAATTTTGATCCCCATGAACACTTCTGCTCATGCACAAACCTACTGAGTTTTCATTAGTGCTCAAGCCCAGGGTTTTACCTTTTTGTATATTTTGTCAACAGATGTAAGTGAGGTGTAATTTGTGCATCTCAAAACCTGGGTCTAATATTCCTTGATGTATATTCTACTTTCTATAAATATGTCTAAATCTTTTATTAGCTCATCCAGTTATTGCTGAAGATTGCAGTCTATTTTCTTAGTTTTCAGAATTTCCCTGTTGAGCTATGGAGGAGTATTTCAGATAGAATTAATTAATTAAATAAAATTACTCCAAAATGTGCTTATAAATAAAGAAAAAAAGCATAAAATGTGAACACAAATAAAAAAATGCTATTTTTTGTTGCTTTTTATTTAATTCTGTCTCTAATACTCCTCTAAACACAACATAAAATATGGCTTGATTTTTAAACTGTCACTTTTACCCTTCAAATCTGAAAGGGTGGGCCCTAGCGAGTGCTGTGTATTGATTGGTGAATCATCCACAGAGTGGATATACATGCTTTACATGACTTGGGAGTCCTGTGGCTCATGCACTTGCTAAAAGTTGTGACTGGATACGAGTGCATGATAAAATTGTCCAGAATTACTGCACGGAGTGGCTACTTTAATTCAAGAAACCCCCAATCCATCATTAGGAGACTGCATATGAAGTGTTTGCTGTAAATGTGGCATTTGATCGCCGAAGGTTTAAGCCCAGTGTACTGATGATTTACAAATTAAAACACAGCACTTGCTGGAGCCAGCCCTCTCAGCTTTAACAAGTAAAAAATAACAGTTTTAAATTTAAGTTGTATTTCATGGAGGAATATTACAGACAAAATTAAATAAATAAGGAACAAAAAACATATTTCACAACACAGTGATCTATTTATGCTCATATTTCATGTTTATTTATTGTCACATGTCACAGTACTTTTATTTTTATATGCATTTATTTATTTATTTATTTAATTTTGCCCGAAATATTCTTCCTTCTTGAGCAGCACAGTGGTACCATATGAAACACTACTAGCTCAGAGGCCCAGAAATGAGCTCAAGATCAAATAAATTCTCTCACCGTTAGAGTGGGCTTTCCTATAGTACCTCAGAATTCCCTCACAACCCAGTGACTCAAAATTAGTGAGTTTTCATCAGGAGTAGGTACATATGTGAGCATTTCTTGTGCTGAACTTGTGTATAATCCAGGGGTGCTTCTTGTTTTGTGCCTATGGCAGTCCAGAGTGTGGTTATTTACCCCCATCACCTAATAATGATGAAAAAATGGCTTCAAAAAGTCAATTGTCAATTAAATGGATAGATTTAATTTTCTTACTTCTCTTAAATGACTACTCCACCCAAAAATTATATTTTGTGTCACTTTCACATGTAGTTTGTAGAGATAATCGAGAAACATTTTTTAAAAAATCCCAACTTTTCAGGCAGAATAGCTAGAAAAAGGTGTATGATGTACTAGGGGACTAAGGTGACTAATGCTGTACAATGCCTAATGATGTGGAAAACATCCATGGAAAAAAGGAAAAAAACTTACATTACTCATTTTGCATAATTTGCATGCCATTTACCCAGTTATATGCTCAAAAAAAAGAAAAACACATGCATTTTTGCTGAAAAATTCTTAAATAGACTTCTGGAATTATCAGCGCACATCATAAACAGGAAACCAAGGTTTTATGAATGACTTTTTGATTTAAAAACAGGGCCGTTGACCAATGAATGTGGAGGAGAGACAGGTCTTCAATTCAAAAAGTCATTCTCATGAGGCGTTAGAGAAAAATGGAAAAGAAACGTACTGTTAAAAAAACAATAGTTATTCAAAACAGGAAATAGATTCCTCAGGTGCAGTATATCACTGCCAGTGCAAATGCTTAGTAAGCTTTAGTAAAACTTAGTTAAATAAATTGAAAAAAAAGTAAAATCAGTATGAATGGTCACATTACATTGTCACCTGACTTATTGTGCCAGATAAGGAAGAAAGCATTCAAAAAAATTAATTGATGCAGTTTATTTACATTTTCTTAATTAACCTTTTTTAATAATGTTTTTTAAATGATCTCCACCATTAATATATACCATATATTAATATACTTATATATATTAAACCAACAATATATTTTTCTAAATGAGTTTGCAAATACTGTACTTTCAATATATCCCAGTGTTTTGTTTTTAAATTCTATGAAATGAGTGAAAAGGTTGCTAAATTATCCTAAAAAATGCATGCACTATTTGTTTACATGTTGTTTTGTCTTGGTAGAGTATTATATTACTCTATTTTCCCCTATGGTATTATTAATATGTAGCCTCTGTCAGAATGCCTCAAATCTCACAGACTTAGCACTGTTTATAAGGTATTATAGTATATAACTTCTCTGCACCTTCCCTCCTATATCTATAACCTCAGGCAATTAGGTATAATAAAAGACAAGCAGGAGTTAAGTTACAATTTGAACAATGTATTATTGATAATCCATCCATCCATTATCCAACCCGCTGTATCCTAACTACAGGGTCATGGGGGTCTGCTGGAGCCAATCCCAGCCAATACAGGGCGCAAGGCAGGAAAGAAACCCCGGGCAGGGCGCCAGTCCAATGCAAATTGTTGATAATATTAATAAATAATAACAATATGCAAAGTACATTTGAATATTGGCAACCATATAGTTAAGGCATCATTGGTGGTCAACTTTCTTCAGAACAGGCTGCATGCCTGTTTCAATATGGCTGACGAGCTGTGCTCTCCATTGTGTTGTCCTTTCAGTTCATCAGTTTTGTAAGAGAGCGAGATGCTCCTTCATCAGATGTTAGTAAGAGAGAGAGAGTGAGGTTAAGCAAGCAGATTTATAGATGTTCTGTCCAACCGCTAGATCCAATAGGACGTTGTGGTACTTAAAGGCTTCTGATACAAGCCAGTTCCAAACAGCCATACTTCAGATCAATGGAGGAACAGAAAACATCTTAACTCCTGCCGTCCCCCAAAACCATATGTTGAGGTAAATCTTGGCAGTTAGGCAGCCTGGCTTTTTTACGAGGGTTGAGAGACTTTAGCAGAGAAACACTTGCCAAACTGTTTCAGACACATCCCCCAAATCCTGTCATGAAATTTAAAGAGACTCAGTCCCAAAAGGCAGGGGCAAACATGAATGCGTCTCACTAATGTAACACCAATATCATCACATTGCTTTGCCTAAATTACAAGTTTGCCTCACAAGTTTAGCTGTCATTCCCTCCTCTTTCCTTATATTTATCTTTACTTACCAGTCATTTCATTCTGATTGTTTCTCTTTTTGTGAAGTGGGGGAGGTTGCACCACAGGAATATTTTTATATATTTGTGCCACAAAAGCAAAGGCTCTGTATGATGCGTCAGCAGCATTGCCAAAGGCTACACTAAAGAGAGGACTATACTGTGTATAACTTGGCACAGAGTTCCTGCTTGGTTGAACTGGGCTAACTTTACTACTCAATCATGTGGTGACCCTTCACAGATATTTATTATTATTTCAAGAAATATTGATCTAGACAGACAAACAAATGTACTTAAAAGATTGCTGTAAAAAGGTTCAGTTAGTTACACAGAAACATAGAACAAAAAGGCAATATGCAAAACAATAAAAACAAAATGGTGTAAATTATTTGAATAGTGCAAGACCCAGAACTGTGCATAAAATATACTATGTGTACATTTAAAATATTGTTCATTAAGAAATACCCTCCATATGTCGGTGTATCTCACTTTGTTCCATGATTTCTTCTTAGCTCGAGAGAACAATGTGTCTGAGCTTTCAAAAAATCCTTTATAATTTTCAGAAAAGTTGCTCACCCATGAGGTTTCAAGTTGATGCACCAGAATAAAGTTTTAAAGGACACCATATAGTTTTATAGTTGTTTTAGCCGTAACCTTGATTTCAAGACTGATAGTGTCTCAGCAGGGCTAGACCTGCTGCTCCATGATGGATTGAGTTTACAAACTAGCATTCAGCCTTGGAGACGAGCAGAAACATTTGACCCCAGGGAGAGATGCACAGCAAAAATTCCCTCAGTGCCCTTTTAAAAGGCTCCTGGCAAAAGCAGAGGTTTAAACAAGGCGGTGCAGCTCCAGAGAATTACTTTTCAGAAGCAGAACTGCAGCAGGTCACAATGGAAGCGCTAGACCATTTAGATTTATCATAATGAACTGTGCTCTGTAAATAACATCGCCATAAAGTGTGAGGTTTTGAGATTTAGAGATATTCTATAGTAAAATAACATTATTTAAATCAAATTCTATATATAGGCAAATATGACTACTTTCTGCTGTAAAATACCAATGCATTATCATGAAAAATCCTTAAAATCAATATGAGAAAGCCAGTCTAATACTGCCATATTACATATTGAGTTTAAATTTTATCTTTGTTTAACAAGGTTGCTTTTGCCATCATTTCTTAGTGTGTATTCAGGTGTAAACAAAGGGTGTTAAAAATAACTTATGGGTGTGGACAAGCCAAACAGATTTAAAAAAATAGTTCATATATCTCACTAAATTTTATTTCCTTAAAATAAAATACAACCATATATCATATCAGTAAATAAAACATGATTTTATGTACCAACTTAAATGATAAGAATGATCATAACATGCTTATGAACAAGTTTGCAATGCTTTGATTTCACATGTCAAACGACAAGTAAAATAGTCAGAAATGCTATGTGTTTCATTTCAAGGTGTTACAGGGAAAGCAATGTAAAAAATCAGGAGAGGTCGCCCCTAGACTTTCTCATATACCCAGATATGGTGATGGATATTTGAGGAGTAAACCTCAAGACAATTATCATATTTTTACAATGTGTACATTAAAGAACCATCAACAACAAATCAAATCAAATTAATAATATATTGAACAATTATTATAAAAGTAGAGTTGAATAAATCTGAGTCTGCAGCTGCATGAATAAAAAAGTGTCATTCCTGGTTAGAAGAAATAGCTCAAAAGTTGATAGAAATCTACGTTTTGTACTTAATGCTTGTATGCAAAATTTGGTTGACCTAAGTGAAAGCGTACTCAAGTTATCATGTTTACATACACACTCGCACACAGACAGACACACAGACATAATTCCAAAAACATTATTTTCAGACTCCGTGAGGTCTAAAACGCCGAGATTCATCAAAATCTTGAAATCAAATTTTTGGATGATAAAAATAAATTCCCTACGAGAAAGTAAATTGGACTCAGGGAGGTCTAAACGTCGAGATTCATCAAGGTCAAATTTTTGGACGATTTCAATACTTTCCCTATACTTCATATATGAGAATTTGAAAGCATGCCAAATCAGCCAATGTGGCAGAAAACACTGAGAGGAATAAAAATATTTGAACTTGTCATTCTTTTGTGTGTTCCAGGTCCTCACTGTGTGGAGTTTGCATGTTATCCAAGTGCATGTGTGGGTTTCCTTCGGGTGCTCCAGTTTCCTTCCACTGTCCAAAGCCACACAGGTTAGATGATTTTCTGAACACTAAATTGGCCCGGTGTGTGTTAAGTGTGTGTGTGTCAGAGGAAACTGCTCTAAGACTACAAGGGAAACTCCATCTACTTTAAAATGTTACAAAAAATGTCAAATATGTAATGTATTTACATTGCTATTACAGACTGTGTTAGCATATGTTCATCTTCATGGTTAGTTCATTTAGAATCAGCAATAATTTCTTGCAAGTCATCTAATGTGATTTTTTTCTCTACATTCCAGTGGCAGCACAATCCATTAAAACCCAATGAAGTGCAGCTTCACTGAACTTCAATGGCACTTCAGAATATCCTTTGTTTTCAGTTCAGCAAAGCTAGATGTTTATTGGACAAATACAAATGGGGCAGTGGACTTGCAGGATGCTGGGCTGCTGCATGATGACTGGAGGAACTGTCAAAGTGGCTGGACCTCTCTTTGATTGACAGTGTTTTGGAATCTGAACATTTCAAGTTCAGTCCAATATGGATTTTTAGCAAGTGAACTTATGAGGCAAGCTACTGCTCATAGTATGTTATTTGTTAGCACTATGGCCCACTATTTTCATTTGTACATATCCTACTGTAAATAACAACATAAATATAGCTTTCTTGAGTTTGCTCCTTTTTTCAATTTAGTAAACTTGATTCATTTATTTCAAACTCGGTTTTAGGGTATTAGCCAACCAGACAGCTAGCTAGCTAGCTGAGCATAATGTCAGACAGTGCTAATATTATTGACATGATTTTGGTGAATCCATTTGATAGTCTGCCTTATGAGGAGAGACTCAGAATTAAACAGAAGGGCAGATCAACACCAGGACTGATTTGGTTCAAAGGTCAACTCTCCTGGTATGACAAGATGAGCTGGCTGAATGGAAGTGTTGTGACAAAGAGACTGTACTGTTGGCCATGCCTCTTAATGAAACCATTTCAGGTTGTTTGGTCAAAACTAGGTGTTGGGGATATGCCTAACTTTGTCATGGCATACAAAAGATAAGAGAAAAGCAATGAGTTCATGTGCACGGTTAAGATGTCTTGGCAGGGTGTTCACATTCAGGTGGCAAAACACAATGAAACAGTGAAAAAAACCAGGGCCTTTCTTAACCACCTGCTTGGCCATCAGCAGTTGGCATTCAGGAAGCATGATGAGGATAATGAATCTGCTAACTAGGAGAATTATAGAGAATTCAGTGAAACATTATCCAAATATGATTCTGTCTTGGCCACACACTTCCATGTTTTCTGGCATGTCCCATTCCATTCACAATAATTTAATTTCTTTTACTGCTGCCATTGTTGCTGATGAATTAAAAGGTCGAGTTTAAACTGCTCCCTTTTTTGCATGGCAGGGCATGGCATGCACAACTGTCTGTCGTAGTTTGATATGTTAATACTGCAGGTCAAATTCAGGAGAAATTTGCTGGATTTTTTGATATTTCAGGAGGGCGAGATGCCCAGTCTATCTTTTATGTTTTAAATGAAAACATGCAGGGCTAAAATTAGAAAGTAAAACTTGTAGCTCAAACCTATGATGTGGCTGCTGTCATGGCTTCCTCTCCGAATGGACTTCAGGTCAAAGTTAACGCAATAGCCCCCAGTGCAATATTTGTACACTGCCAAGTACAGAGACTCAACCTGGTGTTGTCTTGGGGGCAAATGCTTGTCTGCATCCAGAATGTTTTTTTGCATCTGTCTCTGGGTCTGCAACATTTTTCTCTAATTCTACCAAGAGGATGTCTTCAGACTGCAGGGTGTTCAGAGTTGCTCAGAAAATCTCCTACTTGATGGAACTTTACATTTCGAATAGTGAGCACAGTGGTGAGCAACTATGAATTGCTACTGCAGACTTTTGAAAAGATTATTGAGGATGAAACCATAGCAGATGACACAGTCAATGTTGCCAAAGGCTTCTTAAGGACACTGGAGGATTTTGAGTTTGTTTTCATGTTAAACACATATGAACAAATCTTCTCAGAAACTGATGTGATCTTTGACTTTGTGCAGCAGAGGGCTATGGATGTTCTTTACTGCAAACAAAGAATTGAGAGTCCCCTTGCTTTTGCAAGGAGAAGAGGTCAGAGGAGGCTGTTTATGCAAAATCAGAAAGTTTCACGTCAGACCCTCATAATGAGCCTAGGCAAAAGCATTGGTATTTCTCACAATTACATAATTCCCAGTAACCTTACAGAAATCTGTACATGGCCATCATGGCCAACCTTATGATGCAGATTTCTTAACGTTTTCTAAATTTAGAAAGTATGCACTTCCTAGAGCTAATCAATCCAGGGAAATATTCCAAAGTGTCCTGAAAAGTTGTGCCAATTTCTTTGATTCAGGGAGACTGAGATCTGAAGTCCAAGTTCTATATTCATATTTTGACTTGCAGGGCAACAGGAGTAAGCTGTGTGATTTCTTGGTGTTTAATTTTTAAAGACATGGAGTTGAATTGTGCTATGCCTCAACTATACAAGCTATTTTGGCAACAATTGGAGCTACATCAGTAGGTGTAGTCAAGTTGTACAGCCACAACACAATGGGCCAAAACCATTTAAGCAACCTTGCTCTGCTGGCCATTGAAAGAAAACCAGTCAAATCCCTGGAAAAGACTCCTAGTTGGTATGACAGGGTCACAGACCATTATCTACAAAAAGAAAGGAGTTTAGAATTTACATATAAATAACATGATGCAAAAACTGACTAATTTTATGACGTAGGCCTAAAATGTGCTTCCCCTGTTTGAAAGACCACCAGCCAACACTGGTGTGCATTCGTCCTGCCATGGACTGGCACCCTGTGCTAGCTAGTATAGGCTCCAGCTTTTCCTGTGCCACTGGTCTGGAATAAGTGGGTTAGAAAATGGCATGCCATTCTTTTGTACTGACTGCACAAGGTGGCAGCAGCTTTGAAAGGATTTGGAATCAGGAGATGTCACTGAATCAACAATTTCAAGCCAAGTATCAGAACCAAACAAACTAATAGTTGAGCAATGAGTGCTCGAAAGTGTGTCAAGATTCATAGATAGGAAATGGTGCAGGAACACTTAACCAGAACCAAAAATGTAAATCATAGTCACAAAGAATGGCAAAAATATCAGTTCAAAAAAACAAAGAATGAATGGAACGGTCCAATCAAGGGCAGCTGGAGAGTGCACAATGTAAGCTTTGTAAAAGAGAATGCAGAAACAAGAAATAAGGTTTGGGGACCCACCCCATATATTGTCATCAGTCAATAGCTCTGTACTTTAGTCTCAAAAGACTGAGTCCTGAATAGAACTGACAGGGGAAGACAAGTAACTGGCTTTATAAGCGATTGAAATGAAGAGGAGGGTCCAACAGGGCACTGGCAGAAGTGAGGTCAGCAGGAGCGCATGGTCTGGAGAGGGAAATGGAAGTTTATTAGGCTTTAGCTGGTCTTCCCTTCTGGGTTCTGCAGAGAAGGGAGAGAAGACATTAGTGCACTTCGTCAACACCCTGACCCGGTATTTTACCCTTAGTTAACCCTATAGACTGCCTCCCATGTGCACATATGTGACATCTTTGTGCTCTTGAGCTGAATATGTTACATGGCATACACTTCTGGTTGACATTCCCTCGCAACAGTATAGCAACCATCCACAAATACTCCTCAAAATTGTGCTGTCCATTAGAAAAACAAAATGCCATAACAGGGTAACGCCGCTTATTTCAACATTGGTAAAATCATGTCAAGCACAAAAATAGAAGTGTCCTCTAAATCCCATTAAAACCACTAAGAGAAGATCAAAATCATTTTAGAGATCTAGTGGAATTTGGGTTGGCTTTGAATACAAATTGTAGCTATATTTATATACGGTACCATAATTTAAAGTTGACACAATGGTTCAGCACTGCTGTACAATGTCTCCAAAGACCTGGAATTGATTCCTGGCTCAGTTACCATCTCCATGGAATTAGCATGTCCTTCACAGGTTCACATGACATTTATTTAGATCCTTCAATTTCCTCCCAAAAAATGGAAAATTCTTCTTTAACAATGCTTGAACAAATAATGTGAATTTTCAACAAAATAAGCTTAAAAGTTCCATGGTTATTTCCAAACATTAAAGCAGTCTGCAATTAAAATCAGCATCACTAGTTTATGTGGTTTGATATTATTGTATGTTTTCTTAATAAATCTGATATTTTTGTTTTTTGGATGCATGACATGATTGCAGATTGGATATTCTGCATAAAGCTGGTGATTAGTGAACAGGAATTCCAGATCATGTTTAGAATTTTTGTTATGTTGGTAATAACAATCAGGAAAAAAATGCACATGAGTGAAGAAATTATATAAATGATGTGGTGTGTGTGTGTCTGCATATTGCACAGACACAATACGGAAAGTGTACACCAAGGATGGGCATCCATATGGCAGGAAAAAGATGTGTTGGCTGTTGGTTTACTATTCTGAGCGAGCACCTGGACAGACAGGCAGAGAGAAGACAAGACAGCTGACAGGGTCAACAACACAAAAACACTGAGAAAAAAAACTCAAAGAAACCCAAACTGACAACAGCTGCTGCTTTATTGAAAAAGAGAACTGCACTGACAAGCTAGTGAGGAAGGAGCTATTGGTTTGTTGCATTCATTAGCCCCTTTCTTTGATAAAGCATATTTTTGACATTTCTTATCCAATTAGTTTAACGAAGAAAAAGAAAAGGAAAACATTATTGACAGTAACTAAATACAGTAGTTAGTTTAACGGCCCTGTTGTTACTTTTTTGATTTTTTAATTGTATTAAATCTTACAATTTTACACTCATTTTGGAGTCACTGAGTTAATTCTGAAATCCAAATTGTTCTATTCTATTGATCATGAAATATTTTGTAGACTTTTTCTTCCACTAGTTTGTTTTTTCACGGTTGCTGCCATTTTGGAGGCAGGCAAATGAGGACACGGGTCAGCGAAAGGTTGGCACAAATGTGTAAAATGCTTTTATTAAAACCAATAAAAAGTGTTCAGTGCATCAAATAATCAAGCAATAAATAATCCAATAAATCAAGTTCTTAGTGAAGGTTAAAATCAATAAATAAAAACAAGGTTAAAATAAAGGGCAAACATCCTGTTTTAAAAACCATAAGCGTTGGTGCTTCTTTCCAAAACAGATGTCTTCTCGGCTTACCCTTTATGGATTACTAAGCATGAAGAGATGTCCACCATAAAGTGCAGACTACCCTTAATCCAGCTTGGGTCCCACTTGTCACTCCACCGGCATTTGCGGGGCACCTTGCCAAACTTTGCTCCTCACTCCCTCCACATCACAATCCGTTGGGCTTCTGTGAAAGACTCCTGGATCACTTGGTCGCTTGTGCTGCAAAGAGTGTTCAGCAGGAGCGGCCTATCTGCCCCTACTCTTGAGCATCTGGCCACACACTCCTCATATGGGGCTCACTTTCCCATCTGCCTATTTACCTTCTCACATTGAAATGGCCTCTGCCCCATTCCGGCCTTTTTCTTCTTTCCTTATATTTCCTTTCCTTTAACCTCCATGTCTTCCTTTTATTTACTTTTGCTTTGCTCCTTTCTCCACCATAATCTATCTTCTATGGGGGAGGAGCAAAAGCTTTACATTCGTCAAATATTTTTGATCTCTGGTTTTCGATGTATCTTAATGTTTTAGGGTTCCTGATACCAAAAACATCAATATCTTGAGGATGGGTGTGTCTGTCTGCATGTGTGTGTATCTGTGGGTAACAGTTTCTTGAGGACAGTCTAGAGCTAAAACTACTGGATAGAAAAATACCAAGCTCGAAACTTAAGCCTGTTATGACATGATGATGTGCTGATTAGTTTTTGAGCCTAATTGTGCAAGAGAAAGAGGCACTCTAGAGTAACCCTCAAATACCATAATTCTGCAATTAATTATGAATTCTTCTTATCAATTGTTATCGTAATGACCTGTATTCTGATCAGAAAGATCAGCATCAGAGCGGTAAATAATTACTGAAATGTTATAGAATAGTTTGGGTAACTTAGTTCCTAGGACGCATAGTTTACTGATGCTCATGTCTGAATTTTTTTGTCCTCTCCTCTCTGCCGTGCAGGCTCCCTTTGTAGCCCTGATTGGGTGCAGCTGCTAACCACCTGCCACTCCGAGGTGTGAATGAGGCACCTGACTGACCTGCTCACATGCGCGACATGAATACATGATCAGCCAAGCACCCCAGTCAACCCTGGAGTGGCACCTGCATGCGCACACCTTCACCATTCAAATGCGATTATGCATTTTTAAAATCGTGCTTCGACTTGGACCTTTTATCACAGTGACGTGTGTCTGAGGTTGTGAATTTTGATTGCGATGCATTGGGATGAAAGGTTATAAATGAAAACACTTCCTTTCCGAGCTGCGGATTTAATACACAAACCTCAAATCACTTTTCTAATTCTTTGTTTGCCTTTGTTTCTCTGCTATTTTGATCTTTGCTCTTGTTTTTAACTTTGATTTTTGTCTTATGTTTTGGCTAAGACGTGCTGTATTTTTGATTTCCTGCTTTTGTCTCTTTTCTGGCATTTGAACATCTTCTAGCTTGCTCTTAAATCTTGTCTGTTCACATACATAACAGATCTTTTGCTTTGTTTACTTTGACCTAAATTTTGGTTAGCATTTTTGGTTCTGACTGTCAGTCCTATTTGCACCTTGCAGTTTTCTTACACAACCTTGTTTAAAAACTACATATTTACCATCTTCTTTTGCTGCCTTTATTTCCCGGTCATCTTTCTTGGCAACAAAATAACAATTTTGAATACTCTGCCTCACCTAGTGTTCGCTACACACTCAGATCAGACACACAAAAGGTTCAGTTCCAAACCACAAGTCTTTTATTTGTTTTTTTTGATATGAAAGAGCAATAAAAATATAAAAGCTAACTCTTTCAGTTTGAATTTTTAAGAGGTTCTCTGACAATACACTTGATTGTGAGCATGTCATGAATGCCAATACACAACCAGAAACCGAGATAAAACATGTACATAGGGTGTAGCTTTTACATGCTTTTAGTGAGAAGTCAAGCAAAATGACACCTTTTATTGGCTAACTAAAAAGATTACAATATGAAAGCTTTCGAGGCAACTCAGACCCCTTCATCAGGCAAGATGTAATACAGAAACTGGAGTTCCCTTTGTTTATATACACACTAGGACAAGAAACAACATTGGTAAATCTTTAAGTGAGACATCTTAAATGTAAAAAATTAATAGACCTCTCCAGGCTAAGATTCATATAGCAAGAGAGAAGAACAATGTATAGTCAAGATCTTTGAAAAAGATAACTGTCCAACAAAGTCTTTTGAAGTTTCTAATGAGTTTTTCAATACAATGTGGGTGTGTAGTCAGGTTGTCTATGTCAGTCTGAGAAATGCAAATAATCCTCATACCTGGCCCTAAAACTCTTGTCTCTATTCAAACCATGTTGTAATGTATTAAATCTTAGCATGAGTTTGACTTCCCATTCTTTTCTGTCTTGCTGTGTTCTGAAGACCATAAGCACTGTGACTTTAAAGTCCCTCTCACAGTGTCCATGGATGTTGAAGTGGACTGCTACAGGAACATCTGTGTTGCCACGTTTAATGTGGAATCTGTGTAAATTCATTCTCTGGAGGAGTTCCTGTCCAGTTTCTCTCACATAGAGTGCAGTGTCAGGACATTTCATACAGAGAATTAGGTAGACCACATTAGATGATCTGCAGGAAAATGATCCCTCTATACGATGTTGTAGTCGGCAGTGTGGTATAATTATACGGTCTGTATTATAAATGTAAGCCATGTTTTACATCTTTCTATAGGCAGGGAGATGTGCCATTTTCTGTTGGTTCACTTAGGGAACTTCGGACAATTAGTTGCTGCAGGTTTGGTGGTTCTCAGTATGCCAGGAGGAGAGGTTCAAGAAATACATTTTTCAGTTTTTGGTCATTGTTTAGCATTGGCTGAAGTTCTTTTATAATTTTGTAGGTGACAACAAGGGGGATGCAGTTTTTTTATATTCCAGAAGGTTGTCTCTGGGTATGGCATTGGCTCTTCTTATTTGAGTGTCTGTTGTTTTGGGGGTATAACCTTGTCTGATGAAATTTTGTCTAAGCTCCTGCAGTTGTTTATGCCGGTCTGTCGGGTCTGAGCAAATACGGTTGTATTGTATTGCTTGGCTGAAAATAATGGAGCGCCTTATATGCTTGGGGTGGAAGCTATCACTTCTCAGGTAGGTCCGTCTGTCTGTTGGCTTGTGAAAAACAGAAGTTACAAGGATGTTGTCTTTCAGTTGAACGGTGGTGTCAAGGAAGCTGACTTCTGTTTTTGAGTAATTCAGCTTCAGCTTTATGTTGGGGTGAAAAGAATTATATTCATTATGAAAATGGAGGAGGTTCTTCTCACTGGCAGTCCAGATCATGAAGATGTTATCTATGTAACGGAGATACAATGTGGGTCTTTTGGGAGCACAATGAAATTACTATCACATTTCTTTCCTAAAGCACAAATACAATTACTTGACACTCTCTGTGTAGAGGAGCATTATAAACCTTTGAGGATCTCTGAAATTCACAATGCTATAAACATAATAACTTTCTCATATACTGTACTCAGATATGGGGATGAATATTTGAGGAGTAAACTGCAAGACAATGATTCTATTTTTATATTATGTACATTAAAGAACTATCAACAACAAATCAAATCAAATCTATACTAATAAACGGCAAAGCCCTCACTGACTCACTCACTGACTGACTGACTGACTGACTGACTGACTGACTGACTCATCACTAATTCTCCAACTTCCCGTGTAGGTAGAAGACTGAAATTTGGCAGGCTTATTCGTTACAGCTTCCTTACAAAAGTTGGGCAGGTTTCATTTCGAAATTCTACGCGTAATGGTCATAACTGGAAGTTGTTTTTCTCCATTTACTGTAATGGAGTTCAGCTGGAGGGGCGGAGTTTCGTATGACATCATCACGCCTCTCACATAATCACGCATTACGTAGAAAGCCAGGAAGAGCTACAAAACGCGCTTTAGAAAACATGCATTATATAATTAAGAAGGCAGCGAAACAATTAGAAGCGAGCGACTGACATATAAAACCATATTCAGCGGCTCACGTGAACTGACGCAGTGCGCAGACAAAAAGTAACAGTTCCAAAGAGTGCTGAACAAAAACCGAATTACACTGCTGCGCTCAAATAGACAAACCACACGCAGTGGCGCGATAGTAAAGCATTCGCCTGTAGCGCCCATGTCCAAGGTTCGATTCCCGAGAGGGGATGCACTAAGTATGTACGTGCGCTTCTCGATTTATTTTAACCTCGCATCACCTTAGTTTGAGACGTATGAAAACGCATGCGGTTAACGCAGAAAGACAGATCACCTATTCACCTATTGAAGCTTCATGAATAATGGATACTTTATTCGCGATCAATGATTGTTTTGGTAAAGCCATACTCAGTGTATTCATTAGATGAACGGTAAAAAAGTAAGAGTGAGGGGACGGTAACTTACTGAAGCACACAAGCAAAACCACAATAGCACGCGGGCTCGATGTACTGACTTGCGCGATCACATTCCAAAAAATATTTCTTTTCAAGTTC
>JANRMT010062849.1:13674122-13700478 GCA_026402145.1 Polypterus bichir lapradei
GAACAATTATTATAAAAGTAAAGTTTAATAAATCGGACTCTGCAGCTGCATGAATAAAAGGTAAAGTAGCACTTTCGATAAACGGAAATAGCCCAAAAGTTGATAGAAATCTACATTTTGTACCTAATACTTGTATCCAAAATTTGGTTGATCTAAGTGAAAACATACTCAGGTTATCATGTTTGTATACACAGACAGACACACAGACATAATTCTAAAAATGGTAATTTTTGACTCAGGGAGGTCTAAAACATTGAAATTCATCAAAATCTTGAAATGGAATTTTTTTGGAGGATTCCAGGACTCTCCCTATACTCCGTATATGTGAAAGTCAGGGAAGTCTAAAACGCTGAGCTTCATCAAAATCTCGACATCAAATTTTTGGATGATTATGATACTTTTGAGAAAGTAAAAAGAGGAGACTGTCTTTGGATGTCTCTTTTTTGGCACTTGCAACCAACACTCCCTAGGAGCGCAATGGACCCCTGAGGCGGCCCTGATCACAGATGTTGTTTCTGCTGCACAATATTCAATGTTTATTTTATTTTTGACTGTACTGTAAATCACAGTTAAGTTATGCATTGATATACAAGTCAACATTATTTTTACATGAACCATTTATAAATCTGATGAGGATTACTTAAAAAGCTTTCTGTGAAATGTTCCAACCATTCAAGCAAATTGCAGTTTTCTTTTCTGTGTTTTGGCCAATAAATCAAAATATCTGTAAGGAGAGGAGAATATTTCATGTAACCTTTCATGTTGCTAGCTGCAGAACTTTTTTTTTAATAACTAGTTGTACATTCAGATGTTTTGCATACAACTGAGAATAACAATGTACTCAGGATGCATTTTGAGCTGTACTCCACAAGACTTAATGAAAAACAGCTGTACATTTATTTGTGTCTGAAGAATTTATTGAAAACTAACAAAGCAGTTGCATGAAGTTGAGCTATAAGATCATGCAATAATTATACATTTGAATAATAATTACAGAAATAATGAGAAACATGGGCGTGGGCGATACTGTGTCTTATAATAAAATGGCACTTATGAATACGCTAGCCAGCTTCATATACTTCTGAAAATGTTTTTTCTATAAACACAAAGTCCTTGCAGGTTTTCAGACTTGAGATAGCATGGTGTGCAGGCTCATTGTATGTGCAAAAGCAAATTTTCTTTGTTAATAATGTGCCTTATTGACCTTGAGCTTGCCATTCACCTGGTGCCTCAAGTTTTATGCTTAGCAGTCTGAAGTTTGGCTCACATGCCCTATAATTTATCCCACAGTGAATTCCAACTCATTCAATGGGCAGCCCTGCTCATTCATCATCACTGGGGTAGCATCTTGTATAGTCAACTACTATCAAGTACGCATTGGAAACCCCGGAGAGAGCCTTAGACAAATGCTGACTGACAACAAATGAACAAGGCTCTAGTGTTGGTGTTTTCCACTTCTTTTTTTAGTTTTTAAACGAACACATAACTTTGGATGATAAATGTTTAATAGTTCCATTTTTCTCTACTTTATAAACCAGTATTCTTTTCTTTTACTTAATTATAGAGGCAATGCATAATGTTGATTTTCATCTTCATTATTATAATAAATAATAATCAGTTTTCTTTGATATCAATTAATATAACAATATACAACAAGGGAGGTGGCATGCCAGTGCAGTCGTTAGCACTGCTGCCTCACAGCACCCTCAGACCTGCTTTTGGCTTTCAGCTTGGTCACTCTCTGTGAATGCTGTGTGTGCAATCCCACATTTCAAAACATGCCAATAACAGGTTAAATAGTGAAATTTGTCTAATATGTCACTCTGATCATATGACATTATCCTGCAATGTGTTGATGTTCTAAGCAGAATGGGCCAATATTGTAAATGCTCCAGCCAGAATCACTTCTCACTCTTAAATTCCAATCTGAATTTCTATCAGAATTATAATGTGGTGATTATGCAAGTTAACTTCAAATGTGCCCTGGATAAATATTTAAAGTTAACTTTACTATCATTCTAAACTAACAATCTTTCACTGCATTGGTTATATGCATAATAACATCCTCCTTTTCTTGTTTTGTCCCAAGTTAGAATTTAACAAACCATAGGGGAATGAAGGAAGGACAAGGTGATGCAAACATTAACCAGAGACTAGTGGGGGTTGATACCAGAAAGATTGTGACTAAACCCAATATGTAACCAAAACTGAAAGCCTCAGAATCCAAACAAAAAACTCATAAAATTGAAAATCTTTTAGCAAAGCACACAGGAAACATTTTACTTTGATATTCATGATGCACAATACCAGCTTAAATCACACAGCATCAATGAAGACACAGCGATACTGGCAACAAACCATCATGTCTAAGTGACAGAGCCACAAATTAGCAACCCTACATTTCTCTGCTTCTCTTTTGTGTGTTGCCACACGCGTGTGAATAGGGGACAGCTTAAGGGCTCTGGTGATGGTAATTCCCCACTGCTCCAGGTATTGCCACTGTATCCAAATTCCTTTTCTTTTTTTTCACCCTCTGCAGACCGGAAGATTGACGGCTATAATACCACTGACGTCACTTTCGGTGTCTACTGTATCCTGCTGGACCCACCTCTTTCTGCCAAAAGGGCTAAAGACTGGAAGATCTGCCATCTTGAGGGAGTTCATTTTGAGAACTTACATCTGAAAAGACATCTCCACAATTATTGTGTGTTTTTTTGTTGGTATTTTGACTTCAATTATTATAGCTCAGGAACCAAGATTGGGAGGGGGGAAACAAATAGATGGTTATAGAACATGATCTAACTTGTCACATTGAGAAAAGACTCAACTCAATCGCTTAACTCAGTACAAGTGGAGACATTTTCATATATAGATGTTTTCTTACCCTTGTTTGGAAAATGTCCAATTGTAAGAGTTAACAGTGACTTAACATTAAGTTTTTTTTCAAACTGAAGAAATCCACGATGGAAACTTTTCAATTATTGACTGATGCTTACAGTGATGAGTGTACAGGTCAGTGCTCAAAGGAACACATTTTTTGTCAGTAGAAGATGTGAAATCAAAAACAATGAAAATCCTCCACAATCTTTCAGAAAATGATCTGCACAATTGCTTTGAACATTGGAAGCATCGTATGCAGCTGTGTGTCAACTCAGAAGGGAACAATTTTGAAGGTGACCCTAGTTAATTTTCTTAATTTCTTAAATTAAAAGCGTTACAGGCACAGTCTCATTTTTTGGTGTCTTATACAGTGTCTTATCTACTCTATACAGGGTGGTCTAGTTCTAATTATGCAGATCCAGATCGTCTGTATGACTTTGATTTATGCGGGGACGATTCCAGTTTGGCGTGAAGACGATTCTTCATGTCATCAGTTTGCACACTTCTCGATGGTCTGGGATTTTTCGGGTGATTTTCTATGTAATAAACTTAAGTTATAGCGTAATGAAAATTGCATAATTACTGTATATCTGGACCACCCTATATATATATATATATAAAATTGTAAGCCTAAAAGTGCAACGATTTTTATGTAACGTTTTTATGTCACTTTTTTGTCACCCTTTAAATTGGGCTTGTTTTAAAACCTACATATATATGTTTCATATCATTCTTTTCAGAATTTATCCAACTTTAATGTGATGTTGTTAGATTTTCAGATTCTTATTCCGTTTTTAAATTACAAACTAAAAAATATCAAGAACTCACTTCCTGCAAGACAAGACTTTGCGCCAAGAGATTTAACCATGCCCAGAACCGGAAATAAAAGACAAAGAGTAGGACAGCTGCTATACAGGCTTTTAAATGTTTGAAGCACCGCATAAGATGCAGATCACATGACACGGCAGCTGCAGCAAGCCAGCAGCTGGTTGAGCAAAGAGGCGTTAAAAAAAAACTGTATTTTTTTCCCGTTGTATCACCTTTTAAGAGGGGGTTTCGGAGGAGCAACTGCATCTCCTGGGGGTGCTTTCCCCCCCCCCCCCCCCCCCCTTCACAACATATGCAGCAGAGACTCGAAGTGGTGGGCACATAGCGCAGGCCAGGGGGGTTGGCAAGCGAAGCAAGCTGGGGGCGAACCCCCTACTACAGTATATACTGTATGTATAGTATGTATAGTGTATCAAGAATTGTAGCTTATTCAGGCAGAGCTGGACACAATGCAAGAGCCAAGATTGAATTGGTATAAGTTTAGTACAGTGTCCTATTATGCAGAGATCATAAGAACATAAGAAGTTTGGCAGATGAGAGGAGACCATTCAGTCCATCAAGTTTTGTTTGTTTCGCTAGTAGCCAAGCTGTCTCAATATCTTATCCAGATATATTTAAAAGTTATCAAAGTTTCCAAGGCCAATTTAGAGTTAATTAATTAATTAAACACACATGTATTGTAGATGAGGGGGGAAGCTAGATTACCCAGTGAAAAAAAAACATACAGACATGGGGAGAATATGCAAATTCCATTCAGACATCTCCCTAGTACAATAATTTATTCCAGGAGTACAGATCTATGAGAAAGTAAGCACTGTGCTCTAAATATACAGCAAATTTGTAAGTTAATCAATTTTGCACAAAAACCTCTTACACTCTAAAATACAAGTGATGTATAGATTATTAATGATCAATTATTCTTCACCTCTGACTGCATCCACACAGACAATGACAGTGCTGTGTCTTGAACCCAGTACTCTGCAGGTTAGAGCTACCATGCTAGCCTTCTTGCCACTTCCCAAGCAATTAATCACACTTTCTTTTATATACATTATCACCACTAGTGGCTCATATCACAATATGCATTATAGACTGCAAACAAAATTACTATAGAATTTATAAGTAGTATGGAATTAAATCTGTAGTGTAAGTAGATGAGAATGCAGTATTGATAGACATTGTGAGAGTATTAGGAAGAGCTAAAATTGAGGAGTTGGAAAAATCTATTATAACTACAATTCGAAAAGCAGCATAAAAGTAATAAAATGCTCAGCATGGTCTGCAAATAGTATTTATATTAACCTAAACATACATAGTGGGATGATTCACAAAAAGTGAACACAAAACGTCATCGTAAATATAGATGGAGATCACAAAGGTAACCCTAATTGTTTAATGCATAGGAGCATTAAAGGTGCTCTTTATATATGCAGAATGGCAAAACCACTAGCCAAGCTCAGAGGTCAGTAATCACAGGAACACTTTCCTAAATATTCTTCTATTATCTCCACCCATATCTTCCCAGAGACGTAGCTGGGTATGCTACCATGTCTCATAAATGTTTTAGGCTTAATGCATGGTTCACAAGGTGTAGTGGCAGTGCTACACAGGAGGTGGAGGCTGAATGAGAGAGGAAGCTCAATTGATGTCACCAAGAAGTGCTCCACTTTCAGTGCTACAGGCAGTCCATGTGTGCCCAGGTACAGGAGTTTTTCCATCCCTCTCACTGTAAAGGAAAGTGCTTCTGAGGACCTTTGTAATCCAGATGTTTGAAATTCATGCCTGGCAAAAGGCAGTTACCACATTGCAAATGTACCACCTAGGATGGATTGTGGTGTGATACCATGACAAAACACAAGTTGGTTTTGTCATAGCCCCATTTTGAATTTTTCATTAATGTCATAATGTTGTTTATAATTGCTAGACAGACCAGAAGTTAAATGATGCTGATGTCTTATTGTATTTGTGTCATCGGGGTCCACCTATAGCAGATGGAATGTTTGAGCTTGCATGCAAGTATCTGGATATGTGAACAATAAATGTTTGTTATGAATTACTTCATTTAGGGCAAGAATTCTTAAACTTGTTTTTCTTGTAATCCAATCTCAATATATTTTTCGTTTTGTGACACAAACTCTTATTAGTGTGTTCAAGGTGCAGTCCATGACAAAAATCAGGATCCCACCTGAAGATTTACCGCAGACAGTTATATCTCCCTTGGAGAATCATCACTAACAGTCATAGCTGGGGGTGGCTGTCCCCTTGCAGAATCACTGCTCACAGTCACAGTGTCAACCCATACGCAACCCATTCCCATGAAGTACAATGGTGTGTGTTGTGACACTACGTGACCCAAATGTGGCAACCTGCAACCCAATCCATAATTTAGGAAACTGAGATTTAGGTCAAGAATTTACGGAAGCGTATTAGGGCCACGATGGAAAAAAAAAATACGGACACAGTGAAGAAAAAAAAATCTAAATGTCGAGATTAAAGTCGACATGTTGACTTTATTCTCGACATTTACATCGAGATTAAAGTCGACATGTTGACTTTATTCTTGACATTTCCATTTTATTCTCGCCATTTATGTCGAGATTAAAGTCGACATTTCCACTCTATTCTAGTAGTTTATGTTGTCAGTAGAATGTCACAAACTAAACATCTTAAAATGAATGTTTAATTTACTAGATTTTCTCAAACCCCGTCATTAATTAATGTAGCACATTAAATGCTTTATATTAACTGTTCCTCGACCCAGTTGTTAATCTCTATGCGTTTCTTAAATTGACTTCCTCTTGCACTGAGAGGCGCAGACAGCAATCGCCGCACATCGACTTCATGATAATCCTGCTCTAAGAACATTCAGAATACTAAGAGAAATACTTGATATCTTCTTCACGATGAAATGCATTAAAGCATGTATTAAACATGGGTGGCGGGGGGCACGGTGGCGTGGCTATAGAGCTGCTCCCTTGCATTAAGGGGTCCCCAGTTGTATGTTCAGTGTAGTGAACTTTATGGCAGGTGTGACGAGGCTCCAAAAAACTGGATACATGAATGGGTATCGTACAGGTTTAACTTAAATATTGTGTAAATATTGGGCTCGTGATGTGGTGATCGGAGACACGAACGCATAATTCAATGGATGTTCTTCTGAGCGGGCTTTCTTTATTGCATGCGTGCTGTCTCTATCTGACGTACTAAACATCCAGTTCCTATCCTTGCTTTTTCTTTCTGCACATAACCAATCACCACACGATGAACATCTTTGTGAAATTAAAACAAGTTATAAACTTAGACCTCGAAGTTTTCAGAACTTTAAATTATTAAAGCATGTGGGGGCACGGTGCTTGCTGGGATGGAGTTTTCAGAAATTTAAAAAAAATCTTCATTATACATGTTTAATTATGCCATCCATTCAGGGTTGCGCCCATTCCAGCAAGCATCTTCTGCGAGGCAGAAGTAAATCCTGAATGAGGTGCCAACACATCGCATGGTGAATACGTGCAACACATAAAGTAGCAGGGTCAATAATACATAACAAAACCCCACATCCTACATGTCTTTGAAAGGAAACTGAAGCACGCCGAGTAGACCCACCAGAAAAAACATGCAAACTCAAGGCAGGGAACACCCGGGACGCCCTTGCTGCTAAGTAGCAGCACAACTACCAATGCCACCGTGCCCCCACATGCTTTAATACATTTTAAGTTCTGAAAACTCTGAGGTCTAAGTTTATAACTTGTTTTAATTTCACAAAGACGTTTATCGTGTGGTGATTGGTTATGTGCAGAAAGAAAAAGCAAGGATAGGAACTGGAGGTTTAGTACATCAGATAGAGACAGCGCGCATGCAATAAAGAAAGCCCGCTCAGAAGAACATCCATTGAATTCTGCGTTCTTGTCTCCGACCACCACATCACGAACCCAACATTTACATGATATTCCAGTTAAACCAGTGCGATACCCATTCATATATCCAGTTTTTTGGAGCCTCGTCACACCTGTCATAAAGTTCACTACACTGAACATACACCTGGGGACCCCTTAATGCAAGGGAGCAGCACTACAGCCACGCCACCGTGCCCCCCGCCACCCATGTTTAATACATGCTTTAATGCATTTCATCGTGAAGAAGATATCATGCACTGTATGTTAGTATTCTGAATGTTCATAGAGCAGGAATATCATGAAGTCAATGTGCGGCGATCGCTGTCTGCTGTCTGTGTGCAAGAGGAAGTCAGTTCAAGAAGCGCATAGAGATTAAAAACTGGGTCGGAGGAACACTTAATATAAAGCATTTAATGTGCTACATTAATTAATGACGGGGTTTGAGAAAATCTAGTAAATTAAACATTCATTTTAAGATGAAGTTTAGTTTGCGACATTCTACTGACAAAATAAACGACTAGAATAAAGTGGAAATGTCGACTTTAATCTCGACATAAATGGCGAGAATAAAGTGGAAATGTCGAGAATAAAGTCAACATGTCGACTTTAATCTCGACGTAAATGTCGAGAATAAAGTGGAAATGTCGAGAATAAAGTCAACATGTCGTCTTTAATCCGAGATTAAAGTGGAAATGTCGAGAATAAAGTCAACATGCCGACTTTAATCTCGACATTTTGATTTTTTTTTCTTCACTGTGTCCGTATTTTTTTTTTTCACCGTTGCCCTAATACGCTTCCGTAAGAATTTCTAGTCATCGCAAGACATTTGCTCTAAATTTCTTATGATGGCTCTGAGGTTGTGTTTTGGCTTGTTAATTGTTCATTTAGTTTTTCTGGTTTTGACGATGGAATTGATTTACTGACTGCCCTTTATGCATTTGCTCCTAAAATCAATTTCTTTGTACTAGTCAATTTAATTCTGTTGCCATAGGGCATAGCACCATTTACCTTGGCCACAGTACCACCTTGACTGTGAAATTGTAGCCCAACTCCCCTTCCAACTCAAGACTCATTTGGACATTAACATTTTTTTTAACTTGTCCTAAAGTTAACTTCAGGATCATCTCCACAATTACTTCTGAGATCAGGCGTAATGTACAAAGTCCCAGGGTCCTCTAGTGGAGCTCTTTGAACTGAAGCCTTATTGGGTTTTCACTTTCAATGGTCCCCCAATAGTAGCAGCTCCATCTGCCATTATGGATTTCTCTTTTTTTATATACAGTTGCTATTTTCAGTGGTAACTTAATACTCCTCATTCCCCTTTTAGTCCCTTTCCAGCAGGGCCATTTCTTACATCATATAACCTAATTTCTTGTTTTATTAAAATGAGCTACCTATTGCAACACATCCTTCTCACAAGTATGTATATGTGTAAATAAGAGTATCTACTATCATAAACAACAATTATTCCAAAAATACATTATGTATAATGTACTGTATATTATGCAGAGTAAGATGGTTCTTCGATGGTCTGACCACACTGACAGTTTCAATCCTGCCTTATTCCCAGGGATGCCTGGCAGTCTTCAGCTCCCTACATTTTAAAAATGGAACAAAAGAATACAGAACATGGATGGATTGGTTAATAAGGTAACAACACAAAGGGATGGTGTCCCTTCCAGAGTTAACTTTTGTCTTGTGCCGTATGCTGCCAGCATAGACTCTATTTTATTACAACATAATAATATACAAGTTCAGGAAATTGGTAAACAGACAGTAAACTAATTTATTTAGCTAAGTTAAAAATGCTAACAGTTATCAGAGAAAATATTGTATAAGTGATTTGTTAAAGAAATTGAGTTCTTCAATAAATCTGATTTCTATAATATTGACTAAATGGAAGAATTGGTGATTGTTCCAGACTCTAAACTGGAAACTAGGCCTTTAGAAGGAAAACCATAGCACATATTCATTTTCTTCCAATTTTGCTTGAATCAGTGAGCAGTTACCTGAACACAATTTTAAAAAAAAATCATGTTGAACCCAGACCAAAGGACAGCTTGCAGGCCCCTTTTGGCTGATCCCCCCTTGCTATGTGCTTTCATGATGTTTAAATTGCTGCAAGCTGTGTTTGTAAGATCTTCCTCAGGACTGGATTTCAGTTTGCATTGCAGCTCCCAAGGCTAAGAAATGCTAATAATGATATTTTTGAGTAGTACAGAATGTTAAACACCACTTCATGGGAATGTATACTGTGGGAATTCTTGATGTTGACTACATTAACAAGACAGATCAATGTGTCACCAGCTAGCATATCGCATTCCCTGCCTTTGCCTTAACTTTTAACCATTACTGGAAAAATGTAAACCTCAATGGAAATTTGTGAGGAATTTATCATTTATGAACATTGTCACTATTTGATTGTTTTATTCATTAAATTGAAATTCTGGGGCAATTGTCTTCTTAACATCCATTTAAGAGCTGAAGTACTGCCTATGTGTTTGTTCAAGTGGTGTGTTAAGGCTGAATCAAGAATAGTCAAATCAGGAATTGGCCATTTGGCAAGGGTCTGACAATGGAAGGCTTGTTTTCAAGAAGGCATTGAGCAAAAGAACTGTCCAGAATGAAAGAAAGACAGGCCCCACTTGGCAGTCACAATACTGTTATGCACACTAATGTAGGTGCAGGTAAGCTGCTAAAGGGCAATATATCATGTCATTGTGTCATAAGTGAATACAGCATGAGTATCAGAGAGAGAAACGGAGATAAGAATGGACAACAATGTCAGAAAGGTGACACTCTAAGCTGAAAGGAAGTCTGGAATGGGACTATATGTCCCTACGTACAGTATAGAGAGAATAGAAGCTACTTTGAAAGTTTTAAGGTTGAACAGAGATCTGAGGTGGAAGGATCTCAGAGACAACTAAAGGGAGAGCTAGTCTGGTGGCCTTGTAACTATAGATGGCTGACCCAGGTCATGTCCCAGAAAAGATGAGTTTTACAAAGGGGACATTGACTCTAATGTTGGGAAAATACTTATGAAGGTCCACTAACCGAAAGAATAGTGGCTGTAGTCTAGGGAAATAAGATGAGAAGGAGCCTGGAAGAGGAAAATTGTTTAGGGGTGGGCATGCTAACTGAATTTTGGGCAGCAGAATTTTCTTTGCCTTTGTTGCTTCCTTATTTCCTTTTATTGTCTTCCATTATGTTATTTTAAAGCAATACTCCAACCAAAAACAGTATTTGTTATATATTTTACATGTTACTTACCCCATGTAGTTTCTAGGGATTGCTCAAAAAATGTTAATCTTATGTTTTCATGTAGAACATAAATAACAAAGTTTTCTAATAAAATAGGCAACTATGGTGACCAGTGCTGGACAACACAACAGCAAACAATATTAAAAACATCCATAAAAAAAACGACATGTCAGATTGTCCAGTTATATACTCACAATGTCATAAGTGAAAACTGAACGCAGTCAAATGTGAAAAATCATTAGAAATACAGAGACACCTCCCATCACATTTACATTCATATCCACAATTGGATTATCTCAGAATTGTGTAGTGGCAGACTATGAATTGGACGAATTGACCTTCTGCTTGTAAAACGTCTCGGGGATACACACGTCCAAGGCATTTTGTCTTCCTGAAAATGTTTCTACTCTCTGTCCTTCAACTTTGAATTAGTTGTCCTCTTCTCTCAGTGCACTTTTCAGTGTTAATATTATGCGAAGCACAGTTTTAGCCAGTGAATAAGCAATTACTGGTCTGGACTTGAATTGAATTGAAAGAGAGGGGGTGGCAGGACTTCAGTTCAAATGCTCAGGCGCATTCCATTTTCATTCATTATAGTGTTTCCGGAAATGGTTTATTTAACAATATTTTAGTAAAAATACAGGTGTTTGGTATGTTGTGAAGATATGACTGGATGATTTGACATGTGGATTATGTAATGCAAGTAATGTGATAATTGTTAAATTGATAAATGTTTTTGATGATATTTGCCGTTCTCCATGTTGGTCACAGTCAGTGCCTAGTCTGTCACACACACTGTAAAAAATGTCAGCAAATTTAACGGTAAAAATGCTGTGAATGGTGAAGGTAAGATTTTTTTTTAAAAAAAGGAAAGTTTCCTTATGTTCTGCTGAAAATTACCTGTATATCATAAACAATACATTTTTTACAGCCAAGTTCTATAAAAGCAATATTTTTCTACCTTCAAAATATGCTACATACCATCTACTGATACATTATGGTTACAGTGAAAAAAAGCGCTGTTAATTTTACAGTGTAAAACTGTTAAACAGTGAAGGTAAACAACTATAAAATGTTAAGCGGTAAAGCACTATTTCAGTAACACCGACATTACGATATTTGCATAAGGAAATGCCCCCTTTTACCATATTGTTCCTGGTAAACCACATACCTTTACGCAGTATGGAAAAATAAATTAAACAAAGTTAGCAGACTTATTTTTCCCAGCGTGATGAAGGTTTTTTTAAGGTTATGGAAGCTGATTTATGATGGGTTGTATTCGATAAGCCGGCACATCTGTAGGACACCATACACCACAAAAGCAAACGTTACTTCTCCACCAGACAATGTGCCATAACTTCCTTAAACATTGAATTATTTTCAATTTATATAAATAAATGCTACAATACATTTGCTGTTGGTTTTTGTTACTTTAATAATGCATACTGTGTACTGGTAAATGATCCTGATAACAATTTTTAATGATTTAATGATTGGTCTATTTATTAGAGTACATGGATTTCAAGTTATGGTTAAAAGTTCACTTCTATTGTAATGTGTTGTAAAGAAAAAAACAGTTATATCGTAGACCTAAAAATATTATCACCTTCTTTTTCCATCCATCCATTATCCAACCCACTGAATCCGAACACAGGGTCACGGGGGTCTGCTGGAGCCAATCCCAGCCAACACAGGGCAGGAACCAATCGTGGGCAGGGTGCCAACCCTCCGCAGGACACACACAAACACACACTAGGGTCAATTTAGAATTGCCAATCCACCTAACCTGCATGTCTTTAGACTGTGGGAGGAAACCGGAGCGCCCGGAGGAAACCCACGCAGACATGCAAACTCCACGCAGGGAGGACCCGGGAAGCAAACCCGGGTCTCCTAACTGCGAGGCAGCAGCGCTACCACTGTGCCACCCTCACCTTCTTTTTTTACAGTAAAATTCTGGCAACCACAGCTGTCAGTTTTTTAACATAAATGTAACATTTTTTTTACAGTGTGCACATATCTTTGTTCAGCATAAAAACATTAAAGACATTAAAATTTTTCTTGGCCATCACTACAAACTACATGTGGTAAGTAATGCTAATTTTTAAAAAATGTAATTTGTGTGGGTGGAGTATTCTTTTATGAATGAAATTTTTATTTTTTATGATTTTTCCCATTATATCAGGTACAGATAGAGATATCGACTATACTGTCCTGTTACTGCATCCTCTTTTATTTTAGCAGAGCACCACAACATTCATCCTTTCTTACATTTCCTTTGACTACATCAAGAATGCCTCTCATCTAGGATGGAGTGGCTGCATTGTTTCCTCAGAGTACAATAACCCACTTGTCCCATTACTCAAACGATATAAATCTATAAGCTGCCTCATTCTTCTGCCTTAGCACTGCATGTCCAAGTGTGTTTATTTATGTTACAATTTGATTTAGTGATGGAGACAAATGATCAGAAAATGTCTCTCACAAAGATAGTGAATATTTTCAACATGCACATTATGAGGACATTCCCACTTTATTCAATGGTGTTTTTACATTATTGGTGAAAACATTTTATTGGATATTGACTTTTATTCATTGTGTATTTTCATTTTCATGAATAATTGGGAAGTCAATAGGATAAGCATCCCCAGGTATATAGCAAGGCACACAGGAATGTGGGAGGGAGAGATATGTAGGCTCACTCATATGTAATAGAAGAGTTTAGCGACATGCTTCATTAGTCTGGAAATATTTCAGCAAGTATTGGTGCAGAATATTTCATTTTTTATTAGCATTAATCTGCCTGGCATATCCCAGATGTTGCCTCTTGAAAGGTCTGGAGACATCCCAAGCTGTATAATAACAAGATGCCAGGTGTGAAGAGAACTGCTGATTCCATGCATTTGTGATCTCTGGCGTGTTTTTTAGGAAAAAAAAATGAGAACCTGAAGCAGCTTTCCTTGCAAGGTAGTTAGCAATTTACACACAAAATAGTTGTAATAAGCATGATTTGGAGTATTGCCTGAAGATTAAACCTTCAATTATCAGTAAATTTAAATCTTCAGAATTTAAATATCCTTAAATATCCTTTGGAATTTTGAACCTGCAAGCTGTTAAGTGCCTCAGATAACTGCTCATCTTGTTATTGTGGGGCGTTGTTTTCCACTCTCTTTGAAAGATGTAAGATTTTACAGTTGTTTAGTAGTGTTTTACCTTATTTCATTATTTTAAATTTTCTTCTTAGTATTTATTCATAAATTATTTTTGCCCTCTTTGGTTTAAATATTGCTCATGATGTTTCTTGCTTTTATAATGACACTGCTCTCTTGCCCTCACATTGGTTGATATGAATGAGGTGGTGGTTTTAGGTTTCATGTCTACATATACAGTACACCAGTTTGTGATGTCACAGAGGCCATTTTATAAAAGAATGAACTTCATGTACAGAGCTTGTATAAACTGTATTAAAAAGGATTGAAGTTACTGAAAAATAATTTAATTTACTTTTGTTAACAATTTCAGGATCCCAGCGCCTGATTAGTTATTAGCCAAGGCTGGTTTTATCCCTTTAAGTAGGAGAATTATTTCTTGACTGAAGTATAGTGTTGATTGGCAAAATTTGCCAAAGTGTTTCTCACAGTGAATATGCTGTGTTTGCCGGTAACTTGTGAACTGAAATATTTTCATGGAAGTTTGTAGTGTGACTGGCTTAGGCAAATTAGCCATATGCCCAATAAGGAGCTCAAAACAAGTCTTAAAGTAGCCCTCTCTCTTCCCCACCCCTTATCAGAAAAACCAGGACACGCTGTGAAATAATAAAAACAAGATTAATTACTATTTACAAGGTGTTTCTTTTTTGTGATGGAAGAAGAAAATGCGAAGCACCTGCACAGATACATAGTCAACAAGTAAGACGCTCCTGCTGTGCCCAGAGCCACGGCTTCAAACTAGCCTGTCCTTCACCACTGCTTCATTGCACAGACAATGCATACACAAGACTGGAACTCTGAGAGCTCAATTATCTATATTTTATTTACTTATTGTTAGTTTGTGGCCATTTGTTGTATTTTGTTTAGTGGTATTTGTTTCTATGTGTGCCTTTTGATGTTTAAGGCAAGGTGGCACAGTGGTTAGCACTGCTGCCTCACAGCTCAGATCACATATTTTGGACAAAATTATTGGTCCAGAATAGTTGGCAAACTTTTCCCTAGCCTTCGGGGATACATAAAAGACCATTGCACCATTATAAGTCACTCAAAACTAGTTCAGCTCCTCCTTCCCTTTTGACTTTAATGCAGTTCACAGGGTTTTGCAAAGTTTGCAAATTTTTCCGCGATTTTGCTGAACATAAAGCAAAGCAAATTCAAGTGGGTTCACTCATCACTATTTAGGGACTTGCGTACTCCCTATAGTTTTGCTATGTCCCAGCCTAGTATCCTTAAATCACAACAGTTATGATATGCTATTTTTTTCCTTATTTCCTTTTGTGTTTTATTAACTTGTTCTGGCTCAGATTAGGTTTTGGAATATCTTGTTTATGTTTTTTTCAATAGTTTTTTTATCTGAATATTATTTGAAATAGTTTAACACTCTGACTGCTGGACCATTTAGTACCAGGATGCTTCAGTAAAAGGTCTGTGTATATACAATAAATAACTAAATTGAAACTTGTAAAGAATTCAAAGAAATGTATTAGAAAGCAATGGTTTTATTATCTACAGTAACTCTGTCAAAAATATAAAGAAACAGTTAATTACTTTCACCAGTATCATGACTAAAAGTCTCCATTTGAATAAGAGTCCTAGAAACATGGCACCTTGCAGAGTGCAGGTATGGAAGCACATGTGCCGCAAATATAATGTGTTTCTTTGTGCTGTCCGTGCTTTTTGCACACAACACATTTGGTAGTTGGTGACTGATTGCAGTCAGTGGGCGGCAGAATGTTGTGTACTGCTGTCCTAATAATCGAGACAAGTCGGATACCTTGTGATGAAGAAATTCCTTTGGGCAGCATTTTTTTCTGCATCAGTCCCACAGCCTACAGGTTCCACATCATCTAATTGACTGTCACTATCTTGATCACAGTAATTATCATCAAAACATTAATCCTGAAAAAATCTAGTTGTTTCAAAACATCAGCAGCTTTATACCTTTTTCACAAAGAGACAACTATGGACTGTCTGTTTATAGCACTATTTTCCGTAAGTTGTTGCTACCAAAAAAAATTAAATTAATGCTTTGCACTGGATTGCAGCACTACAGTAGGTAACTGAGACACAGCAACAAAGCTTGCCAGTAAGCTGACTCCATCTATAATGACCGTATACTAAGATACAAGTTCTCTCATAACATGCATTCTGACAGGCTTAATGAGATACAACTTAACTCGTATTTTGTGTGTGCAATGTTTATGCAGAGTTGTTATCACCATTTTGTTTAAAGAGAGTACTGCCATTTTATGGAGCGAGTGTCAAAGTGTTTCCAGTGGATCCTTATAAAAGTTGAAATAGCTAGCTTTAGTCTAAAATGGAGTAGTTTACAGGATTTAAACAAAGTCATCCATGTTCAGGCGGACTTGACTACTACTTAAACATCAGCATATGTATGGTGATTGTGAATGGGTGCCTACTAGTTTACTATCAGTAGCTCATTTTGTATATCTTGGTGGTTTATGTAGAGTGAAAGTTGCTACAGATAGCATTATCCACTTTTCCATGCTCCATTTACTCCTCTCTGGTCAGAAAAATTACTGATGGGAATATCTCTTTCAGGGTTTGTTTCTCCTTTGTACTCCACAGTACTGGATTGAGAAAATGAATGCAGTGTCATTTGCCAGAGCAACCTAAAAGAAAAGACCCTGAATCCTATTGGATAAATGTATTCATGTTAAATGGAGAAGGGAAAGTTTATATTATATTATAGCTTGCGATTTTAAAGGCTGCATCCCTGATGGATGCTTAGACCCAAATCGTCACTACATCATCATCTCTCTGGAAAAAAAAGCTCCCATCTTCAAAGAAATAGACTTGTCTCGAGATCTGCCTCCACATGTGTCAAATCATTAAACTGCCTTTTTGCAGGAAAAAGTAATGCTGCTAGCAGACAAGGAAGGTAGTTTAAATGAAGCATTGTGAGTGGTGCCATTGCTCAATGAAAACACTCAATACGCCTAAAGTCACACAGCCACCAGGAAGGAGTACCGCCAGTTTACAAGAGACTCCTGATTTTAGTGGAAATGAATCATGCATTCAAGCTATTATTTCTTTTCTCACGTTGGTCAAATGGATTATATCTGTTTTGAAAATAAAGTTTGAAGAACAAAAGACAACATTAATTCTTCAATGAGAGTCCTTTCACTGAAGGTAATTTAATTCTTTGTTCATCCAAAATGAGTGACGGGATAATTCTCTCCATGGGTTAATTTTCTACACAGAAAAGACATGCTCTTTTATGGACTATACAAAAAGCAATTTTACATTAGGCCTTTCAAAGTGATTCAATGTCTCTGCTAACCACCATTGTTTATATCCATATGCATTATAATCACTATTCCATACCCATCACTTCCAGACACTCCGTTTATTTATTACTGACTCACACTGAAACATTTACTGACGACTTTGTAAACCTGAGTCTGTGTGTCCATTTTGTGGTCAAACTTACCCATTACAGGGAGACGGGAGAGTAACCTTGCAACAAGAAAAGGCAAAAATATACTCTGAATGAGGTGCCATTTCAACAAAACCAAATGAAAATTTCTAAAAAGTGTGCATGATCAGTAGGATGGAAGATATTGGCATGGCTAAAGAGAGCCCTAAGTTTGAGACTAAAGAAGGCAGTGCAAGGGAGCAGATACGTCACCTTACCTGGGCTGGCAGAAGTGCACTGCAAAGGGTTATGCTCTGTACAAATACTGGGTGCTCTAGAAGAGCTGCAAGCAGGGACATAAACATTCATATGTGTGGTCTGAAAGCTAGAGGGCCAGTAACCAAGAAGTTATCAGGGTTGTGTGAACCTTAAATATGTAAGAGATTAAAGCCTAGGAGGGAATACAGCAGGTGGGAAAACGTCATGGCTTCTACAGGGTGTATGTAACTGCTTTTCACTATGCTGTGCCTCAAATAGTTTAGTCAGCTGTGTCCAGGAGAAGGTGTGAGGACTACAGGGGGCCTCTAGACAGTGATTTAGCCTGTTATCTCTTGTACAATTATGCAGTTGCCCCTGACTCCACAAGTCAGGCTTAAACCCATCTCATTGTCAGTTCTTGGAAGAGTGTGAAGATGATGAGAGAGAGAAGGCCTGAACACTCAACTGGCATGTGGAAGAGAGGACAGAGCTTTGAGAGATAGAGAAGAATTAAAGGGAATGTTTAGCATCTGAGGCATTGAACAAAAGCATGGATAAGTGGACAGAGAAGTCTGTGTAGAAAGCTTTGCAGAGTCGTCTGTTATTTTCATTGTATTGTACTTTGTGTTGTTCCTTTTTTAACAATAATAAACTTCTTTTGTTTGACATCTTGACATCTCAGATATAATTGTGTCAGGGACACAAGTGCCCCCTTGTGTTGACAAAGAGTACTTGAAATATATTTGAGAGACAATTTGATAACATCTCACGTTATGTTCCTTATTACATTGAACATAAAGCTGTATTTATTCATTAATTACCTATCTATCCATATCTTATTACCATGTACTGTTAAACTCTACCAGTGATATGGACAAGTACACAGTCATGTTTGTTATTTTGTCTTAGTTCATTTTCTCTAAGCTTCCCTGGCTCTTTTGGTACGAATCTGCACTTGATTTAAAGGTTTTCTTCCTCAAGGATTTTGGTGATGACATTAGTTTTTCACTTCATGGATTCATTTTTTTTTAAAAATATTTTGGAATATTTCTGCCACCATTTTTTAAGCTCCCATTTTCAGGGGCATGTCATCTGAGGTTGTGAACCATCAATCACAATTCAACTGAATAAAAGTTCACCACACGGTCATATCTGTATTCAAGTCCATGATTTCAAATAAGTTCTTGCTATTATCATCTTTAAAGATTTTCTGGTCAGTTTTTTCAACTCTAATAGTCGTTTTGTATTTTGGTTTTGTTCGCTGAAATTTTTAATCTCCTGGTATTTAATGTCAATGTCAACTTTATTTATATAGCACATTTAAAACAACATAGGAATGCTGTGGCCAAAGTGCTTTACAATTAAAGAAGGAAAAACATACAATTAAAACAAAAAAACATAAATACAAATAAAATAAATTAACATAAATAAAATAAATAATAAATAGAAGTAATGTTACATAATCACAAGGAGGAAACCATCAGTATTGCTGAAGGTCACAGAATGCAAGTGAACAGAAATGAGTCTTTAATTTTGTTTTGAACAGTTCAATTGTAGATGACTCCTTTATGTAATGAGGTAAAGAGTTCCACAGGCGAGGAGCAGCAGCTGCAAACGCTCTGTCTCCCTTAGTTTTACACTTGGTACAAGGGACAACAAGAGACAACTGACCAGAAGATCAACCTGTTTCTCTGTTTTGACCATGTCTTTTAAGCTAATTAATTCCTTTTAAAATCCTTTGCACATTCCTACAAAGCATGATAGGCCACATTTTCTTTCCATGTCTGCATGGGATTTTCTTGTGTTGGATTAATTAGTGGGTCTCTGTTGGCTGTGCATATGTGAGTTTGGGTACGGCAATGAGTCTTCCCAGTAACAGATTGTTACCCCATACAGGTCTGCCTACTGCCTTATACCTGATGCTGCCAGGACAGGTTCTGATTAGTCTAACCTTGAACCAAAATAAGTGCATTTGGCAATGACTGGATACACGATCACTTATTAAAGATCATTATAACATTCTTAAAGAACACCCTACTGGCTGTGGAACATAGCAGTTCATGGTGAGAATGTTCAGTTTCCTGAGTATTTCAGTTTTGTTTGTTTCTGTGTAAGTACCTTGAAGTACATTTTTCTTATTATTTTATTATTATGTTAATAATATATTAACAGTATGTATTCTTTCTTGCATCTTCTTTATATTGAGCCACAGAGGGGCAGGCCTCCTAACACATCAGCTGAAGACCACCTTTAGCCTTTATATTGGAATAAGTGGCTAAGATCCCTACTGTGGCATTGATGTTCTCCATGGTTTTTGATTTATTTATAAGTAGTTTTTAGAATTTTCTGATGTTTAATTCCTTTATTTCTGTTTTTCATTTCTGAATACTACAGGGTGGTCCAGATCTAATTATGCAACTTTCATTATGCTATAACTTATTAAGTTTATTACATAGAGAATTCACAAAAAATTTTTTGTTGCCAATTGATGGCAACACCTGCCCTTCATTCCAAAATGGCGGGGAGACGGTTGTCAGTCAATCAGCAATTCATTTGGCTTGTATTGTTTTCCTGCATTGCATTAAAAGTTGCATAATTAGATCTGGACCACCCTATATATTATGGGTTGGCTTTAATTGCTTACGGAGGAATAGCTTTTAACCATTCCCTTGTGCCTTATTTTCATTTTCTTTATTTGTTTTTATTGTGTGTGTGTTTTTTTTAATAAATCTCCTTATTTTTCAGACAGCATTTTTTTAGATTCTGTTGGCCAGGAGGTTTTATAGTTTCCTCTCTTATTCTTCTCTTTTTGTGTGTGTGTCTGTGTTTGTGTGATTAAAGCCTTTACCTGCTTTGCTACAGCTAGGGTTACTCATTCTATTTGGTGTTTTTCAAACATTTTGACATTATGTTATTAATTCTGCTTACATTTTGTGTTTGTTGTATTAATGTAATTTTAGGATTTTTATTAATACTGAGTTTACGAAATATTGTGTAATTGTGTATAATGTTAATCTTATATGTATTAGTTTTCTTTGTTATTGTTATCTGCCAATAACACAGACACACAATTGCAATTTTCTGTTTTCCTTATTTACACATGCTGTGAAATCTCAACCAGACTTCTCTCTTTCAGAATGCCACATACTATGCTGAAGACCCACTGCTGAGAATCCCTGAATGTTATTTGAAAGATTTATTAAATTTTATTATTATTTTGATTTTCTGAACAAGACCTCTCTTTCTCCTGAAAAGCCACTTTTGTGTCAGCATGAATTAAAAGGATTTTTCCTTCCAGGTTTTTCCACCATATGTGATATGTCATAAACTCAGAGACAAATCAAATGCCAATAAGGACAGTGAGAAGGGTAAAGAAAACGGAAAGATATTTTACCAGCAAAGTGCAAACAAATACTACAGTTAATGAAAAAAAGACATATGAAACAACCTCATCAGAAGATCTAGCAAAATCAAAATAATGAGACTTTACCCTGGATTTAAATGTTCAGACTGACAGAGCTTCTCTAATACTAGTAGGGAGATTGTTCAAGAGTTAGGGAGTTTGGGGAGTTTTGGGACTCCCATACTAGTTTTATTTATCCTCCAAATATTAAGGAGCCCTGCAGATTTGAGATGTCAATGTACACCCTGGAGAACAAACACAAATAAGTTCTGTAAGGGCAATGTCTAAGTCATTTTTTTAAATTTTGATATACATTATTAACCTCTAAGGGGAAATTGTCTTTTCACATGATGTTTTGGGGGTAAAAGTGCAGGGTCAGCCATTGTACAGCACCCCTAGTGCAATATTCAGCTTAAGGGCCTTACTCAAGGGCCCAACTGAGTACTGGGATTTGAACTGGCAGCCTTCCAGATACCTTCCAGAGCCTCAGAGCTACCACCCATTTACAACATTTTTGATAAGAATCAGCATTTCAGGCTTGGAGCTAAAGTTATTTGGAAGCCAGTGAAATGACCATATTTCCACCTACATTCCAAATACATACAGGTTAGGCTAATCAGTGACCCTAAATTGGCCAAGTGTTAGTATTGGCATGTGAGTGAATGTGCCCTGTGGTGCATTAGCATCCTATGCCTGCCTGGTCCTTGGGGCTGCCTACATACCCTCTGTCTCCCTAGCATTCTGAAGAGTGAGACAAAGGGGAGCTTTTATTGATCTGAATAAAAATTCTTTGCATTAATTGTGGCTTAAGAAAGAACCGCAGATGCAAAGTTGTCAACACGTAATCATCTTGCTTTTTTTAGATGTAACTACAGTGGCATCCCAGCTTTATTTGCATTAAAGTATTTTAAACAGATAATGCATTCATATAAAATGTATCATGTAAAATGATATATCAAGAGCATTGGTTAATAATTGTGGGTATCATTGATATTTGATAATTTCTCATGGTTTCATCTGACTTAATTTTGCCTTATTATTAATGAAGAAGAGCAATCTCAATACATTTCTGAGTCATGAATCAGTTTACCAGTAGCTATATGATTAACATTTTTGCAATCACTTTGCCACAGTACGCTAGTAAAAGCAATGAGACATCGCAAACCATCTTGAAATGCAGTGTGTTTTGCATTATGGAAGCACTTATCAGCCATTGAGAATGGGGCAGTTTTCTGTGTTTTCTTGGATATGAGTCAAGAAGAGCTTGAAATTTCATAACTGAAGGTTGCATTGGAGATTGTCTGGCAAGCCAATATTCTCTGAGTTAATTATAATCAAAAGCAAACCATATGTCATTTAGAAGAAAGACTGTAACCACACTATTATCTTTTGTTTGTTAATTTATTTTGCACATTATGTGCATCTGTGCTGCCAGCTTTAACAAACAGGAAAAACAAGATTGATTTTTTTCAGTGTCCTTACTATTAGCAAGTACAATATTATTATGCTTTCACATATGTGATTCATTTAACAGCTTTTTTCCCTTGTAAAATAATTAAGGTTAAAACACATTGTTATCTGCAGAAATGTACTGCTGTAATAGCCTGCTCAGAGTGGAAGAAGAGCCATTTCTTTTCAGATGACACTCGACCAGAGAACGGTGGGTATAAAGAGCAGATTCCTGTCAGGATTAAAATTAGGTCAGAATTGTGAAGAAAAGGATGTGAGCTTACTTACTGAAAATCATGGAGAAGGAGAATTATTCTTACAATGCCCTAGTAGTGATAAATTATTGCTGACAACTATGCATTTCTTCAAGTGTGAGGTGTTTTATAAACCTGTATATAGCTGCAGTATAGGGTACCTATTGTCACCTTGCAGCACTGTGCACTATGGAGCACTATGGGTTGCGACCTTCTGAATTTGGATCATGCTGAATCCTGAATTACAATTGCACTGAATGAGAAATGGATTATGGAATGCCTTGTGATGGATTGCCACTTGAAAGGGGTAGAGAATCCCCAGTATGACAATCAAAGGGGGTTGCCAGGATAAACAAAAGGCAAAAATGGGTTACCAGAAAAAAAAAGGTTTAAAAACCACTGCCTTAGGAGGTTCAGGTGTGGCCATCCTTTTATATTGCCTGAGGATTATTGTGAGCACTTGAAAATGCAGAAAACAGTAACAAGGTCTGAAACAGCAAAGGGTCAAGACCAACAAGGAACAAACCCAACAAGGAATCAAAAGGACAAGAAGTTACTCAAGAGTTTAGGGCTCAGCAAAGTCAAAACCAGAACACACAATCCTATCACTAGGTCCTTCTTGAGAAATAACACTAAGAAATTTGAGAGGTAGGTTATCCAGCGAGGGATAACGCATAGTGCAATCACCACCATAATTACAGAATTGTATCTGTGACATCATCAGTGTGATGGTCAGTGTCACGTGACCTTTAAAATGGCATTGTGTAAATAAAGAAAACTAAGACATTAATAAAATTTAACTTTGTAAACTTAATTCTATACAAAATGTAAATGTCAGAATATGAATCCTCGTAAGTCAAAACTCCATAATACACAAAAAACACAAATAAACATTCAATGTTTGTTACAACACTTTAAAACACTGACTATTGCATCTTCATTATTTCCCCTATTCACTGCTTTTAAAATATTTTTGAGGTACAAATATTGTAGGTCAACACAGCTGCTATAATTAAACTCAAAAATATATCTTCAGTCAACCCCATTCTTATGCAGCGTCTAGAAAAAAACAGAAAGAGACCCAAGCTTCATCTGTTAATAGTAGTGGACAGAGCTGCCAGTAACACATTGAGCTGAAGGTACTTGCTATTTTAAACTCGGAAAAAGTGCATGAATGGCATCATAACTGCAAAATCAAGCAGATAGTAGCAGAGGTATTTTCAATAATGAAGTAGTCAATTCAAAAAGAGCCGAGGAGCCCAGAAGAGAACAAAAAATATTGTTTTTTAGTGTGTATAGGTCATTACATAAGTTATGACTTTTAAGAAATTTGTCAGACTGCTTTTGGATTATAAAGCTGAATTTGAGGATGAATGATTCAAATGCAGGATTTAGCACATAGTTATAATCTCTACCCGTTTTTTGTGGTGGTACATACTAGAAACTAGAAAGAAAATGTCACAGTTTGAGCCTTGTTTTAAATTTTTCTATACAGTTTCTGGGTTCTGGTTCTCCAGTGGTCACGTTTATTTTTATTTCAGTACGTTTTTACTTATTTTAAAAATGGTCAACGTTTATCCCGCTGCTAAATTTTGTTTTTGAATGCATGCTGGTATTTTGAGATTCTTTGTATAGATCATTTCTATGACATTGCTAGGAAAGGTCAAATGGAAGTGGGTGGTGCATGGCATTACCACGTCAAATGTATAAAGGTCAATGCCATATAATTCCTGGTTGTTCAAGTTTGTGGGTACAACTTAAAAGAATTGGTGTTCTTCTCATTGACTGTAAAAATAATTTCTGATTACAAACTCTTTTCTATCCCTTTGAGCACAATATTCAACATCAACATTTATTTATATAGCACAATTTCATCCAAAAGATGTAGCTCAAAGTGCTTTACAGGATAAAGAAAGAGAACAAAGACAAAATATAAAAATAAAATTAGGCAATACTAATTAACATAGAAGAAAAATAAGGTTCAATGGCCAGGGAGGACAGAAAAACAAAAAAAACTCCAGACGGCTGAAGAAAAAAACAAAATCTGCAGGGGTTCCAGGCCACAAGACCACCCAGCCTCCTCTAGGCATTCTACCTAACATAAATGACCTCACAATAAGTCCTCGTGGTTTTCAGGCTTCACATGGAAGAATTTGATGATGATGGCCATGTGGCCCTCTGGCCTTTAATGCATCAATGTAGGTATAGCACGGTGCTTCGATTGGGTGGTGGTGGTGCAGATCGAAACCACAGAAAAACGGAAAAAGAACAGTAGAGAAAGTAGGGGAAAGTCTTACAGTATATTCAACTAATATTTTGGTGCAGTTTGCATGTAAACTCTTGGTTTTGACTCTCATTTGACTGCAATTGTTGTTTCAAATGTTGTGTTCTGTTACTTGATTCTCACTCTCTCAGTTTAGATCTTGGCTTGTTTTATGTAACCAAGAATGTATCCTGAATTCATTTCAGTTTCCAAACTACTGTTGTCTAGTACAGCCAGTACAGAAAAGATTCAGACAGGCATAGATCATCAAACCCATTAAACCCAATCCTGTGTTGTGAGAGGGACTAGAGTATATCTTGGAAACACTGAATGCAATGTGCAGTCAAGTCCTGGATAGGTGCCTAGTCCTTTTTGCTATTTTCATTCTACTTTCATTCACATTATCAGATTCTGGAACATAGATTACATCAGGGATTGCTTTATGGATCAATATAATTTTATTGGCATACATTGAGTGAAACATCTGACTAACCCATTGTTTTCTATTCTGATTGATCCTTAAAGTTTTAAAGGTTAAATTCCATCTGCTCTCAGAATAATATATACCTTTTTTAAAGATCTAAAATCGATTATTAATGTCTTTTCAACTCATGATTTAGTCCTTTGACATTCCAACTAATTAGCTTTAATAGGTGGTTATCTTTTTCATATAAAAATGCATCATTTTTCCTAATAAGAATATTTTTACTACTTTCAGTCATTAATTTATGTGGTTTTCCATATAAACTCAATTTTTTTCCTGATAACAGTTGGAAATTTTGCCATATTAAAACTTTGTGCCATTAAATCAATAGGTAAGTTAAAAAGGGATAGAAAATGTTGAGAATAGTTCTTCCTACCTTCCGTCCTCACATTACCCCAAAGGTCCTGTGTTTTCTGGCCTTGTGTAAGACACAGACAGACAACAGACTTACAATGGAACATTAGACATAACTGTCTCAGCAACAGTATTATATTGTGTTATTCAGTATTATCTATCCAAATATACACTTCATGGTAATGGGAATGGAGCCTTGCTCAGCTACACATTGGATACCAGGCAGGTAACAAACCTGGAAGTGCCATTACACTGCACATTTAAGCAACATTTTCTCATACTGGCAGCAATTTTGCATTAACAAATGGAGTTACTGTTGTTATATATATTGTCACACATGTACGATTAGGAGGCAGTCAAAGAGCCTAAAGGTGAGTAAAACATCGCGAGATAAGGAGTTGTCACGTGGTACTTACCTGAACTCTCTTTTGCCAACAGGAAACA
>JANRMT010062849.1:13700488-13719424 GCA_026402145.1 Polypterus bichir lapradei
CCTGAACTCTCTTTTGCCAACAGGAAACAAGAAGAGAAATAATCCCGTCACTTCCAGCACCCACAAACCACCTCACTTCCGGCTCCTCAAAATGACGTCGCTTCCGGTTCCTGTTGCCACGTCACCATTTTGCCAACCATTTCCTGTCACCTGTTTTTTGTTCTATAAAACCGCCATTTTGTTTCAGTAAAGTTGTTCATTGTACTTTCAGGACTTTGAATCATTGCATTTTTTCAATATTGTCTGCATGACAATATACGGGGAGGGTCCCCAAACCTTTATTTTGTATTTGTGACTTTCTTTTCGATCACTATATATATAGTGACAGATAGGGGGTGCTATCGCTCCCTTGAACCCTCTGAGAATACGTCAAACACCGGGTAAAAGTCCACAAGTTGACTTTATTAAAGCAATACAGTGCACAAAGCACCCTCCTCTCCACTATATTCGTAAACACTAATAAATCAATAATCAATGCACAATCCTTCATTTCAAGATGCATTGCCACCCTCCTTCCCAGCTCAGCTCACCGTCTGGGGATTTCCCACAGTCCTTTATATTCCCTGACCCAGAAGTTTTTCCCATCCTTTAGTCCATGTGACTCCTTATCATTTCCGGGTCAGATAAAAAGTCCTCTTCTTCATCCCGGAAGTATGTCATTTCCCCTGTCGCTTTGCCTAAGACGTACTTCCGGGTTATAGGGCACATATGACTCTCTGGGCCTCCCTGCAGCGCCCTCTGTTGGCCCCTGTGGTATCCAGCAGGGCTGTAAAGGAAAACTCCATTGTCCAGGATTCCCTGCTGGTATTTGGGGCCCCTCCATGCTGCAGGGAGAGCTCCACCTGGCGGCCTGGGGGTATTGGCCGGGATGACAAGCCGGCCATAGTCCACAATATATATATGTATACAGTATATATATATATATATATATATATATATACAGTATACTGTGTGTGTGTGTATTTGTTTTACTTTTATATTGGGTTTTAAATTACCAAGAAGTACTGTCTGTGTTTTTTTTTTTTTTTATTCAAGATGAATTGAAAAAATTCTCTGTTACCATCTTGATCTCTATAGTGAAGTGAAGCCGACCCGCAGAGCCATCACCTTAAAAAATAGGACTGCCATCCATTTAATCTTCATTCCCCAGTGGAGTCTATGTTTTCAAATTCATTAGTGTAGTAAGCTGAATTCTAAGTAAAGAAAGCGTTAGTATTGCTTTTTGGTTTTTGTCTTTGTTTATGATTCATGTACTTTGCTCAGCCCTTTGACTTTTGTCTGCCTGATTTTATTTTTGCCTTCAAGGTTTTCATCTTCAACTTGTCTTTTGACTAGCTCTTGCCTGACATTTATCAGGTCCTGGTTATTTTTCTCACAATAATTAACATTTGGTCACCTATTAGTGTTTGTAACAGTTACACACACATGTAGGATTTGGATGGAAAATAAAAGTAAACAGAGAAAATCTAGTACAAATTATACAGCAGCATCTTTCAACATACAAGAGAATTTCCAACTTCCTAATGACAAATAATATTGAGCCTTCAAGTAGGTTTAAAAACCTGACAGCTGAATAAAATAAAAAAATGGGAACATGTATTGAGGTGAAATGAAAAATGTATTTTGAAGGAAAAAATACAGTACAGTTGCTTTTGTTCTCAGATTTCAGTTGCAGATGCTGACCCTTTTTCAGCTACTTCAAACTCAAATAGGGCCCAGCATCAATAGAGTTGTAGATTGTGTCACATCTGACTAAGGCTCAATAGTCAAAGTGTGGGGTACTAAACTTCCTATTTTTCATACCTGAATAAACCTTTAGTAATTAAACTTGATTACTGATTTAGGTCGAGGTATTTCACTTAACACTTGTTCCAAACTTTCACCATATTTCCTCCCATAGTTCAAACGTATAATTTTAGATTGACTGACACTGCCGTTCATAAAAGGTTTAAAGAAAATAGTGCTTCTGATACCATCAGTCCGAGTTGAATGCCCACTTATGGTTGTTATCTTGGCTTTATAGGGAACTCCTAAAAGGGGTGGGGCTTCCAGGACTGGTGAGGAAGTGATGCCACATGTCTTCTGATTGTTGTTCCTCTGAACTGCAGATAAAAAGGGAGACCAAGTTACCAACAGCGACTCCTCTTGACTCGGGGTAAACTTGCTTACCTGGTGTGGGCTTTGAAGATGACCCCTACTCGCATGTGATTGACATTCTGTCCAGTGGTACTTACTGTCTCATTATACAGTATCTGCTCACGGCATATAATGAGGAACAGGAAAACATTAAATAATTATAGGATTGGCTTGGAAATAAAGGCATTTTTAATTGTGAAAATAAATGAAATGAAGAGGTAGACATCATACATTGTTAGCACATTAGCTTTGTGGTGCTCACTCTGTGAACTCTTAAATGTGAGATGAAGTCTCCCCTGTGTTTTAAATGCTCTGTTAAATTCTATATTAAAGGAATTATTTCTCTTTCTCTTGTTTTTATTCTATACTGCCTAAAAAAATTAAAGGAACACTTTTTAATCAGAGTATTGCATCAAGTCAATGAAGCTTCTGGGCTATTGATCTGGTCAGCTAAGTAGTAGAGGGCGTTGTTTCAGCTGCTTTAGTGTTAACAAAATTAACAACAGGTGCACTAGAGGGTCAACAATAAGATGACCCCAAATGCAGGAATGGTTTAACAGGTGGAGACCACTGACAGTTTTCCCTCCGCATCTTTTTTGACTGTTTTTTGACTAGTTTTTCAATTGGCTACGGTCAGTGTCACTACTGGTAGCATAAGGCGGTACCTGGACCCTACAGAGGTTGCGTGCCATTGCCAGAAGGTTTGCTGTGTCTCCCAGCACAGTCTCAAGGGCATGGAGAAGATTCTAGGAGACAGGCATTTACTCTAGGTGAGCTGGACAGGGCCATAGAAGATCCTTAACCCATCAGCAGGACCGGTATCTGCTCCTTTGGGCAAGGAGATACAGGATGAGCACTGCCAGAGCCCTACAAAATGACCCCCAGAAGGCCACTGGTGTCAATGTCTCTGACCAAACAATCAGAAACAGACTTCATGAGGGTGACCTGAAAGCCTGACGTCCTCTAGTCTGGCACAGTGGAGCTCGACTGGCATTTGCCATAGAATACCAGAATTGTCAGGTCCTCCACTGGTGCCCTGTGCTTTTCACAGATAAGAGCAGGTCCACCCTGAGCACAAGTGACACATGTGAATGGGTCTGGAGAAGCTGTGGAGAACATTATGCTGCCTGTAACATAGTTCAGCATGACCGGTTTGGTGGTGGGTTAGTGATGGTCTGGAGAGGCATACCCATGGAGGGACGCCAGACCTCTATAGGCTAGACAACGGCAGGTATCAGGATGAAATACTTGGACCCATTGTCAGACCCTGTGCTTGTGCAGTGGGTCCTGGGTTCCTCCTGGTGCACGACAATACCCGGCCTCATATGGCGAGAGTATACAGGCAGTTCCTGGAGGATGAAGGAATTGATGTCATTGACTGGCCCTCATGCTCGCCTGACCTAAATCCAATAGAACACCTCAGGGACATTATGTTTCGGTCCATCTGATGCCGTCAGGTTGCACCTCAGACTGTCCAGGAACTTAGTGATGCCCTGGTCCAGATCTGGGAGGAGATCCCCCAGGACACCATCCGTTGTCTCATTAGGAGCATGCCTTGACGTCATCAGGTATGCATACAGGCACTTGGGGAACATACAAACTACTGAGTATGATTAAGAGTTGCTGCAATGAAATTTTGCCAAAATGGACCAGCCTGCCGAATCATTTTTTCACTTGGATTTTCGGGGTGTCTTTGAACTTAGCCCTCTGTAGTTTGATCATTTTCACTTCCATCAAACAATATGGCATCCTTTTGTTCCTAACACATTACCCAGTCCATATCAGTATAGATATCCAGCATGATTTTTTTTTCCCATTGAGATATGATGTGTTTTCAAAGTGTTCCTTTAATTTGTTGAGCAATTTATATTGCTCTCAATCAATCATTCGGTACACTTTGTTCTAAATGCATGAATTTTTAGCACAATATTTACAGTTAGCTATTGTTATTTTATACCATTTAGGAAAAGTAAAAATACCAACAAAGTTTATGGCAATAAGATTTGCTTTATTTTGCTTTTGTTTTTTTCAGTACAAGAACTAGCTGTATTTTTTACAGCCTGCATCAAGTTTTGCTTTCTTTTATTTCCATTGTGGCCTTTAGTTTCCACCCAGAACATTTTCTTTTATTTTCTCCATCTGTGCCTGTTTAATTCAGCCTAAATCGTCTAACTCCCATCTCCAGTATTCCCTGTATTCTGTAGTCGGCAACTCTAATCTTGATGGCTCTGTTCTCCACCATACATTTTATTTCCCCATCTCTGACTGCTTAACTTTGATATTCTACTTTGCCTTCTCCTAGGAAATAGAGAGATTACAGTTACTCTATTGTATAAGCCTGACTCTGGCACAGTTGCTTTTTAACTGAGGAAAAAAGGAAACAGCAAGCTGTGTTGAGGAGGCTCCCTGATCTGCTTGCCTCCTCTTTACTTAATGCCAATGTACCAACCTTTCAGATTAATCAATACACCAATCCCCTTGTCTGGCTTTGCCCTTGGCCCCTAAAGTCTAAAGTCAAAACTTGCTTTATTTATTTCTGTCAGGGCTGAGATGCCTCGGAACAGCTGCCTTTGGGAGGCAGGAATGCTGAACAGATGCTGCCTTTTCTCCTGTCTCTCCATTGCTCTGTCTGTTCTGTGCATTCTTTGCCCAAAGACTGGTCAGCTGCCTGCTGAGCATCCGGCACACCTCTGTCCTGGTTCCTCATTAAAAATAAAGGTTGCTCCACTCCTAAAATGAAGCTTTCCAGCATTTTCACAGTCTCACAGACATTAATTTATTCCTGAATTGGGTAAATGCTTACTTTGTCACTATAGGAATGTATCCCTATATTAATGCATTTAATCACATGATGTACAATTACAATAGCAACATCTAAATTAAGCTTTATACTGAGTTACATTTTATCAACGTAAGTGGAGTTCTTCTGTTTTCTAGAAACATGTTTTCTTTTTTTAATAACATTATGAAGCAGCAGTTTTCACATGCAGACCAATCACAGCAAAATTCTCCCCACTTTGGTTAGCTCCCAGTGCTGTTCTTTCAGCTCATGGGTCGCCTAATGGATCGTATTCCTGGAATGTACTCCTTTCTCTTTGTCATTTCATTACATTATGTGTTAAATGGTTTTAATAAGGATTGCAGATTGCCATGGGCAGATGTCACAGAGGCAATTAGGGGTCCTGCTACTCCCATGTGGGTGTGATCTTTCTCTGCAAGTTCCTGATGCACATGGCAATTTACATATCTTATTAAACTAATCTAACAAAAAGAGAGACAGAGGGCAACAAACAGCAAGGCTGCAGAAAATCCAAAAAAACTTGCTGTTAGCTTTTTTTTACTTATTGTTCCAGTAAATCACCAACTTCCTCTTACATGATTGTTAATGCTGCTCTAAATTAGTGACCCTTGTGTCCTAACACAAAGTTGTTTTACACACTAAATGGACGTCTCACAAATTTTTAGCTGATTGTAGTTAAAAGAACATTTCTGTCCAAAATATGGAAAGATTGTCAACGTATTATTTGAGTTTCTAACAAAAATCGTTCATTTTTCATTTTATACAGCATACTGTATTTTAACTGCTATTCTGAAGTAACATAACATAGCATATCATAACATAATATACTCATGCTTAATCTAATTCATTTACACAGAGGACAAAAGCTTAAATAATTGTCATAAAGAGTATGACAATTTTCATTAATTATTTTTGAATTTGGAGCACAGGCAGCTTCAGTGGCTAAGCTGGCCTCACAGAATTTACTAGAGAGGTGATTTGAACCCACAGCTTTATTACACTACACTGTCTACTTGATGTCTTTTATTTCCATTAATCAATTATATTTTATTTTTCTCCTATCTTTCTCTAGCCCTATCAGTCACAAATTTGTGCATTCCATTGTCCTAATAACATTTTAAGTGGCAGATGGCTCATTGATTCATGCTGTTGTCTGACTGGCTTTGAATCCCAGCCCAGTCAGTGCCTGTGTGAAACTGGCACATTCTGATGTTTTGTTAGGTTAGGGCCGGGGTTCCTCTATGCTTTTCATGGAAAGTTTTTCCCGGTCCTATCCAACTCCTAGCAACCTTGACCATACTGGTATAACATGATGGGTGGGAGAAGGGAAATTAACAGGGAAACTGGGATTTTCTTCAATGTTCAAGCACTAGGCACAGCAGCATTGTTGAAATTTTTAGTTAAGATTTTAATATTTCTCTCCATTTGTTACCACTTGTTCAGTCATTACTTTTTAAAGCCACTTGCCTATTTTTTGTATTATGAGTACAGTAAAGCATATTTTCGCCTTTCTTATTCCTCTTTCATTTCACCTCCTGCTCACCCCATATACTCCCACAATTCAGCTTGCTTAGCCCTCCATTCTTATCAAGACAGCTCTGCTCCCAATTCCTACAGCTTGGCTTTTCCCAACTCAGAAGTCAGTGATGTGAGATTGTGACTAGTGCAGACTCCAGCATGTGATGAACAGGAATCCTGAACCATATCAAAGGATTCCTGTCATCTAGTGGACATAACTGAGGACCAATGAGCCAGAGCAAAAAGACCAAAACAAAATGTTCCAACTACAAAAGTATATATTATACAATACATTGTCCATTCAAAAAGAATCTTTAAAAGAATACACCACTTGAAAGTTATGTTTTTATGTTACTTACCCCATTTGTTTGTAGAAGTAGCCAAGAAAAAATTTTAATCTCATGTTTTATAGAGCAAGTCCATAAAAAAAGATTCAAACAGAATGGGACCCAATGGTGACCACTGCTGGACAATGGTTAACAATGTGAAAAACCTGGTTTTGAACTGAAGAAAGAATTCTGGAAATATGAATTTGGGGAGAGGTGGATCTTCAATTCAAAAGCACTGTATTATGGGAAGGCACTTTTCCATTTTTATTGACTTTTCAGAAGTTTTATATTCAGAGTTTTCCAAAAGCAAGCATTAAGAATATTTTATAAAAAAAAATAATGCATTTTGCACATTTTGAGCATATAAATGGACAATAGACATGTGGATTATGCAACATGAATTACTTAAGAATTTTTTTATTCAGTGTTGGTTGCTATTGGGTCTCGTACTATTGGAATCTTTATTATTTACATTCTTTATGAACACTTCAGATTAATTTTTAGCCCTCCACTATAAACTACATGGTGTAAGTAACATATAAACAAATATAATTTTTGGGTGGAGTATTCCTGTAAATCAGTGCTGGAACAGTTCATATGACATGGTACATTCAGTGCAGTGCATAATTAAAAAATCTTCAAAAAATTTAAATATTCCAGAGAAATAAAAATAATCAGATGGCGTCTATTACAGTAGTCTCCACCTCTCTGACAGAACAGCCTTACAAGTTAATGTAATTTGTGCTTGTATTGTGGATTAATTTATAATATACTAGCTACATTACCTGAATACATTTAAAAACATTTGATATTTGATATCTCTTGCCCTATATGTACCTACAGCATTCCTTGCAAAGTATTCTCATGTGTCTCGACCTGTCTTGACCAACATTTCCTCTTTTGATCGCATTCACGTAAAGCCTGTTTCTCAGACATATCTTTTCAAGGTGTGTTGCTCACCGCCTGCCCACTTTGTGACTACCATTAATGGTATAAGGGCCCCCACCATCCACTCTAAAAACATCATTCTTGCGAATGCCTCCTGTGTTTGAAGGCGACTTTCAGTGCTCCTCGTTTACCTTTCCTAGGTATCTTCAGTCAGCCTGTCTTGGCTGGTGCTTCCTGTCTTGATCACATTTTACTGAGCAACTAAAGAAAAACTGAGTAATCTGACCAAAGCCAAACTGACCAATCAGATTGCTCAGAGAACTCAGACAGACATGTACAGACCGTAGCATTTTATTATATAGTAGATTATGAATTTCTCTTTTACAGTTTCCTTTTGGTGGATCAGTTATTTTATAAAAGGAGGGGATCAACTCATAGCTATAGGAGGAGCCACAGGAAATTTATAAGTATAAAATTCGATTCAAAAGATTTGAGAAGAATTATTATGAGTACCTGCACTACCATTTAGAAATAGGATGTCTGTTGCAAAAGAAGCCAACATAATGAGAAACTGTTTCTGACCATAATTTTCTGCATGACCTTGGGCATGATGGAATGTTATTATATTAACTATCTAAGTGTCCTCCCCTCAGTAGAAGCACCAACAGTCAATACATTTTGTATCCCTGATTTTCTCCAGTGTTTTTCAGTTATTTGTAGTTGTACTAATGGGGATCACGAAATTAAGAAGGGTTTTGTCCCGCATGAGAAAGAGCAAGGGTGTTAACTCAGATTCTCTTTACCTCTCAAGGGAAGATTAAATACAATTCCAGCCTAAGAGATCTAAATGAATATGAAGACAGTATGTGTGTTTCTCTAAGATTTTAATTATGCAAATGTAACCCAATCAATGAGGAAATGTATTGAGGAGAAAGAACACTCTGAGGAGAATAACTTGTTTGGGCATTCAAGTGCCTGCTGCATTATTAGTTTAAAATTCTAATTAAATTAACTGATTTGAGAGATTAAGCTGAAAGAAAATCCAGAATGCACTGTGACATTCAAGCATCTGGACACTTAGATACAAAAGAACCTCTAGTTGCTGTAACCTTACATATAATGAAGCTACGTCATATAGTGAAATAATGTATTGGCAATGTCTACGATAAAGGACAGCTACACTCGCATAAAGAAAGTAAAATGATTTTAAAATATCTTACTGTAAAATAATCTTTGGTAGATAAAGACAGTACCTCTGACAAAGAATCATCATCATCTCCAAATCAGAGGCATTGATTATCCCATTAAAAGTGGCTTCTTTCTTTAGGTAGGGAAGAAGCAGTTACTCGAAGTGGAGATCAAATACCTTAGGGTGTTATTCACGAATGAGGTTAGAGGTGATCATGAGATGGTCTGTAGCAGTGACAGCAGTTTTGAAAATGCTGTACCAACTCATGTATTATTAAGCTGCTAACTTACAAATGATTATGTATCTCTCTACTCAACTATGGTCAAATACTTAGAATAATGACTAAAGGAATGAGATCTTGAGTACAAGCGGTCAAAATGAGCTTTCCATGCAGCGTTCCTGGGCTCACTCTCCATGATAGGCTGAGGAGCTTGTCAAGATTGGAGTACAACACCTCCTTTTTCAGAATACGATGAGCTAGCTGAGGAGGTTTGGACATGATGATGATGACATGTGATAAAATATAACAAGTGAACTGCACTGTAGAACAGACTGGCATTATCCATTTAGCTTGGCTGACACCCAAGTCCTGACTTAGCAAACTTCTGCCAGACACCGTTATTGCTGGATAACAAAGTTTCAGTTTTCCTGACTGGGCCTCTTCTTGGAATGCAGACCTTGCAGTCGTATCTGATAAAATGATCAATATCAGACCAAGTAACAGCCAGGGACATCTTTCTCATGAAATGGACTCAAGTTCTGAACAAAGGCCTGTAAATCAAGGATGAGTACATTGATGGACAGCACCATTGATCAACCAAGAGGATGGGTTTATGTGCACCCAATAAGCCAATGACAAGGTCTTTATTCCTCCCTATAAAACACCCTAACTATTGCTCTTCTCTTACTATGCTACTCCTTAACCTGACCATGATTTGGCTGCCCATAGCCAGAACCCATAGCTGATAAGTTGTGGCCACAACAGAGGTTAAAGGAATTCCTTTAGTGCAGAGGGCAACTTTAGTAAACTGGAAGAGTTGAATACCCATTTATATTGGAGTTTGGATGAGGTTGCCATTAGTCCAGCCTTGCTGAGGACCAGCAAGTAGGCAAGCGAGAGAGAGAGAAACCTGTGTAAATCATGCATTTGCCTTGCTAATGACGGTCACTGACTGATCACCAGCTGGCATAGCATGTGTATCTTTGCTAGCATCCGAGGACACATTGTGCAAAAACCTTGAAGAGAATCTGTAGTACCACCTTCAACCAGAAGGTGTGACCAGAGATGAAGAAGGAGACCTCCAGAACGAAGAAAACAAAGAGGACTGTGGATCCTTCCATGCATCTGGAAAAAATTGACCAGGAAAGGAACAAAGCATCTCTCACCTCAAACCATAAGTACAAACTACTTTGATTCTGAGAACTACAGTATTAATTAAAGTATTAAACTACTATTAAACTAGTATTAAAGTGCTAGTATTAAACTACTCATAGATAGGACAAAGCCATTTAATGTTATATGGTATTGGTATAAATGTAACTAAAAGATAGTAACCTTGTGAAGGATAAGTTCTGGCACTGTGTTATAAGTTTCCTCCCAAACCCTGTCAGAAAGTGCAATGGTATTTCACATGCACACAAGCTCTGTGTGGGAGGGTTGGTGATAAGCCAGAGGAGAAGCTAGCTGCTATGAGCAAATGAACGGAACTTGCAGACAATAGAATCTTCATAACCAGCCAAAGAACTTACCCATCATGAACACATACATGAATTAGAATTTAAAAGCTATGTGCTAACGTGCAAACTCCACGCAGGGAGGACCCGGAAAGCGACCCCAGGTTTATTGTTTGTTAATTTATTTTTATTTTTAAAGTTGTGTTTTTTTTTTTTAATTATGTTTTTCTCAAACAATTAAAAAAAAAACTTTATTTTCCTCCTGGGCAACACTGGGTATTTCAGCTAGTATACTTATACACTCACCAGCCACTTTATTAAGTACACCTTGCTAGTACTAGATTGGACCCCCTTTTGCCTTCAGAACTGCCATAATTCTTCTTGGCATAGATTGAACAAGGTGCTGGAAACATTCCTTAGGGATATTGGTCAATATAGACCTGACAGCATCACGCAGTTGCTACAGATTTGTCAGCTGCATATCTATGATCTGACTCTGTATTCCACCAAATCCCAAAGGTGCTCAGCTGGATTGAGATCTGATAACTGTGAAGACCATTTGAGTACAGTAAACTCATTGTCATGTTCAAGAAACCAGTTGGAGATGATCTGAGCTTTGTGACATGGTGCGTTATCCTGCTGGAAGTACCCATCAGAAGATGGGTACACTGTGGTCATAAAGGGATGGGCATGGTCAGCAACAATACTCAGGTAGGCTGTGGCATTTAAATGATGCTCAAGTGGGTCCAAAGTGGGCCAAGGAAATATCCCCCACATCATTATACCACCACCAGCCTGAACCGTAGATATAAGACAGGATGGATCCATGCTTTCATGTTGTTGACATCAAATTCTGACCCTACCATTTGAATGTCACAGAAGAATCTAAGACTCATCAGACCAAGCAACATTTCTCCAGTCTTCTGTTGTCCAGTTTTGGTGAGCCCATGTGAATTGTAGCCTCAGTTGCCTGTTCTTAACTGACAAGAGTGGCACCTGGTGTGGTCCTGCTGCTGTAGCCCATTTGCTTCAAGGCTCAACATATTGCATGTTCAGAGATGCTCTTCTGCATGCTGTGGTTGTAACAAGTGGCTATTTGAGTTACTGTTGCCTTTCTATCAGCTTGAACCAGTCTAGCCATTTTCCTCTGACCTCATCACCAAGGCATTTTTGCCTTGACCTGCCAGAGACCTGCTCCTAATGGGATGTTTTCCCCTTTTTGGACCAGTTGCTGTAAACCGTAGAGATGGTTGTACATGAACATCCCAGTAGATCAGCAGTTTCTGAGTCACTTATATCACCTTTCTTTCCCATTCTGATGCTCAGTTTGAACTTCAGCAGGTCGTCTTGACAATGTCTACATGCCTATATGCATTGAGTTGCTGCCATGTGATTGACTGATTAGATATTAGTGTTAACAAGCTGTTGAACAGTTGACTTAATAAATCGGCTGGTGAGCGTATATCTGTATATACTTGCAAGCAGTCATCTTCTATTATCCTTATATTATAAATAAAAGGTATTTTCATAGGTGCCACTTTTTTACCCATTTATTTTCATGACAGGTGACATTTTGCAAGTCTGGATACTATGATGCTATGTGGTTACTAAGCATGAGATATGCTTCCAAAGTGACTTCTTGGTGGCTACAATATACAGTGTAGGATGGCCAGTCACATTAACAGCAGGGTTAATTGTGATTTGAATGTTAACAGAATGATTGTTAACAAATGTGATAAATAATTATCAAAGTGAGAAGGTTTAATACAACTAAAGCCTGTCTCAAAGCTTAATGAATAACCATCTCACAACAGTGTACATGGCATTTCATTAACATGAATATAAATATTTTTTCCTGCATGTTCATTTAGAAGCAAGAATAAATAAAAATAAAACATATGATTTTGTTTATTTCAACAATTTGTGAAAATAAACCACTGGCCATGTTTCGAACTACAGCAGAGAAAGTAAAAGTGATAAAGTAGACTTTGCCGATTTATGAACCTTGTTCACAAATTGTACACATCTCTTCATATTTTTGGCATCTTGGCCGGAATGGGAAATAGAAATCCTACACCCCATTACCTGCATTAAGCTGTTGTGATTGGGTTGGGCAAGTTAAATCACTCTCATTCCTATAGCAGAGGCTGAATTTCCTGAAAATGTAGTAATTTCTCTAAGTCTAATAAATTCAATAATAGACCATTTTTATTGATATGTACTGTAGATGATTCTGTCAAGTATCAGTCTGAAGACCTGCTCTAAACTGCACTAAATTAAAAGTGACCCTGCAGGATGGATGGTGACAACAATCCCCAGTGTTACAAGGTGTAATTTAGCACTGTGTTTTAATTTTATTTTTACTCGTCTATTTGCAAAGCCAAGTCATACAGGAAAGTTTTAGCTACTTCAAGGTAAGGACAGTCATTTTTCACTAGTCTCTCTTCGCTGCATATACTGTTGAATCACAAAAAGCATTAGGATCACTAATGCAAAATTTTATGTTACTAAGGCAAATCATCTGCCTTGTGCAGGGGTAGAACTTGAGAAGTCATGTGACCTTGCAATAAAATGGTTTTCTGCACAAAGGAATCACTTTATTATACATAACTCACACTGTAATGATAATAACAGAAATATTATTGCTTCCTGGATTATACAGCAAAATCTAAAGGGAGGTCATAAAAGCAACTCAAATCCAAGTAATGTGTGGGCTGCAATAAATAGTTTGTTTTTTGTGTGTTTTTTTTTTGTTTTTTTAGAAGAATACCATCTGTAATAAATATTGACAGACACAGAATATTTTGGCAAAGAAATGCATCTGTGGGTTTCTTTATTAAGTTGAGACCGAATAGTTTGATTTGGATTAATAATTCACAAATGTTCAGCTGATGGCAGACTTCAGCAATTTACTTTTGGTTTATGTAACTGCTAGTGTGTTGTAGGTGACATCACCATATGCCCTTATATATACTCTAGTTCCTAATGGGATTACAAAGGCATATGTTTCAAAAGATTCTTGGGAAATGTAATATGGTCAAAAAGTAGGCTCAGTGCTTCAATGGGTAGGATAAGAAAAAATCCTTATTGAAAGAACATAAAAGGAAACAAAACAGTTCTACAGCCATAGCCACTGAGAGAGTGCAAAAGCCTCTAGAGCTAAAACCAGAAGCCCATTTCAATGCATTTATACAAATAACCAGTATGACCTGTGAAAAGAAACTACATTCTTTAATTAACTGAATTTACAGAGCATTGCATTTGAATAGCAATTTAAGTTAAAATTTAGGATTTTGAATTTCACACCAGAGACAAAGGTTGGATGTTCTTTGAGAAAAGTATGCCACTTTGCATGGGTGCAGAATGATGGACTTATTTGTCTTAATATAATTGTGTCTGACCACATCTCTACCAAAAATAAGTGTTAAAGATGTTATGGCTTTATTTATTAGCTGAAAAATGTTCTTCTGTAAGATACAGCAAGTGGTCAGTTGGATTAAGTGGGTCTGAGACTCTTATGTTGTGGTTATTAGTTGCAGTACTTTATCATTCAATTGAATTTTAATTAATACTCCATATCTGTGGCTAAAGGTCCTAGGCTGGTAACTCAAAGGTTGCTGGTTCGAATCCTGGCAGTAACAGATGGAATGCTACTCTGTTGGGGCCTTGAGCAAGGCCCTTAACCTCCAATTGCTGCAGGGGTGCTGTACAAATAGGTGACCATGCGCTGTGACCCAAAAACTCTATATACGAAAAAATAAATTCCATTTACAAGAAATTATAAAAGGCAAATAAAGTTAATTATTAAAAATTATTATTATTACATTTAAAGAACCTGGGATAAAAAATATATAAACAAATTGTACATGTTGAAACTCTAAACGCAACAATTGTCTTTCAAGTGAGCAGTGCCACCCCCTGTTTTTCAGCACATGGCTAAATATGGAAGCAGACAGCAAAGAGAACTGCCTGGACAATAAATCTTTAGATATTTAGGAACCAACCTGTGGTTCAGAACATTGCTGCAATTTACTGCCTGCTGCCCCATGCACCATTTGTGCTTTTGCAGATATCGTTTTGAACACAATTGTGATTGTTCTGATATTGTATTGCACATGCCTTGGCCCATTAATCAATGTGGTAGATGGCTCTGAAAGTAATTCTCCCGCCTGGCACTTGAAACCATCAGCTATCATATAGCCATTTGCTTTTGCAGTATGTTAAAAAGAAAAAGGGCTTCTCTCACATACTGTATCTGCTAACTAAAAAGGCCAAAAAGGTGATTTGCAGCAGCAAAAATGTTGCCAGTTCACAAGAATGTTAAGATTTAATTGATTGATTGATTGATTCTTCATTGGTTGGGCATTTGAAGATTGTTTTCAAATTCAGCCTCTGGTGCTGCATTTCTGTCAACATGAGTAATGCGTGATATTGATTATGCCAACAGGAAAAGAGGTTAATAAAGCTATGAAAGAGAAATCAATTGTTAATGGATATTTAGTTAACTGGGCACAAAAACGTGCTTCTCAGAAGCAAAAAAGCGAGTTTGTTTAAGTGACACTGTGTTAGAAAAACATGCAATTGTATCACACAAAGTAAAACTGACTCATTTTGCAGAGATTTTACTATTCCACCAGCTGAAACAAATATTCCAGACTAACTCTGTAATATTGGGCAGTGAAAATGTGCAAAAAGAGGTTTACTCAAGCAAAAATGATTCATTTGCCATTAACTACGGCTTATGTGTTCTTTTATTTTCCTATGGCTAACTGACTATATAATTAAAAAATTTAAAAAAAATGTCTGTGAATAATGCTAATAGAAATAGACCTTTGGCTTGCAGGGTCGTGTTAAAATAAATTTTATGTGGTTAATTCACATTGTGTAATCAAACAGTTGCCTAAATGGGTCTGCGTAGGTGAAGTGAAAAGGCAAGATGCATATTTATAAGGTGCAGATGGCATCAACTGTATTAACTCTACTGACTCTTAATTCACCATAAATGTTTGTGTATGAAAATGTAGGGATCCGTGACATATGTCTATGCTTCCTCTAATATTTTAGTTGTTACTATATTTAGAGATTTTAAGTACACTGAAAAATAACATTCTCAAACCTTACTAATTCAAATCAGGGTGTTGGTGGGGTGTGTGTGTGTATCAAAGACCTATCTCAGAAGCACTGGGTGCAAGCCAGAAACCAGGTCTGGAGGAGTACTTGGAGATAAACCCATGCAGACACAGAGAGAACAGGCAAACTCTACATGGACATCGGCTGAGTGTCGGATTTGAAATCAGTAGCAGTCACTGTGCTTCAATGTAAATACCCGCTAGGTATAGTACATTCTGAATTCATTTTAGAAATATCCCTGCATTTCTTCATTTTCTGACTCAAATATGGAATTCATCATTGAGGCCTTGTTTTATACATTTTATTTGAAAAACTATTGTAGCCGAATCAAGGGGACTCGAGACACTGACCCAAACAACAGAAACAGGCTTTTATATTTGCAGCAACAGTGGCCAAAAGAAAAGAATCCACCACTGTTTATAAATAAAACCCCATCTGTGTGCTCCAATCAGAAAAAGAGAAGAGTCATAATGAGGGTGCGGAGACTGACTTAATGATGCCTTTGTCCCTTTCACATTTGTTATTTCCCAAAAAGACCTGCAACCTGTCAAGTTGCCAAAACCAGCCAGGATATGATTTGATTCTATTTAACAGGAGTGGGAATCTTAATTAATTTTGCAATTCAATTCTGCTTCAGTTCTTGGGGTCTTGACTCCTTAATTTTCAATTCAATATTTATTATTAGTATCTCTATAATCATTGTTTCAACAATCAGATTTTCGCACTCATGCCACCAGCACATATAGGAGAGTGACAAATGTCTCTGTGTTTTGAGTTTGTTGAAGAAACAGATGATAAACAGAAAAGGCTCTTTCAGACAAGTTGAGCCTGCTTAATTATTTGAGAGAGCGGCTTAATCGTTAATGGCCTATCACTAGCTGAGAGTGGCAGCAATGCAGAGGATGGCGAAGGAGAGATTGACTGACTGACTGACGAACAAAAGATGGAGAGTGTTGGTTGCCAGTTTTGTTAAAGATGTAGGACCTTACAGAGGAATATACATAGGCAGAGCCTTTCTTGATCAACTTTTTATTAAGTAAAAGATTTGGTTTGTATGGCTCTATTTGTTTACGGCAATAAATATTACCAGCTCTGAAGCTTAGTTTCTTTTGAAGTGTGATCTTCATTTCAGTTATCTCAATACTTTTCAACTGGATGTGTGTGTGTTTTAAACAAATAGCAGTGTAATAAAGCACAGAGTATTTCATGAATATACAGTACATAAACTCTCACGCCAACAGAAATCTCCCCACATACATAATAACAAACATACAACTGTTATTTTATAGCCAGAGTTTACTCTCAGACTTATGTTTATTTTCCACTTTATTGTTATTTTGCCATTTTTGAATTACTATTTCACAGGTATTTGTTGTTATTTTGCAACTGCTTTTAATATTGTTTTGTTTAAATATTGTTTGATGCCTCTTGATTGCCTTGAATGACTTTTTTAGGCAAATCCTTTTTTTGCTTTATTTTTGTATTTTTCCCTGTTTTTTGCAATTTTTCTTTTTATTTTGTTTATATAAATAAATCCTTTATATACGTGAATATATGCTAAAAAAATCTATTTTAGAGAAATACCAGTCTGGTTTTAGAGCCTGTCATACAAGCCAAACTACTTTACTTATAGTAGTAGATGACATAAGACTTAATGTTGATAGGTCTATTATCTGTCTTAAGATGGTTTCATTCAAATGTAACTTTAACAAAAATTCTTAACCATAGGACAGTCAGGAAAAAAAACATATTGGGTATGGGGAGTCCCAATTACCAGGGGCCTCATGCATAACGCCATGCATAGAATTCACACTAAAACATGGCATAAGGACAAAAGCAGAAATGTGCGTATGCACAAAATAAATCCAGATGCATAAATCAGTGCGTTCACCAGCTTCAGCGTTCTTCCGCTTCATAAATCCTGGTCAGCGTGAAAAGTAACCTATGTCAACGCGCCTACTGTCCTGACCCGTCTCCTCCCAGAATTACGTTTCTTTGAATATGCAAATCAATATAAATAGCCCTTAAGCTCAGCGTTCTGTAAAAAGACAATGGCAAAAGCAAGGGGTAAAACAGAAGAATTTCAGCGAATACCAAGTGGAGGCAAGGAAAAACATACTATTTATTGGTTTAAACAGTGGTATAAACAACAAAAGGAAGTTGATCGAGTGACATAGAGTGTCAGAGGAACTCGAAAGCTCAAGTTCACAAAGTCACACAGTGCCTGAAATAAAAAAGAAGTTGTCAGATATCAATGTTGCTGTGAAAAGTCGAGTTGTAGCCCACCGTCAGAGTGTGATATGAAAGCTTATTAGGGTACAGTGAAAAGAAAAAAAATAGGGACACAGTGGGGAAAAAAGCTCGAAATGTTAATTTTAATCTCAAAATTTCCACTTTAATCACATACTTTGTTTTGTCATAATAATCTTCATCTTAAAATTGTTTAATTTACTAGTTTCTCAAATCCCATGGTAACTAAAGTAGCACATTAAATACTTTGTTTTGTATATGTTCTTCTATGTGCTCTATGTGTGTGAATCACTTCATGCTTCTTAAATGGGCTTTCTCTTCCCACGACAGGACACAGAATCCATTACATTCGTGATATTACAGCTCTCTGAATCTATACTAATAAAAGGCAAAGCCCTCACTGACTCACTCACTCACTGACTGACTGACTGACTGACTCATCACTAATTCTCCAACTTCCCGTGTAGGTAGAAGGCTGAAATTTGGCTGGCTCATTCCTTACAGCTTCCTTACAAAAGTTAAGCAGGTTTCATTTCGAAATTCTACACGTAACGGTCATAACGGTCGATAACGGTCGACAACGTCCGCCATATTGAACTTTCTTATTTATGGCCCCATCTTCACGAAATTTGGTAGGCGGCTTCCCTGCGCTAACCGAAACCGATGTACTTACTTATTTCGATGGTATGACGCCATTGTCAGCCGCCATATTGAACTTTCCAACGTCACCAATTTTCCAACTTCCCGTGTAGGTAGAAGAATGACCCCGTCTTCACGAAATTTGGTAGGTGGCTTCCCTGCGCTAACCAAAGCCGATGTACGTACTTATTTCGGTGGTATGACACCACTGTCGGCCGCCATATTGAATTTTCCAAACGTCACAAATTCTCCAACTTCCCGTGTAGGTAGAAGGCTGAAATTTGGCAGGCCCATTCCTTACAGCTTACTTACAAAAGTTAAGCAGGTTTCATTTCGAAATTCTACACGTAACGGTCATAACGGTCGATAACGGTCGACAACGT
>JANRMT010062849.1:13729298-13745583 GCA_026402145.1 Polypterus bichir lapradei
ATAGATAGATAGATAGATAGATAGATAGATAGATAGATAGATAGATAGATAGATAGATAGATAGAGTTGTTTACATCTTGGGATACCAAAGACCCCAGAAAAATTCCTGTCAGATATAGCAAGACCCTGCACATTTCAGAAACAAAATGACTCAGTCAGCTTTTGAATCCTGATCCCTGAACCTTGGAAGTACCAACACTTATCCTTATGGCTCTGTTTTGTGCTTTTGTCAGCAAGTGCCATAAACAGAAGTAAATAGTTGAATTGTATTCCATTGTATTCTGATGGTTAAGGGTGTTTCTGAGTGATAACCCTGACTCAAAATTACTTGAGAAAAATGTCAATATATATACTCTACAAAATAAAGATTTACTTCTACAAAAGCTACATATGGAAAAATGAACAAAGGCAGCAATCACTTACACAAAAAGGATAATGTAAGCCTTTATTCTTCACCTCAGAACAGTCTATCAAGTGGGGTGACATGTTCTGTCTCTTATTCAGTACCATCCTAATACTGTATCTACTCACAATATGTGTCTTCCAATGAAGTTTCACATGAAATCACCTTCCAATCCCAGACATGAAGAGCACTAGAAAGCAATGTCCTTTTATGTTCAATTTTAGCATTGGCACAACCATTGATGAAAATTCAGGATCAGATACTGAATCAATACCATGACCACTTTAGTCAAGTGTCCTCTGTTCATTGGTGCCAGTTCACATTTCTTTCCTGTTCAATATGTGAATTTTCAGACACTGTTAGGCTGCCTTAGTGCTCTTGCATTGAAGAGACTATTTAACCAATAGATCTCCAAGTCACCTAGTACTTTAGTGGAACATTACTCATGCTGCCCAGGGCTGCTTCTAGTGTCTTAGGGAGAAGTTTGTATAACCTGGTAAGGATATTATAGTATTGGGACCTTACTCTGTCTTGTACTTGCTTTTTACCATGTTTAATCTAGTGCCAGCCATCACTGTATACTGCACAGAGTACAAGTGTTTTTTCTTGTAAGCAATCAGTATTTTCTTAATTAAATAAAAGTACTAATTCAGTATTTGATAGTTTTACATTTTAAATTAAAATGATACTTGAAAATGAATACATTGCTTAATATTTAGATGTCTTTGATATTTAGAAAAAAATGCAAATTTCCAAGTTGTAAAAAGTCATCTTCTTTTCAGCAGATATCTTGTTAAATAACCACTTCCAAAGATGTGCCCTTGTAACCCTGATTTAACACATTCTCCTTGTCCAAAAATATTTCCCGAGACCTTTATTAAATCCATAAAAGATTCACTCAAAAATTCCCTCATTGTCTGTGTCTTTATAGCTGATAGGAATATGGGAGGAGCAGATGGCTTGCTGCATACTTTAAACTGGTCACGATGAGATCCGACCCTGATTTGAAGGCAATATTTCAGCCAGGTAATTTATTTTCATTAGGCTTTGCTGACATCTTTATATCACTGCTTCCCCTTCCAAGATGACATCTGTCCTAAGGAACACTTTAATTGTGATTTTCTCCACTTTACACATCTTTCTGCTAATGCATTCTGGCTTCATTAAATTGGATGCCATATTGTCCTGAGGTGGTTGCAGGGAGCTGCTTGCAATAAGAAATCATGCGTGGATATTTGCACAGATAATAATGTGGCCTCTTTCTCACCTCTTCCGAACAGCTGAAAAGAATTTCATCCATATGCAGGTACTGAATCTGAATAAACATGGATTTCGAATGAAGCCATTAAATCCTCATGTCAAAGGTAACAGCACCTTGAGTGTGGTTCAATTCCATTAACATTTTTAAGCAAGTCTTTATGTTTGATGTTCTCTTCAGGATGTGCTTAAAAGTTATTTTATTGGTCACAATTGTGTTAAATATGGAGAGCCATTAAAAAGCTTAGCACCATTGTAATATTCACACAAATGGACTTAATGTTTCAGCTATTCACATTAAACTCGAGGAAGATTTACTCAGGCAATTCATTATTTCATCAATCAATTTTATTTCACACATTCTGTACAAATCATTAAGTGTTTTATACATATAGAAAAGGTAAATGTGATAATGTCAATGGCAACTTTACTTGAAAATTTCAAATCTTTGCAAAAGTACTGAAAGATAAATATGATAAGACCACAATATTAAGGCAAGTGGCAAGTGGTGGACCAGTTAATTTTGCTTTCTGGTAAATCCAACATACAGGTATGCATGCAGTGTCCACGTGTGTGTGCAGATTCATTTGAAGTTTGAGTGGGTTTTCCACTAACATCCCTGAAGATGCTCAGGTTAGATTAATTGCTGAAACCCAGTGTGTATATCCCTGCCTGTCCAAGATATTTAATTTAGGTACCTAAGTGTTGCATCTCTATTATCCTCTTGGCCTGATCAGGCCCATATGTGGGATGTGTACCAGAAAAGGTCATGGCTGAGTGTGATGCAACTGGAATGAGAAATAGCAACCCTAAGTTTAAGGACATGTCCTCTCCTAGAATTGAATGGCATGTTCCCTGTAGGTAGAGGTTGTCTTAAGTGGAAGAATTTTCATACCTTGACTCTTTGTCATGAGTGAGAGTAGAGGTAATTGTAAGATTGACCAATGAATTGATGCAACAGCAGCCATTCTACTAATGTCGTACCAGACTGAGGTGGTGGAGAGAGCTAACACCATGGATGAAAGTGTCAGTTTACTCATTGTAACACTCCGCTGGGTAGTAACAGAAAAAAAAGATTAAAAGTACAAATGGATTAAAATAAATACTTGCACAAGGTTGTTAGACTCACTCTCTTTGAAAAATTGAAGAGTTTAGAACAAGTAATGAATGTCAGAGTAGAACAGCTGCTTCTTCAGATCAAGAAGAGACAGATGAGGTGCTTTGGGCATATACTGTAGTTAGGACTTCTCCTGCCCAAATCTCATAATAGGTGAGCAGAACATGGCCCACTGATAAAAGGTTGAGAGAAAGACCAAGGACAAACTAGTGAGATTATATTTCTTTCTGTCTCTGTCTGTGCCTCTCTTGGTTGTCCTGAAAACACTAAGGTATTCCTCAGGAAAGTTAGAAGATTATTATTTAAGATAGGAAAGCCAGGTCAGCCCAACTCAACTGACTGTCACCTGGAAAAACAGAAGGAAAGTAATGATAGTGATGTTTTAATTCTATCTGAAAATCAAGGTTAAAGAAACTTAACTAAGACCTAAACAAAATGAGGTCAGTTTACAGAATACCACAAAACATGACATTAAAAGCAGAATTCAAGTCAAAGTAATGGCTGCTGCCTACATACTTTCATTTATATCGAGGGTCTTAGGAGGTCATATGTCAATCACCTGTTTACTAGCAAAGGGAATGTAAACAAAACAGAACATGATAGTTGGACACTTGTGCTTGTAGTAGCTCAATCAATCATTACTCATTCTTCAAATGTGATTAAACAAACAAGAGCAGGAAGGTCAATGAAAAAAGAAGCAATGAGCACACAGGGAGAGTATAATGAAAAAATAAACGAGGAGCATGTCATCCACCACTATAAGAGAAACTCCTTACTGTTTCAAAGAAACCTAAGAAGTCAAAGAAGGTCTCTGTTCTCTGCAATTGCATGTAACACAACACCTAAATCAGGACATAAACAGCCAAATGTCTTTGATATCACTAGAAAATTAATTAGTCATGATGACAGAATATTGATTTGTGACAGAAGGGCAAGTAAGGAGAATGGAAGTCACAGTGTTCTTCATGAAGGAGTTTATAAATAGTTCTTGTTAAATGCTGATGAAGCCAACAGATGGGGAAAATCCCAGAGATACCTGGGAGAAAGTCAAAAAGGGCAAATGGTTCCAGGAAGTATACCATTTGAAGGTGAGAGGTCTTTCTAGTCAGACATAGTTTTCTCCAACTGGGACCTGGTTGTTAAAATACTACACTGAATAGGTTTAAGAGTTATTAACTAATTTCAGAGCCTTTGATACCACAATACTCCCTCTCAAACCAGTGTTAGTCTAAATGCATTTGCCTGTCTGCTCTCAAAAGTCACGAACAGAAACCTGTATGTGACCTTTATGTAGACGCGCCTAGTGGCCTATCACCATGAGTAATGCACATAGATTACAAGTCAAGTCAAGGTGGGGAGCATGCACTGGTACAGTGCATTGCCACACCCACTACACGACGAAACAACTCGGAATCCCGGTTTGCAACCCCCCAGGCAGACACACAGTCCAGCCCCACCCTCCGGAAATGACCCTCTATCTGCTGCAGCCAGGTGTTAAGTAGGCGACCCCTTGGCCTGGTCCAGCCACTCAAGTCCCCAACAATGAGGATCTTACGAGCCGGATCACCCTCGGGGAAACGTGCCACATGGCCGTAGTGCCATAACTGATGCTCCCTCACAATGCAGGTAATTTGCCTCATTCGGGACTCCGTGAGCAACCGCTCATTCGACACAAAGTCAAACCAGCGGTACCCAAGGATTTTCCGGAGAGACACAGTACAAAAGGAGTCCAGTCTTTGTCTCAGGTCACTGGATAGATAGATAGATAGATAGATAGATAGATAGATAGATAGATAGATAGATAGATAGATAGATAGATAGATAGATAGATATGTCAGAGGGGGGACATTTTTGTACACTGGGTCATTCCATTTCTCTCTTAGGAAAAGAAACATGCAAATATTACATTTAAAGCCCAACAGATGAACAGGCAATAGGCACCCATTGTTGGCAGTGGGGACAAGAAGTTTATGGCTAGTTGAGATTTACAAACAATACCATGTGTGATAACAGAACTGCTGCTTCCTTGGAGGATCCTGGATAATTCAGTTACTGATTGTGTCAGGTTTGTTTGTGTAAGTATTTGCTGTCTTGCAAAGGAGTCACCGCTTTGAAGTCTGGCCTTGGAGGATGTCTGTATTTACCTGACTTGGAAATATTGGATTCTAATCAGCATATCTCTATTTATTCATGATTGGGACTGAATGAGATTTAAGCTCTGGCCAGGAGAAGGCAAAAGTGAGGGGGACAGTCCACTGAGAACGCTGCCAAGACTCGCAGAGAGCACAGGGGCTCGCAGGCTGACAAGGGTACGTGGCTGGCACGACGTGAGGCACAAGGACGGCAATACTTCCAGGGAGGAAGAGACAGCTCTACAAGGAGATGCCGGTTGTGGGTCCAGCGAGAGAGGGAAGCCGCATGAAAGGACCGAGCAAAGCTGGCAGACAAGAAATAAGGCGTGCCTAGGTCACAGCAATACAAGGAGCCCAGGGTGGAAAAAAAGGAACAACGAAGAGACGTCGACAGGGATTCCACGATTTTGACAAAACTTCTCTTGGGAAACGAGTGTCCGGTGAACAGAGTGCATCCGTGGACAGTTGAACAATTAAGTGTTGGGGTAACACTGAGAACAAACTGGACTTTGCACCACTACAGGTTGTATCATCCAATTCTGTTTTTGATGAACTTTTAGAGTGTGGACTGTGTGTTTTCCTTTTAGGAAAAGAAAATTCGTTATTGTTAGATTTTGTTTATGTTCATTTATCTTTTTCATGTACTTATTAGTGTCTGGTGTAATAGAAGTTACTGTTGCTTTTCCTGAAATTACTGTTGTGTCTTTCATTGTGTGTTTACTCACCGCCCAATTTAAAGAAACCTGTGTGCTATTATTGGTAAATTTCAGGAGTTCCCAGTCTCTTGATAAAACTGGGTGGCGTAGTCGGATATTTAAATGGTGTCTAAGTTAGATTACCTGTAAGTGTGACCTGACATCTGTTACAGATAGATAGATACTAATTCCAAGGGGAAATTCAAATAATCCAGCAGCAGTATATTGATACAAAAAAAAAATATTAAATTAAAGAGTAATAAAAATGCATGTAAAAACAGACAATAACTTTGAATAATGTTAGCATTTACTCCCCCGGGTGCAATTGAAGAGTCGCATAGTGTGGGGGAGGAACAATCTCCTCAGTCTGTCACTGAAGCTACTCCTCTGCCTGGAGATGACACTGTTAAGTGGATGCAGTGGATTCTTCATGATTGACAGGAGTTTGCTCAGCGCCCGTCGCTCTGCTACAGATGTTAAACTGTCCAGCTTTATTCCTACAATAGAGCCTGCCTTCTTAACAAGTTTGTCCAGGTGTGAGACATCCTTCTTCTTTATGCTGCCTCCCCAGCACACCACCACGTAGAAGAGGGCACTCACTACAACCGTCTGATAGAACATCTGCAGCATCTTATTGAAGATGTTAAAGGACGCCAACCTTCTAAGAAAGTATAGTCGGCTCTGACCTTTCTTACACAGAGCATCAGTATTGGCAGTCCAGTCCAACTTGTCATCCAGTTGCACTCCCAGGTATTTATAGGTCTGTACCCTCTGCACACAGTCACCTCCAATGATCACGAGGTCCATGAGAGTCCTGGGCCTCCTAAAATCCACCACCAGTTCCTTGGTCTTGCTGGTGTTCAGGTGTAAGTGGTTTGAGTCACACCATTTAACAAAGTCTTTGATTAGCTTCCTGTACTCCTCCTCCTGCCCACTCCTGATGCAGCCCACAATAGCAGTGTCATCAGCGAACTTTTGCACGTGGCAGGACTCCGAATCGTACTGGAAGTCTGATGTATATAGGCTGAACAGGACTGGAGAAAGTACAGTCCCCTGCGGCTCTCCTGTGTTGCTGACCACAATGTCAGACCTGCAGATCCCAAGACGCACATACTGAGGTCTCTGTAAGATAGTCCACGATCCATGCCACCAGGTGTGAGTCTACTCCCATCTCTGTCAGCTTGTCCCTAAGGAGCAAAGGTTGGATGGTGTTGAAGGCGCTAGAAAAGTCCAAAAACATAATTCTTACAGCACCACTGTCTCTGTCCAGGTGGGAGAGGGATTGGTGTAGCATATAGATGATGGCATCCTCCGCTCCCACCTTCTCCTGGTATGCGAACTGCAGAGGGTCGAGGGCGTGGCGGACCTGTGGCCTCAGGTGGTGAAGCAGCAGCCGCTCCATGGTCTTCATCACATGTGACGTTAGAGCAACAGGCTAGAAGTCATTCAGCTCACTAGGACGTGATACCTTTGGGACTGGGGTGATACAAGATGTTTTCCAAAGCCTCGGGACTCTCCCCTGTTCCAGGCTCAGGTTGAAGATGCACTGTAGAGGCCTCCCCAGTTCCAACGCACAGGCCTTCAGCAGTCGTGGCGAGACACCATCTGGACCCGCTGCTTTGCTGGCACGAAGTCTCCTCAGCTCTCTGCTCACCTATGCTGCTGTAATTGTGGGTGGGGATGTCTCACCTATGCTGGTATCAGCAGAAGGATGGTTGGAGGATGAAGTACTCCGAAGTGAGAGTGGGTTAGGGTGGTCAAACCTGTTAAAGAAGTTGTTCATTTTGTTTGCTCTCTCCACATCTCTCTCGATGGTGGCACCCCGCTTCGAGCTGCAGCCAGTGATGATCTTCATCCCATCCCACACTTCCTTCATGCTGTTATTCTGCAATTTATGATCCAGCTTTCTCCTGTACTGCTCCTTCGATGCTCTGAGCTGGACTCATAGTTCCTTCTGCACACGCTTGAGCGCATGCTGATCACCACCTTTAAAAGCCATTTTCTTCTGGTTCAAAAGGCCCTTGATGTCACTTGTAGTCCATGGCTTGTTGTTATCATAGCAGCGTACTATTCTTACTGGAACTACAATGTCCATACAGAAGTTGATGTAATCAGTTGTACAGTCAACAGCTTTTTCAATGTTCTCACTATGTGACCCCAGTAGTATATCCCAGTCTGTAGTTCCAAAGCAGTCTCTCAGAGCCTGCTCTGCCTCAGGGGACCACTTCCTGAATGAGCGTGTGGTTGTAGGTAGCGCCTTCACTCTTGGTTTGTAGTGAAGCTGAAGCAGAACCAGGTTATGATCTGCTTTCCCAAGCACAGGCAGCGGGGTGGCACTGTATGCGTCTTTAACGTTTGCATACACTAGGTCAATAGTCCTATTTCCCCGGGTGTTACAGTCCACATACTGGGAGAAGGCAGGTAATGTTTTATCCAGCGTTACATGGTTAAAGTCTCCAGCGATTAGCATAAGCGCCTCAGGGTGCTGCGTTTGTAACTTAGCAACTGCGGAATGGATAATGTCACTCGCTATCTCCGTGTTCGCTCGAGGGGGGATGTAAACTATAACAACAATCACGTGTCCAAACTCTCTTGGCAAGTAATAGGGACGCAGACTTACAGCCAACAGTTCGATGTCCCTGGAGCAATTGGAGCTTTTAACGTTTATATGTCCAGAGTTACACCACCTTATATTCACATAGAGAGCGAGTCCTCCACCTTTCTTCTTCCCACAGGTATTTGCGTCTCTGTCCGCTCTAACTATGCTAAACCCGGGTAGCTCCACGTTAGCATCTGGGATGGTAGTTGTTAGCCATGTTTCACTAAAACACAGCAAGCTGCATTCACTGTAGGTTCTGACATTTTTCACCAGCACAGCCAGTTTGTCGATCTTATTTGGTAGTGAGTTCACATTTCCAAGAATCACAGAAGGCATCGACGGTTTATAACGCCATTTTCTCGCAAGTTGTTTAGCTTTTATCTTATCTTTTATCTTTGCACTGGCTCGGCTGCCCCGATATCGTCTTCTTACCTCGTCAGGTAAATAGGGAACCAATGCGTGGGCATTTCTTCTCAGTGCTTTAAGTTGACTACTTGAATAGGCGAGTCTCGGAGTGTAAAAATCCATGTCAAGTAGTAAAAATAGTAAAAAGTGTCCAGGGAGCGATTCCACATAAAAGAAAGTGGTAGAAGTGATCAATGAAATAGAGAAAAAAATAGAAAAAAAAAGGTAAAAAGATAAAGTCATACAAGGAGCTGCTGGAATGGCTGCCACTTGTGACGGCGCCGGAAATGAGCAGTGTCCATGTCTCACAACCATATAGCAAGACAGGAAGCACCAGGACTCTAAAGACTTGGACCTTAATCCTTTTTCAGAGATATTGGGAGCGCCACTCACCCCTTTCCAGCAACCTCATGACACCCCATGCTCTCCCAATCTGTCTACTGATTTCATAGGAACAGTCACCAGAGACATGAATGTCAGTGCCAAGGTAAGTAAACCTCTCAACAAGGTCAACACTCTCTCCGCAAACAGACATACTGCTGATGGCTGTGCCCAATAGGTCATTAAAGGCCTGGATCTTGGATTTTATCCAGGACACTCGCAAGCCCATACACTCAGACTCCTCACTCAGTCTCTCGATCACCCCGATCAGAGCCTCCATTGACTCCGTGAAGATCACAGCATTGTCGGCAAAGTCAAGATCCGTGAATCTTTCTTCACCAACAGATGCCCCACAGCCGCTAGACTCCACAACCTTGCCCAACACCCAGTCCATACAAGCATTATACAGAGTAGGAGCAAGAACACACCCCTGACGAACCCCAGAATCAACTGGGAAGACTGCGAAAATCGACAAGGGCTGCAAAGAAACTCTGCCGATATTCACGTTTGTGCTCCATGAGAACCCTCAGTGCCAAGATGTGCTCGATGGTAGACTTCTTAGGCATAAAACCAGACTGTTCCTTGTCGCTGGTAGGTGAGCAAGTGATCACAAATCCTATTAAGGACAATCCTAGCAAGGACCTTACCCGGCACCGAGAGCAGTGTTATCCCCCTGTAGTTGCCGCAATCCAGGCGATCACCCTTCCCTTTCTAGATAGGGACGACAAGTCCCGTTTTCCAGTCAGTTGGGATGATGCCAGTCTCCCAAATGGAAGCAAAGATTGCTTGCAATGCCAGGAGGACAGCCTTACCACCAGCCTGGAGAAGTTCACCCCGGATACCACAGATCCCTGTAGCCTTTCCCCCCCCCTCAGCTGGTTCACCACCTGTGCAATCTCAATGAGATTGGGTGGTTCACAGCTAATTGGAGGATCAGCCCCAAGAACCATGGACCCAGAGATATCCAATGTCCTAGCTGGAGGATCTGCTTTGTACAACTGCTCAAAGTAGCCAGCCCAGCGGGTCACAACTGCAGTGTCATCTGTAAGGACCATTCCATCAGCTGCCCTGACTGCGACTCTCTGAGGAACAGATTCAGCTATGCGTAATGCTTCGATTCCTCTGTAAGCAGGACGTGGCTCGCTATACCACAGTCATTTGCTCACAGATTCCTCTAACAAACGGCTCTTTATCTGCCCTCAGAGCCCTCGCAGCTGTCCTTCTCAGTTCCCGGTACAGACCAGAGTTGCCATTGAGCCGTGCGCTGCGATTTGTCTCAATGATATCCATTGTGCCCTGCGAGATGAAACACCTCCTTCTGGGAACACCGGTAACACCAACACAACCCTCAGCAACCTTCAGGGTTTTGTCACGGAAGGTCTCCCATATCACATTAGGATCGGCAGTTGTACCCAAATCTGAAAGTTCCTCACACAAACTGCATGCAGACTCTTTAGAAACAGCCTGGTCTTGGAGTCTGGCCAAGTCCAGGCTCATTTTCCTAGTAGGTGGTAACTTACTGGACCTAAGCTGGATCCTAAGAGTAGCAACAACAAGTCTGTGGTCAGAATTCACAAACTGGGCACTTTTGTAGACCCTGCAGTTTTGCAAGAGCCTCCAGCATCTGCCCACAAGGGTGCGATCGATCTCCTTCACCGGACCACCAGTATTGGAGTACCAAGTTCAACGATGCGGTTCAGGGCGCTGGAACCAGGATCCAGCGATTTGCAGCCCCTTACCCTTTGCAAAGTCAAGGAACATGGAGCCACTTTCACCACGGTCACCAGACCCATGGGGACCGAGACAACCCTCATAGCCAGCCCTGTCAGTGCCAGTGGTTGCATTGAAGTCACCCATGACCAGAGGAGTGTCACCTCGTGGGCACCCATCAACCACCAAGTGAAGCTGCAAATAAAATGTCTCCCTCGCCGAAACATCACTCACCACGGTCAGAGCATACACTGAGACAACAGACAAGGCACCCAGGGAGTCCCATAATACGCTCATTGAAAGGAGTGACATTGGACACCATCGGAAGAAGTAAATCTGCTACAGCAACAGTTACTCCCCGAGTATGACAGCCATCAGACCGACCAGACCAATAAAAGATGTATCCACCTACAGAGATCTGGCCAGTCCCCGATCTGCGCACCTCAGAGAGTGCCACCACTGAAATGCGGAGTTTACACAGCTCCTCCGACAGCAGAGGAAGATGATCATCTTGCCGGAGAGACAAGACGTTCCATGTGCCCACCCGTATGGGCCACCTCAAATTGGGACCCGAGTGCTGCCATGCAGCGGGCGACGCCTCAGCACCACACCAGTTCCGATCCCCAACAGACCTTACCCTATTGGCCCTTAAAATGATTTTGACTCTTCCGGGAATGGGGCTCCCAAGGGCTTTCCCCCATCCCCTTCATGATGCGAGCAGCCTTCCTATGGGTGGCTGCAGCAGAGCTACTCCTGCAGAGAGCAAAAAGGAGTCATCTCTGTAGTCTCAGAGCTTTGTGAAGTTTTTTTTACGGTGGCTGGAGTGCCAATCCTGCCACCAACCCCCATGATTTCCCTGCAAGTTGGAGGACCACTTGCAGGGCCGGATGCAGTTTAACATCATACACAGCACATAGATTACACCAGTGGATAATTCATTTTTAGATCCCCTGTGTTCTGTTTTTTGTAAGAATACACATTCAAACATTAAAGCAATATATTTGGAAAAATCCACCCAGAAAAGCACAAACTAAATTCTTTAGGAAAAACAGTTTTTGTGCATTCCTTTCAGAACAAATTCTTGGGTTGCCAGTACACCTTGTTCAAGCCTTCCTCGTGCTGTCCCTTCATTTTAAAACACAAAGAATGATTTGTTTACAAAACCAAGCCATTTGCACATTATAGCACCTGCAGACTGACCAGATGACCAACGGATGGCAAAGAGAATCCTCATGACAGGGAAAATGAATTATTCATTACCTTTCCTGGAGAGACAGCATAAGAACGCTGCAGGAAAGTAATGAAAAATTCTACGCTAATGATCCACTCCTCTCAAAGACTTCTCCCTCAGGCTGCACCATTTCTCTTTGTATTCTTCTATTGGGAAGGATTTTGAATTAAAGTGACTTTTATGCCCCAACAATTGGCAAAATGTGGTGCTATTTTTTCAGTGTATTATTTCTCAGTTTATTTGAGTTTCCGCAACACGTACGCCATCGCACATTAAGTGAGCATTTCACACTTTGCTGTAAATTATTCACAGCAGCTTTTGAATGAGTGCTTTTATTTTAATACAGGACTGGATCTAACAAATGAGCCATGACTGCATTTCAACAAATGTCAATTTTTTTTTTTTTGTAAAGTTCAACTTAAATAATATTTGTTACATTGTGCTCCTTGGGGTATTATTGAAAACTATTTAATTTTTGCCCGATTGTCTGCATGAAAACAATTGTTCCTTATCTTTTCCACAAATCTAACTAGCTAAGCAATGCATTACATTTTATCTATGTCTATTGCAATTGATTATTTTAATCAAGTTCTTTTTTCACATTGATGTTTCACCATTGAGAAGTGAAATGATTTACACCATCCTTGAGAGCCAGAGGCACATATTTGAATGAATACAAAAAGAGGGGGTAAATGGAAGGAGATCAAAAAATGAGATGTCTTCCTCTAAAACCAAAACTCTGTTATGTTACCGTTGGCATTCAAAATGAATGCTGTCAATTTGGCACTGGAAACAGAAACTTCTTTTTAAATGTGTGAAATATATAGAACTGCTGTATTTCTAATTTTCTCTCCATTTTTCCTTTTCTTACTTCTTGAAATTAAAGTAGAATAATAAAAACATCAGTAGAAAATCTCCATTTTTTTTATTTTACAAAGCCGTCATCAGAAAATCATTTTGTCCTAAACCAGCAATGTGAAAACTAATCTTTTGTTCTTAAAATAAGCTTGCAGATCTAAAAATATTGAAACTCATTCTAAATGCTGAAGGCTTAACGTGTGGCTCAAATCTTGGTGCAGAGTAGAAGGGTATAGGTTTATGGGGCATTGGGGCTCCTTTTAGAACAGATGGGACCTGTTACATCTGAACTGGAGGGGCACCAGTGTATTGGGAAGGCATATGTGTAAGCTAGTCGAGGATTGTTTAAACTAGGGAATGGGGGGGCAGGAAGTTTAGGACAGGCCAAGTTTAGATCTATGCATGGAGGTGCAAACAATGGTGTAGAAATAAAAATGCATAGTAATGCAAATTCTAAGCAAACATTTAAATTTATAAGGAGTAGCACATTAAACATAGCTTGGTGTAACGCTAGAAGTATCAAAAATAAGGTAAGTGAGTTGGAGTTGTATGTAGCAGAGCATAATTATGATATTATAGCAATAATAGAAACCTGGCTAAATAACAAAGATAGGGATGAGTGTAACATAGAGGGATGCACATTTTTTAGGAAGGATAGACAGAACAGAAAAGGAGTTGGGGTTGCTGTTTATGCCAAACAGAATTTAAATGTAAGTCCTCTTCAGTTGGATGATGAGCCCCATCTTAGTGGGGACATGTGGCTTCGCCTGGAAAATATTAGGGAAAGAGGTCTTATTTTAGGAGTGTGTTATAGACCACCCAATTCATACAGTAATTTTAACACACATCTTTTTAGTAATATCAAAAAGGCAAGTTTACAGGGAAATGTTATAGTCATGGGTGACTTTAATTATCCAAATATTAACTGGGGTAACCTTGCAGATGGAGGAGCACAAGAGTTTTCAGAAGTAATCAGTGACTGTTTTTTAACACAGCATGTTAAAGCACCAACACGGGGTGAAGCCTGTCCGGATTTAGTATTTTGAAATAATCAGGATAGAACTGAGGGTGTAGAGGTGATTGAACCACTAGGGTCAAGTGGCCATAATATAATACAATTCTCAGTATTTTGTAAGATTGCAAATGCAAAGACTAAAATTGTTAGGTTGAACTTTGATAGGGCAAATTTTGACTGGAATGCGACAAAGTCTAAGTAGGATACACTGGGATAAGCTTTTAAGTGTGGAGACAGTCGAGGAGCAGTGGAACAGGTTTAAAAATGTGTTAAATGTAGTGCAGGACAGATACATACCTAAATTTGGAATTAATAGAAAATTAAAAAAAACTCCACAGTGGATTAATAAAGATTTAAAAAAGAAGTTGCAAAGGAAAACAACTGCTTTATAAGGCATATAAGACTAATGACTGCAAAGTGAATTGTAGAGCGTATGAGAACATGAGGGCAGCCATTAAGAAGGATATCAGGGAGGCTAAAAGACAGTTGGAGAGGAATATAGCAGATAAGGCGAAAAAAGACCCTAAGAGATTCTTTCAGTATTTCAGTAGTAAAAGAACAGTCAAGGAGGAGGTCAAGTGCATCAGGAATAGTAAAGGGGAATTAAAATTACAGACAATTAAATAGCAGATGCCATAACTTACATTTTTCTGAGGTGTTTACAAGTGAGCAAGTGGATAACCTCCCAGAGGTAAACGCAACTACTAAGGAGGTACTGAGGGATTTGGAAATTGTAGAGGGAGAAGTGCTGCTCAGATTAAATAGGCTGAAATCAAACAAATCACCAGGAAGAGATAATATTTATCCTCAAGTTCTTAAGGAAGCTAGTGAGTACATATATAAACCCTTGACACATATTTGTAGGAAGTCACTGCACACTGGAGAGATTCTGAAGGACTGGAAAATGGCAGATATCATCCCATTATATAAAAAGGGTGACAGGGCAGATCCAAGCAACTATAGGCCAGTAAGCCTAACATACATCACAGGAAAATTAATGGAAGGAATTATTAAGGATAAGATTGAGCAACATCTGGAAAGGACAGGAGTTATTCTGAATAGTCAGCATGGGTTCAGAAGAGAGAGGTCGTGTTTTACTAACATGCTGGAATTCTATGAGGAAGCAACAAAAGGATACGATCAAAGTGGAGCATATAATATTATTTATCTTGACTTTCAGAAAGCATTTGATAAGGTGCCACATAAAAGGTTGGGCATCAAGTTAAAAGAAGTGGGAGTTCAGGGTGATGTTTTTAGATGGATGCAGAATTGGCTCAGACACAGGAAGCAGAGGGTGATGGTGCGAGGAACCTGGCCGATGTTAAGAGTGGTGTTCCACAGGGGTCAGTGCTAGGGCCGCTGCTATTTTTAATATATATAACTGATTTAGATAGGAATATAAGTAACAAGCTGGTTAAGTTTGCAGATAATACCAAGATAGGTGGATTAGCAGATAATTTGGAAACTTTTATATCATTACAGAAGGACTTGAATAGCATACAGGCTTGGGCAGATTTGTGGCAGATGAAATTTAATGTCAGTAAATGTAAAGTATTACACATAGGAAGTAAAAATGTTAGGTTTGAATACACAATGGGCGGTCGGAAAATCAAGAGTACACCTTATGAGAAGGATTTAGGAGTCATAGTGGACTCTAAGCTATCAACTTCCAGACAGTGTTCAGAAGCCATTAAGAAGGCTAACAGAATGTTAGGATATATAGCATGATGTGTGGAGTACAAGTTCAAAGGGAGTTATGCTCAACCTTTATAATGCACTGATGAGGCCTTATCTTGAGTACTGTGTACAGTTTTGGTCTCCAGGCTACAAAAAGGACATAGCAGCACTAGAAAAGGTCCAGAGACTTTCAAAACTCGACTTGATGTTTTTTTGGAAGAAATAAGTGGATAGGACTGGCGAGCTTTGTTGGGCTGAATGACCTGTTCTCGTCTAGAGTGTTCTAATGTTCTAATTTTCTAATGAAAATTATAATGGAGGAGTTTTTGGGGCCACTGCTTCTCATATCTAATGTGTTATTCTCCCCAAACAATTTTTAATACTTTAACAAATATTCAGACAGTGGATGTAGTTCTACATAAAGCTGTGGGATGTCTCGGTTGCTGATGCTGCCTTGCAACTAATGGCCATCTCCTGACTGTCTCTGTGGAGGATGCACAATCCCATGAAGAATTGCTCCAGGCAAACTGGGTTTCCTCACACACACTCCAAACACGCCTTTTGGTGGGGTTGGTGGCTCTACATTTGAGTGACTGTCTGGGTATGGACTAGTGTCTGGTTAATGGATATTTTCTCTTTTGTTTCTGATAGTTCCAGCATAGACTCTGACTCCCATTTGTTATTTATTTCAAAAAGTGGATGAATGGGTCCCATAAAGTAGTCCCAAACTGCCCTTAAATAACCCATAGAGGTTGGAATCTTTCTTTCTTTCTTTCTTTCTTTCTTTCTTTCTTTCTTTCTTTCT
>JANRMT010062849.1:13752254-13777127 GCA_026402145.1 Polypterus bichir lapradei
AAAAAAAAAAAATGGAATATAAAATTTTATTAAAAACATTGAATGTATTATAACACATGAAAACCTACAGTATTAAATAATTAAAAAAGCACAAAATAAATTTACCATATATGTTCACATTTTTTTCAGACATTCTGTAGTTGGAACATTACAACAAAAATATTAAAATGGGTTTTTCACTATCCATCCATCCATTATCCAACCCACTATATCCTAACTACAGGGTCCTGCTGGAGCCAATCTCAGCCAACAAAGGGTGCCAGGCAGGAACAAATCCGAGGCAGGGCACCAACCACAGTTTAGAATCACCAGTGCACCTAACCTGCATGTCTTTGGACTGTGGGAGGAAACCCACACAGACACGAGGAGAACATGCAAACTCCACGCAGGGAGGACCAAGGAAGTGAACCCAGATCTCCTAACTGCGAAGCAGCAGCACTACCTCTGCGCCACTGTGCCGTCTTTCCACTATACAAGTAAAACAAATTGTTATTATGTATTTTTGTTATAGTGATATATATTAGGTATACAATTATACAGTCCCTTAATCAGTACAATTGTTGTGCTTGTTTGTCTTTTTACATATATGTTAGCTATTCAGTGATGTTACCCTCAATTGACGAGGTTGGACTTTTTGATGGGTTATTGGAACCCCTTGATGAGCATGAAATTGGCTCAGGAATTGGTTTTTCACAAGTTCCATGAACTTAAAATAACTGTGTTATAATTACAATTTTCTCTGTATATTCTTTCATATTTTTTACAGAAGTAGAAGTAGAAGTGGTTTAAATAAATATGTTTATAAATGTTTTTTATGTTCATTTTGAGCTTTCTTTTTCATTGTAAAAATATGTTTCGTCAAAATACATTTCAAATTAATGTCAACTTCCCTTTATTTCTTGTTACATACAAGTTTTTGATTTTCTATTGTATAACATATTTTGTTTTTTGTCCTGGAAGTACGAAATCTATTTATTTTTCTCTTTGAGAGGCCAGTTTGTTTCTTATTTAATTTTTTTAATAAAAAAGCTTTCCCTGTTTTTTGTTGGATCTTTGTAGGGCATATGTCTGCTTCTTGAGTTTGGGCTTGGGAGTTAACACTAGGACAGATTTCAGCCCTCCTATAACTGTGAACTGGATTGTGTGTTCTGACAATAGCATGGTATGGTACACACTTATATGTTTAGACTTTATTAGTTTCTCAAACCTCTTAATATTAATAAATAGTGGCAACAGTAGTAAGATAAGGTTGGCCAAGGCATTTCTTAACTGGCAGCCTAATGGAACCTTCACCTTCTTTGGAATTCATAAGCTACCCACCATGCAACATGCTTCTAGGAGTGATAAAAATGAAATAAAATCACGTAGTAGTAACACTTTTATTCTTTGATGTATGTAAAGGAGAACTCTTTTGAAGCCATTACCTGTATATTTCAAGACATGTATAGTCAATAATTGTATTTTGCTTATGGGCTTATTACATTTTCTCCAGTCACAGCAAATCATTAGGACTCCTGAAAGTCACAGCAATAATTGCACTAGTCACCTTTCACCTTGGAAGCTGGTTAGATATTGACAATCCTCTCTATTGAGGACACTTCTATTCTAGGATATTTTGCTGTAATCTGTAGATAACCTTACTATGAAAGTAACAAAGGCTCAAGGGAAATGGGATTTTTGAAGTTGATTACATCAGCTGTTTGACTTTTTTCTAGTAATGTGGAGCTCCTTTTTGTATCCTCATCATGAGGAAATGTTGGTCCTTGGTTAATCATGAAGTTCATTTTGTCATTAACTTAGATAATCCACACCTTAATAATAATATTACATTAAAATCAAGTCATTCACCAAATTTGTCACAGAAACCATAATGACAAAGCTGCAACTGTGTTAAGAATTTGTGTTTAATAACAGAAAAATTACTCAAGTTATATTTTTATGTTATATCATGTCACATGAGAAGAAGAAAGCAGAAAAATCTTAAAACATACGTAACTGTATAGTTATGTAAACTGAGTGCTTAAAATTTGGTATAGAATGAACTCTCTCATTTATGAAGTTGCCCTGGCTTGACTAAAATAAATTGTAACTCGGCTCAACTTCTAAATCATGATATTGCAAAATAAAACTGCAGAGCAGTAAATGTGGGGTCTGCGAGCGAGTAATGATGATTAGGCACTATAAAGCCTTACCCACTTTGCCAATTATGATGGCAATTATGGCAACTGCAGCCCTAAAGATTAATCAGACACAGAGAATTTGTTAGGATCATTCCTCAACAGTGCTTGGAGGTGCATGTTGTAGTTCTGCTAGTAAAACTGGCAAAGGCTATTTTAAAAGTCAGCGAGAGAAAAAAACATTCAAATCAAATTTATTAATAAAACATTTAAAACAGCAAACAGCTGCACCATAGTGCTGAACAAGGTAAAGCAAAAATATTTGATTTGATTTGACATAAAAAAGTCAACAAACCACAAGTACAGTAGCACTGTTACTAAAACCAAATTGTGAGGCAAAAATGATAGGAAAAAATACAAGCACTAGTCAAGACCAGAGAAAAATTTAGAGAAAACAGATTGTTTGAACAAAATACTGATTGACAAAAAAAGGCTTTGGAATCTGCCAGCTCTGCCAGATAAGGATAAACTTTAAACCCACTGAGTTATTAGTCACAATCTTACCTCCTCTGAGGACACACCCCGGAAACGTGGAAGCTACACTAACGACACGTGAACAAAATGGACAGCACAAATCAAAATTACAAAAACAAAAGTATCTGATTGAAATAATAATAAAAGATTCAGAATCTGTATAAGTATCGTAAGTATAAGAACTCTAAAAATAACAAATGAAATTAATAGTCTAATCTTAACAGTGCTGCCAGCCTCTTCTTAATAAAACAAGAAAAAGTGGTTTCTAGAGAAGGACTAGGGATGGACTTCCTGTGTTATGCATTTTACCATGGAACACAACGGTGCATTGTAGTGTCTTTTCTGATATTTAATGCTCCTTCACAGTGATGTGAAATGAAGAATTAGAATTTAATTACCGGTAATTATGTTGGTCATCATCATTCCGATTCTGCAGACAACCCCTGAAAAATGCATAGGTGTGAAAAAGCCCTACCCCACTATGTGTATATTAACTTACAGAAGAGGAGACTCTTCACCAATGTGCTATTTCATTCACACATGCCTCCTAGTGACAGAAAACCAAATCTACCATGTTACAGATATTCTGAAAACATTTAAAAGGACAAGCAGAGCTTGGAATTTCTGTGTGCTAATTCCTCTTATTCGATTCAACCTTGTTATCTGCACTGAAATATGATAACATATTTGATATTTTAGACATTTTTCCAAAAATACCAATGGGTCAGTAAAAGACCAAGAAAGTAGATCATGATTGTTTAAGTAGTATTCTTTGCATTTTAAAAATGCCATGTTATAAAATATTAACAGATGCACTGGATGTAGATCACTGAACTGATGGTAAAGATTTACAAGGGATGAGTTCATATGAAATTATTTATGCTTTGGACTGGATTCCTCTAGACATGCTACCTGTGAGCAGATATCCAAGATGGGAAATATATTCTAAGCAACTCACATTTTGCAAATGCACTGTTTTGCTGTTACTTAAATGACAATTGCATATTTTACTTTCTAATGTATGAATTTTGTTTGCTGTTTAGAATATGTATTCTAATTTCTTGTTATTAGTGAACTAGATTTTTACCAAGGAAATATGCTATTGGGTGCCTCTAATAGTAGTGGATGTTGTAGCAACCAACACTTTGACTTCCCAGGCTATAACATCAATTTCCAGTTTCTGTGTCTTTAGAAATGGTCAACGTAGCTTTGTTCTCTCTTCAGAGAGAAAGAGTCATTTCAGTGAGAAAGGGTCTGAAGAAAAGAAATGATCAGAAAATGTGCCAAGTTAACTAGGAAGTCAAAACGATTTATTGTCAAACTTGAAATGCTGAGCCAAAAACCAAGAACCTTTAAAGAAATCTAATTGTTTTATACAAGAAATACACCAAAAGAGTGACAAAGAAAACTCTCACTATCCAGATCTTGCTAAATTAAGGGATGTCTATGCTGACCTTTATATGGTCTCTCTGGTGATGTCACATGATGTGTGCCTTCCGATGCCTTCTGAGTAAAATTCCAGCATTAAATCACAGAAAATAGTGGTGCCCATAAATAAAATTAACTCATGAAATAATAAAAATGATAACTTTTCTTATGAGGAATCTATAAAAAACTAAGGTCAGAAACAGTTTGGTAACACTTTAGATATTTCCCATTTACTATTATGTAGCAAGACATTAACAAATACTTCTTTGGTCTTCATAACACCATGCCATGTGCCCTACTAAAAAACTTCACTTTGGAGTGGTCTGAGGTGGCATAACTGAGACACATTTCTCTTGATATTGTATATCTAGTATAAGACCCGTGTATCCTTAATATTAACAAATAATTTTATCATCATGTCAATGTGTCACGCCACTCAGAGATAACCTATCTACTGATGTTTTATAAGAGTCATTAAGACCATAAGAAGGATTTGTTAAGGTCTTCTTACATAAAATTAAATGGGTAATAGATGCATTTTGTAATACCTTAACTAAAATGTTACCGCAAAATCAAAAAATGAAGTATACGGTATCCAAACAAACTGCAGAAATCTCACAAAAATGAATGAAAAATGTTCATCATAACAAGCTTGTTCTAGTTTGCTGGGTGGCCATATGTGTTGTGTATGAGGGTGATCACTGTCTTGAGTATCAGATTTCACTCTTTACCTTAGGCAGAACTACCTCTGTTATAGAAAGTATTTTCTGTGGCTCCAGTTTATTCTTTTACCAATTATCTACTTATTTGTAAACAAAAAAGAGGCTGCCTCGGAATACCTTAGCAAACCCCAGAAGCCTACTGTAGGGTCTTCTACTTTTGACAGGTTATAGAACACAGTGTGCTCCCAGATAACTACTTCTGAAAGGATTTTACCTTGTATAACACAGCTCATTATCTTACTGAACACTAAGTTAGATTGCCAGTGTCTGCAAACAACAAGATCATTTCAATTAGATAATACCCAAATTTTGTTTCATTCTACACTTCATCTACTGAGTAACCAGGCACATTAAATGTTAGATATGAAAAACATACAACCTGGATGATTTTGATTAGAGTCACACAACAAACTTCACGTCACATGGTCAACTCTCTTGGCTTTACTGAGGTAAGGCTTGCTGTATGGACCTTGATCTGAACTGTTCAAGTTATATATTTTCTTCAATTTTGACTACTAGTGTTCGAAATGCCTGGTTTCTCTGAACGTTTAAAGTTTAAAATGAATGAAAGTTTGGGTATTGTCTCACTGAAACTGACTTGTTTACTGACATCAGAAATTCCTTCCCAATTGATCAATAATATTTAATATATTAATATAGCAAGCAGGACACATTCAGGTTAAACTCTTTCAGAAGTAACAATCAGAGATAACCCAGCACAAGCAGGCTTTTCTGGCCTCTGTTACAGTACAGCAAGTCTCTGTTAGGCATATTGGTCCAAAATCCTTTCAAAGGTAGCAATCTGGGAGCAGGCTGTGTTCTGTAACCCAGAAGAAGCTGAAGAATATAGAGTTCTGGGATTTGCTCAGCTTTTCCAAGCCAGTCCTCTCAAAAGTAGTGATCCAAGAGTTGAAGAAATTAGATAACCTGGCCAGAGCTGAAGGATATTAGCTCCTAGCCTTTGCTAAGGTATTTCAGAGGTTTAATGTGGATTTCAGAAGTATTGTAGGGTGTACATGTAAAACAAGGCTAATAATGTAAGCAATTGCATAATTCAATTGTCCACCAGTATAAAAAGAAACTTTACAGGTTAAAAAAAAAACTTTCATGGACTTTTTCACAAGAAAACAACATTGGTGCTTACTTCTCCAGAACAAACAGGCTTTAACCAGTGAAGATAAATAAAAATATGACCAACTGAGCTTGTCAGATCTTCTTGCTGATTCATTCTAGTGCACAAAAGTAGTAGAAAGTTTAAAATTCTCGTTTACTTTGACTTAAATCATTTTTCCAAATAATGAAGTTGCAAAGCTATTGACTGAAAAATGTAAACTTAAAAAAAAATGCTAGTGACAGTGTTTTGAACAAAGGATGTAGACAAATCAATTTACAGAAAATTCAACTTTTTCAATCAATTTTTGGTAACTGTATTCATAAAAATGATCTTTTCATTCCATTAAACAGATTTTGTTGAAATGTAGGGTTTTAGAGTTTAGCATTTCTGGATTGTAGATTGTAACAATCTTATATATAAATGTCTATGTGTGGAAGTGAGAGGTGGAGTCGGGGTAAGGGCTCCACCTCCGATAAAACAGAAAACTCGCTTAGCCGCTAATAACATAAGTAAGGCCAGCAGCCTCAGAAGAAAGATAAAGTCGCTTAGCCGCTAACATCAGCAAAACGATATCCTTTTATTTTTCCTCCTGCCGCTAATGCACAAGTGAGGCGAACACGTCTGCAAAGTGAAACCTCAGAGGAGAGAGATGCCCAGAGTTGTTCCTTTCAGTTACCTGACATCTCTACATTTCAGTTTATTTTCTGACGATTTCAATAGTTTCTAGGACACATACTTTTTACAGCACGGGCTTACACAGCTATTTGATCATATTTGGCTGAACTTTTAGATATAAGTGTGCAATACACCCTAAGACGTGCACAGCCACGCAGTCAGACAGAACATACAGTGAAAATGGTCCAATAATGCTGAGTGATATCTAAAATGTTCAAGTCCATTGAAAATATGAAATGTAAATTTTAAACCAATTCTGATACTGTATGTAAAAAGGTTTTGCACCCATAGTCAAAGTGGATTTTTCACCATATTTCTAGGTTAGAAGGAGTTAGCATAACTTCCGTTAGGTACCCACTTAAACATGATACCTTTCTTCCGCTTTTAATGAAAAATTACTCATAAATGAACAAATTTGAAAAAAAAAAAACAGAGAAAATGGTAAATTGTTTTCTGCTGTTATATGTAAGCCAACCATTGATTAAATGCTTTGTCTAAGTATGTATTTTTGATTTTTGTGTAGGAGGTGCGCTAAACCCTCTAAGCTAATTAACCTTCATCACTTGCCACAAAAGTGAGAACATACTATATACCTTTATGAAAAAAGTCCATTTAGGGCTCCTATGAATTAGACAGAGTGTTATATTGTTAACTCTTTAAAGGTATTGCTTAAAAAACACCAGTTGGGAATATAATGGTCTGATCTACACCTCTGAAACTACATCAGACTACAACTGAAAGTCCATGTCAACAGAATGTCCTCATAGTCAATCAATATTTTCACATTTGTGAGCTAAACATCTGAGGACAATATCAATGAATCCAAATATTGAGTGTTTTTATGTATGTTAACTTAACTATTCTAAGTAAAAACCTATATCCACCTAGTCTTCAAGACTGCTATTTTTTGTTTTTCGGAGTTATGGAGTGCTGGAATGTGGAAGCATGGGTTGCAAAACACAAAACAACACTTGAGGGGTGATTCAGAAACAGGGTGAAAATGCACATTAAACATATGAAAACTTCAAAGAGACGTGAGCACTCTGAAGAGGGCCTCTGGAGTGATGAGACACAATCTATACATATAAAAGGCAAAGCCCTCACAGACTCATCACTAATTTTCCCACTGTCCATATAGGTGGGAAGCTGACATTTCGCGTGCTCTTTCCTTGCAATGTACTTACAAACGTTAGGTATGTTTCATATCCTATTGCAACACCCAAGGGGGGGAAACGGGTGTACCCCTAAACTGTATATATAGATAGGGGAAACCCCTCCTCACTGTTTCTGCGAATTCCAATATACGTAGGAAGCCCAAATTTCCTATGCTCATCCTTTACACTGTACTTACAAATGTTAAGTATGTTTCACTTCGCGCCGTGCCCTGTAATGAACTTTCGAAAATAACGTCTTCTTTTTGGCGGTTCTCACCATTATGCCGTAAGGAACTTTTAGAACTGACCTCTCCTTTTGGCAGTTTCATTCTTTATTTCCGTTAACAGATGACTTGTTTCACAGCAGAGACGCACAAGGGCCGTCCCCGGTCCCCCTTTCTTTTCCCGCATGGCCGCTGTTCATGCAACTACCATGTAGTTGGCTCCCTGCTTATATACATTAACGACATCCCGTGCTCATGTGCCTCTTCACTCACTTCCTTACTTTCTTCAGCTGTTTGTCGTGCTCACTGCTCCCTTCTTCTTTACTCCACTGCTTCAAAGGTGGAAGGACTGCTCATTCTTCTTTCAGGCTACCTCTAATCCTCACCCATACGGATTCCAATTCAAACGCCTCCAATTTCCAGTAACGGTCTGCTTCGCTATGACAATAAATAAGTCACAGGGCCAGACTCTAAAATAGGTCGCCACTGACTTGACACAAGATTGCTTCTCACATGGCCAACTATACGTTGCATGCTCAAGAGTAAGCTCAGCAGACAGCCTGGTTATTTTACAGCCTGAGGGCAGAACTGCAAACATTGTTTACAAAGAGATCCTTACATCCTAAAAATGTGCATTTCTCATGCGCAACATTTACAATCATAAATTAAACTCTTTACAATCATCAAATTCACTCTCAATACTAAAATAAGCCTAAAATTACTTTGACAATCATGTGACTTATTTTTAAAATGTTTCCTTTTCTTTTTCATAGCTTCTTTAATACTCTACATCTCCGCTGCGAAGCGTGGGTATTTTGCTAGTCTTTAACATAATTTTGGTTTACCCTAGAAACCTTGTCAGAAGACTGCTAACGTAGCCTCCTTCCTCAACTTGTCAACTCTGCCTCTTCCATTGTCTCCAGTACAAAGACTAGTCTCACAAGAAGTCTGAATACTCACTGGACCAGACCTCTAACCAGCAAGGATCTCCTTCCTGAAGAAAGTCAAATCTTAAAGGCTATGAGGAGCCTATACACCACTAGTGATCCTTATGAACATTTGCCATTTATTTTTCTCACCGCTGGAAATTAAACAGGATCACCTGCAAAAAAAAAACAAAACAAAAAAAACCTTCATCTATTTACTTTCTTCATGAAACTTAAGGCTGGATCCATGAGAAAAATGATACCAGTTGATTGCAGGACACACAGTACTGTTAACCCTAAATTGCATGTCTTTCAAACGTAGAAATCTGTACCCAGAGAAAAATACACACAACACAGATAAATCATGAAAACTCAATACAGTGATAGATCAGACAGGAAACTGATTCCAGATTTTTTGGAACTACACATCACCATGCTACTTCCTGCATTATTATACAATTAAAAATAATTAAATTGCTTGTATGTCCTCTTTCACAAAGCAGCATACAGACTCTTTTGATGGATTGTTAACTGTATGACTGAGTGTGGGCATGAGCACAAGTTGCACCCTGACTGCCAGGGGTAGACTCCAGCCCCCAATGACCCTGAACTGGATCAATCATTTTAATTAAAAATGGGTATTTTTTGCTTTAGTTGCCCTCCAGCACTGTTAGACCTCTGCATGAGCTATGGACACATCCTGTGCTTGCCTCCTTTATTGTATTGTTATTTACTTCAGGCCCTGCAGGGGGAGCTGCTGTTTCATGCTTTATTTCTTTTCTCATCCTAGGCTCAACAGAAGAGAGATTTAGATATGCAAACCATATATAAAGATGTGTGTTCATTGTGCAGTAATTGCAAGTTTAGGCTTAAAGATGGACCTTATCTGATAATTCAGATCTGACAATGACACATTCAAGCACAGCTTGGATCCTGCCTGCCAAAAACCAATCATGACATTTTCCAGTTATTAAAGACAAGCAAATGTCACTTCAAGTTAGAAATGTAATATAAAAAAAAAATCTCCTTAGCAGCTTTTTGGAACCAACTGATAATAATTCTGAAGCAATGATAGGTGCCGTTTTTTGATAATGGCAAAAGAAGAACATTGTAGTTTTTTTAACATTTTCAAAAATCAGGAAATTTGTCATTGTATTCTTTTTGTGTATAAAAATCATTCCAGGGTTATTGGAATACGGAAATCCACAGAACAGTGCTTTAGATTCTTTATTCTTATCAGTCAGACAACTGCATTTAATAATTCAGCATGCATGACTCCAGTCGGCTGTGCCTGTGGGTCTCATCTAACATAATAATCAAGCAGCATTGTTAGTTATGTATGCTGACATGTTCTTAAGATGACACAGAAGCGATAAGATGAATGTTTTAAATTATTCCCATGTTTTTGTTGTGACCTCCCCCTTCTAGGAAAAACTAAATAGACAATTTGATTAGACTTAATAATCAGCCAGGAACTTTCGATTCAGCCCATCTCGAAAATCCAATCTGTTCAAGCTGCAGATATTATCAGTCCCCTCAATGAGTATAGAGTTTTTATTTCTTCATCAGGGTTACATTTTTTGAGACTTAAGAATTAATATTCCTCTTTGAACCTGGCACATTGGTGTAATAGTTAGCTTTAATGTGTCTCACCCCAGTGTCCTGGGTTTGAATTGTGACGCAGTCTCTGTCTGCATGGAGTTCCAAGATGCTGATGTTTGCTTTTTCTAGTGTTCTAGTGGCTTTCCTCTTAAAACCCAAAAAGTGTGTGTTAAGTTAATTAGTGACTTTAAATTGACCCAAATAAGCATGAGGGTATTTTCTGTATGCCCTGAGATGGAATGGCACCCCATCCAGGGCTGGTCATGATAGTTTTATTTTTACTACAAAGCCTTTACATGCAACCAATAGGAAGGCAATATTAATTTTGTTATAAGTTGTTAATTGGAACTGAACTAGCATAGCTGTAATTTTTTATAATTAACAAAATATAGCAGTGCAGTATACAGTTAAACTAACTCTTCAAAATATGGGTTAACTAGGTACATCTAATAGACAGTCAGTACCATGTGGCAAAAGGTTTTCATTTGCTTTATTTGTTCATAATAAAACTTAAAACACGCTAAGAGCTGCTTATATACATCAAGTAATCACTTACTGCCACTTAACAAGACCTTAACAAAGACTTTGTGAATAGGAGACGTTCCACAGGAAGCCCTTAAAGCTTTTGTCCTAAGTGTTAAAATAATTAAGATTTACCTCACCTACTATATATACAGTGGATTCAGGAAGTAATCAGACCCCTTCAATTTCTATCTGTGTAGACCACAGTTAAAGCACATGCCTGAGACCACTTGCACTGGGCCAGTTTTCATCAGCTCTTTAAGCTAACCTGCATATTTTTGAAATGCACAAGAAAACTGGAATACCTGGAGAAAATTCCCAAGAAAAGAATGAGCAATGTCCACACAGACAATGACTAATTCAATGGTAGATCCTGCATTCTGATGTGCCAATGCCAACCAGTCAGACACTGTGAAGCAGAGATGGAACTGGGTCCTACAAAGAACTAGCGGCAGCCTGGAATAACACTTAGGAATCAACACTTTAATGGCTATCGCTTACTGTATAATAAAGTATTTCTAATTCTTTCAGTAGTATCCTTTTGTGCGGTTGGTGACAAAATAGATCCTCACTTGGATTGGCAATTCACAAAGAAAGGAAAAACAAGTGCCACATTTGCACCCCATGTGAAGAGTTGGTGATTGAAATGAGCTAGAGAAAATATGAATTATGGTTAGTCAAGAGCAGTGTGAAACGAAGTTGACAAGCGGTCAAGGAGACAGGCTGAAGTGATACATGAATTACTGCATTAGGAAATGACAAATAAAGTTGTTGTTGTCATGTCAGTCATTTTTAACCTGTTGATCTTTTGTTTAGATAGATAGATACACACCAGAATGACTAAAAAGGAAGTAAATTAAAATGAAAGAAAAACTTCTAACTTGCTGATGGTATAAAGGAGCCTCAGTAGCATTTCTTGACACACTTCTGCTAAATAATATGTTGGCTAAAAGTCCTTATTGTTAGTGTCTCAGAGAAAGGATGTGCAGCATTGATCATAATGTCATACAGTTTTTCTCAATTGTCTTCTTTGCTACTACTACTACCAGCAGGGGGTCAAGAGTATATCTCATAACTATGCCTATCCTTTTAATTAGTTTAGTTGATTCGGTGGACCTCTCTTGTAGTATGCTACTGGTGTGGTGTAAATAAATTGCACTTACCATCTCAGATTTATAGAAGATGTGAAGGATGTCACTACCCACATTAGATGGCCATTCCATTCTTTGCAGTTGTTGTTGTCGTGTTGGTCACTTTTGACCCAACAATCTTGTAGATAGCCATTCTGTTCATTGCAGCGTATTCTGCAATCACAAATAGGCAAAATTGATAATCTAGTCCCTATATTATTTTTGCCCTCCACCATACTTATTAGTACTAAAGACTTATGCAGGAATGAAGTGTGGAAGGTATAATAATGGAATGTAATTTAAAGCAGTGCATTTAACAGGAGAATTTGTAAGTTATTTCTCTTATGTGTAAGTCAAGTTGCAAGTCATCAATGAGCAAGTCTAACTCTCTTTTTGAAATATTGTTAGGCAAGTCACGAGTCACTAAAATCAGGATTCGAGGCTGGCTACTCAAGTCATGTGACTCAAGCCACCTGCTGTGAAACCTTCAAAAATGCAACATAAGACTAACAATGATTTGAATGTTTTGAATGTCAGTTTAAGCAGAAAAAGCCACAGAAATATCTACAGTCTGATCCTCATAAGCATCCATAGGAGTCTGCTGTAAAGTGGTAGTAACTAGATGTGTTGGGAATGTTCAAGGTGGGAATGGCAGTTGTTTTATTTCAGATTTTTATGGAAAAACATAATCAAGCAATCACTCTGTGTTTTATATAGTGCCCTATACTTAAAACACACTTGGCCTCAAAGTAATTGATATTATCATACAAGAGTAAATAAATTAGTCTTGAATGTTGGAGATGAAATAGCCACACAGATAAGCACAATGAATACAAATATGGCATCAGGAATTTTGGACGGTGTAAAAACTAGCTTCATTTAATTCCAGCTGTCCCACAGATTTGCTGCATTACAAATAAGAAGCAATACCCAGGAGTTACTTGAACAATCCTAGCTGAGCTTTATGCTCTTTATGCTCTTCCTTTTGTCTGTTGTGTACACCTGAGCTCTTTAGGTCACACTGCCAAGTAAATGTAAAACATTGAGACTTTTTAAGATTAGCTGTCCATCTTCCACAGGAAAGTGAGCACACTTGTTTTGTAGTTGCAACTTGTGATTGACAGTTATGCTATAGACAAGAACACATTGATTGAAGCTGGCATAAGCAGGCACATTATTATTGCTTTTTCTAGGATAATTGCTGTGGGATGTGAAAGCTATAAACTGCTGCTGAATGCTTCATAATTTTGACATATGATTGCATTAAAGATATTTTTATATCATATTGCATAAAGGCTGTTTATGATAGTTTCTGTGGCCACTTGGTTTAGTGAGCTGTGGAGGGAACAGCCCAGATTTCAGGAGGTGTTTAAAAAACCATAAAGCTTTAGATTTGCACTACCATACATAACTGAAGAATGTGAGACAAAACACTGTGGCCACAGAATAAGACATCATCAACCGTTAGTGATAAAACACCAACATTTCATGTTTTCCTGCAGTCATTGATCTCAACAAATGATGTATGATATTATAAGTTATCCAAAATGGAAGCCGCTAGTGTATGTCAACCAAGCTGTTCACTTTCTTGATTCTAAAAATCATGCACTTTCTAAGACTCTTCATACTGTATGTGCTGCTAAGTTGAATTTTTATTTTCCTCCCCTCTGTTTTCATCTGGCTGTTCCTTTTATTTCAAGGTCTTTGTTTCCATAAAATTATGGATCTCTGTATTACTGTTTATCTATAATTGATTGGCACCAGCCCAGGGATGGTTCTTACCTTACACCTGATTTTGCCAGTATAGGCTCTGGCCCATGCAACCCTGAGCTGTGTCAAGTGGGTTAGAGTATTCTTATTATGCAATGCTATTTATTTTTGCTTATGTATGTATATTTTCTATGTATGCATATTTTTCTAACACCCACCAAGTTGGTATGCAACCTTGGGGTGAGATTGATAGCCAGCGTTCCTTCACGGACCATGTTGCTATGGTTTCTCTGTCTTGCAGATTCACAATATATGATATCTGCAAGATCAAATTGTATCTGGCAGAGTATGTTTCACAACCCCTGGTCCAAACTTTGGTCTTGTAACATCTGGACTACTGCAACTCTCTGCTGGCAGGAGTCGTGGCATGTGTCACCTGTTGTCTGGTATTTAACCAGCTTTTCAGATTGGCTTTCATTGGCTAGACAAATTAAGTTCAGATCCTTGATACTTCCCTACAGAGTAGTCAGTTGGTCCGCACCTATAAATATGGAGTCACTTATGAGGTCATATGCTCCTTCTTTACCACTCAGGTCTGCTGATGAATGATGATGCCAGATCTGCATGGTAGCAAATCTCAGTCCAGACTCTTTTCATGTGTAGTTCCTGGCTGTTGGAACAAGTTGCCCACCTTCATTTGAAATACTGACTCCCTCAGTATGTTTAATAAGTGTTTGAACACCCTCTTCTTTGGTGAATTTCTGTCTAACACATATTAGTGATTAGGTTTTTATACAGTAATCTAGGAATTGTAATTTGCTTGTATTTTGTACTAAGCTCTTCCATTGTGATGTTCAATTTTTTAACCCTGTTTTGTAACACCTGTTCCCAAACAGTCCCCCAGACTGATCTTCACTTGATTATGCTTTTTTAAGTCACTCTGGAAATAAAAGCATCTGCTAAAAAAAAATGTAAATTTACTCTTTTTTTTTTTAATCCACCTTGATGCTCACCTGAAGAGCCAGCCCTGAGCAACAACATCCCTTAAATTCATGTGGATGCTGACACATACTGCTTCTGATGTATTCATTTTCTAAGTGTTTGTTCTGTACAAACTAACAGAAAGGAGTCAGCATGGCAGCTTATAGAGTAGGAGTACAAGAATTACCTTCTAGTTTAAAAAAAGACTGAGGAGCAGTGCAAGTTTGACAGAGTTCTGTTCGTGTTGATTATTTTTAGGGCACCTTCAAAAGACAAGTACAGACACTTAAATTAAGGAGGTGTTTGCCAATAAACAGCCTTGTTTAGACCACCTAACTCAATGTTTGAGTCTGTGTGTCAGCTCTTCTTCTTTGCACCGTGGGTCAATGCAGAATTCCTTATGTGATGTCACACACGTTGTAATATAGAAGGCTTAGGATTTTGTGGAAAGTTTTTAAATAAATAAATTCCGACATAAATAGCAAACTTCATCTACGTGAGTGTGCTTGCTCACATAACTGTGGGAGGTTAGTGGCATCATCGAGACGAGGCACACTTGCACATGAGTGTATGGTTTGACTTGATTGCTTTATTACCGTGTTCCCCCGAAATTAAGCCCTAACATGATTTTCAGGCTGCTCTGTAAAATAAGCCCTATCCCAAAAATAAGCCCTAGTCAAGATCGTCAGCTGAAAAGTAAAGCACCGAAGGCCAGGTTTATACTTCACGCGATGTGACGCGTGTGCCCGAAACATCCTTTAAATTCCAAAGGACACCTTGCCACAATATTACTGAAAAGGATGTTTAATGATTATATCCATCAATCCGGGGATGCACCCATTCCAGCAGCATTGGTGCAAGACAGAAACAAAATCCCTGGACGTGCCATCAGCTTATTGCAAGGTGAACACAAGCACACACACATACACTGCCGTCATTGTAGCTTCACCAAATCCCCAAACCTTCATGTATTTGGATGGAAAACTGAGCCCATTGTGGAAACCCAATAGGAAAACATGCAAACTCCAGGCAGCGACCACAAGTGATGTGACTCCCCGAGGCAGCAGCGCTACTGCTCTGCCACAGTGCCACCCAATATGTGTAACTATTAACAGTATTCATTATTTAAACAAAGTTAACGATTTATCTGTAAATGTAACATACATACTTTAATGCTTTTCATCATGAAAGTGATATCATGTATAAATCTAAGAATTCTAAATGTGCAGAGAGCTGGAATATTATACATTTAATGTGTTCTGTGTGGTGATCTATTGCTGCTTGCTGCTGCTGTCAGGTCAGGAGGAAACCCCAGAAGCGTGTTGCGATTAACAACTGGGTCGATTTGAAGATGACGTTTATGATGGTCTACTTTAATGACAAAGTAAACTATGGGATTAAAGTGGACATTTAGAGTTTAAAGCTGAAATTTTCACTTTAATCATAAAATAGACCTTTTCATTATGTCCTTATTTTTTTTCTCTTTGGCTCAAATATACCGCCGTACATTCTGATGGTATTGTAAGGTACAAAAAAAAGACGGCACAGAAGATGGTATGTGAGACTTTTAAAATATATCGTTTCGTTACTTTGGGGAATATGTGACGCTTGAATATAAAGGAAACATGAATACATTTGTATGTTGGCATTTTGCTTCACCACATCAAACATTTCATTTAACGTCGAAACACACACACTGATGTACAAAGCGGCTGGAGTAGCAAGAAATTCAGGCTGGAATTCGGGGTTGAATGTGGAGAGTTATGACGATATTCCAGAAGAAGATGACATGTCTATATTTGGATAAATGTATATTGTTGTACATGAATAAATATAAGATATCACTTGAAAATAAGCCCTAGTGCATGTTTTGGAGCAAAGATTAATATAAGACCCAGTCTTATTTTCTGAGAAACACGGTAGCTTCCTGCAGTTCATAATTGTGGCTCTGTACCCATGGAGGCATATAAGGGGAAGTTGGACCAGACAGAGGGAGAGAACAAAAACCTGGAACAAAGGCCATAAAAGAAATAAGGTGAAGGTAATTTGGTCAACCAGCACATTGAAGTGAAGGCAAGTGGTCAGGGCCCCGTGCAGGAACGTACAATCATCATTTGAGGGGTAGATCAGTTTCCTGCTGATTAGCTGAGGGGTGGCAGGGATCGAGTGAAGTCTCCCTAGGGTTCCAGAAGGTGCCAGTGTTTGGGCATGAGGAAACAGGAGAAGAGGGCTTAGTGAGTGACAGGGGTAGTTGTGGCTAATCGAAGGGTCCAGTGTTGCTGACGTCTCTGCCTACTGTGAGACCTGAAACGAAGTGTGTCAGGGAAACAATGAACAAAGACATGCTGGGCTGTAGAAGAGATGGACATAGAGGATGGTGGTAAACCAAGTGAGAGGGAGGACTATGACAGGCTGGAGGATGGATGCTACTGCTAAGGAAAGAGGTGCAGCATGAATGTGTCATTTTGGGCATTTTCTAAAGGAATCCTGACTTTTTAAAGTATTTATTGCTTTGTTTTAATCCTTTACCATGGACACCTGGATGATTATATTTATTGGATTAGTTCTTTTTTTATTATGGGGAAGAGCACTGCACTTTTGGCACTATTTGTCTGACTTTGTTTTGAATTTCTTTAAATAAAAGCACATACTTGTACACCAATCCATTGCTGACTGCTTGTGTCCTCACTTGCTGAGGTACATCCTTGGTTACATACACTAATTTGCTTGGGAGACATCTTCAAGGCTTGGTAAATGGCCATTCCTCCCTGAGACAGTGGTTGGCACTGTCACTCAATGCCTCTCCTCTTCTTCCCTTTGTAGATTGGATGATTGACATACCAAGCCCCATGACATCATTTCTGGTTTCTGAATCTGCCTGCTTCGCTTGGTAGCCAGCTACATTAGGACCCTCCGACAGTCTGAAACAAGACTTGTGTCTCTGTGATCACTGCATGTTTTTGTTTTGCAAAATCCTTCAATTATACATCCTTCAGTTTTACATTCAATTAGTCTGTGTTTGTGCTTTATTACAGTGAGTACATGTAGAAAAAAAGAATGCCATAATGGCAATGCAGAATTTATGGTAATAAGTGGCTGTTGGCCATAAGCTGTCCTCCATATCTTTGATTTTGACTTAGTGATCCTCGGTCCAAAACGATTTGAGATACACTGGATTAGCACAAGCAGGTGAGAATTTCACTGTATTCTGCACATGTGACAATAATGAAACTTCCAGCCTACTAGGTAAAAAGGAGTCATTAATACTTATAAAGTGAATTTGATTTATAAAACTAGAATACTTGGTTTTAGAAAATTCTGACTGTCTTAAGTCTTTGTTTGATGAGCACTCCTATACATAACAGAAATACATTTAGCTATCGTACAAACAAAATAAAATATACTAGTTAACATACTACGTATCATATAATATCAATTCATATTTAGCACATATAAACAATCAATTAACATTTACTTTCAAATAATGATTACCAGGAATAATACTTAGGCTCCCAAGTTAAGACTGAGGATATTTTTAAAAATAAAACATTCAGAAAGGTACTGGGAGATGATAAGAAGGGGTTTTTGCACCAGTTGGTTTTTATCCTGTCTGGAAGGATGCACCCGTCCTCTGCAAACGATTTCAAAAATTATCCTCTAGTCTGAAGTGTCCATGAACATTTATTCATTATTAATTTACTGAAAATGTTCTCTATGTGCCCCCTTTTTTTTCAAAAAAACAGTACCTCTCCCCTTTCTGGAACCTTTTGTTTCAAGTACTGTGCTTGTTCAATTGAAATTCCTCAAATCTTAAGCAGAATTCATTAAATTGTTTAGCTAAACAGCTGATTGGTTTTTAAAGCAGAAATGTTTCTAATTTTTTTCCTGATTCTGGATGTAAATGTTTTAATGCCTGACCAGGAAGAGCTGAAATTATCTGTGGGCAACTTCTGTTTAATTTTAGTCTTCTTTGTCAATTTGTTCAAGAGTAAAAAAATAATGCCAAAAATGATTAACCTACCTGCCAAAGGAGCTGGGATGTACATCCTGTTCGCAGTATGAGCAAAACTAAGCCATCAAATTAACCAGAAGTGCAATTAACTGCTGCAGCTGACTACTGGTAAATAGACTGGGTTAAAAAAAAAAAAAAAACAGCCGCCTCAGAACTGCTAGGAGAAATAAGTTGAAATTCCATGGGTTAAACTAATGTGATACTTATTGGTCACTGAAAAATGTATGAAAATAATTCTTTAATATGGATTTTGACCTTGCAGACAATGTTTTTTTTTTAAATTTTGGAATCCTGATTGACATATCATAACCATTAAACAAGAGATGAGGATGCAGTCAGGTAAACAATGAAAAAACTAAAGATTGTTGCAGACCACGTACACGATGGCAGTGGACTCTTTCAGCACCCTGCTGTACTGCAAAAAACGTTCAGGAATGATTTGAGGAACATGATAAAGAGTTCAAGGTGTTAACTTGGCCTCTACATTCCCAAGATCTCAATCCGATGGAGCAAATCCAATCCAAGGTGTCCCCACCATGGAACTTAAAGGATCTGCTGTTAACATCTTGGTGCCAGAAACCACAGGGCACCTCCAGAGGTCTTGTGGAGTTCAAAACGCAATGGGTCAAAGATGTTTTGACAGCATAAGGGGGATCTACTCAATATTAGACAGGTGGTTTTAATGTTGTGGCTCATCGATAAATATAGAGTCATGCATTACCTGGGAACCTCAGCGTTCCTCGGTAACCAGGAAAAGACACCAAAAGAAGTCACATAACACTGTCCCTTTCAGTATAAGTACTGCCCAAGATGGGAAGAGCGCCTGATCTTTTGTTGGTTCCTGATTAGCCTAACACTTTATATTTTGAGCCATTTGCTGACTGCCTTTCCTTTTTGTTATATTAAAGGGGTTACCCAGCTGGTACACCCACCTTCTTTGGCTGTCAACCCTGATCTGCTTTCCCAGCCACGTCACACTGTATATATAAAGCAACATGTCCCTAATTGACTCACTGACTGGCTGACAAGAAATTGTTTTCATTTTTCAGACAACCAATGGTAAAACATTTTTCACTCATTGATCAATCTCATGACCCTGACGGCCAAAAAAGGTCACTAAAAAATCCACAAAAAATTCATTTAATAAAGAAAATCACATTGCTTTTTTATTTAATAGTTGGGGAGGACAATCTTAATGCTGGGCTATGGTAACAGCAGAACAGCAGATAACAGGAACTACCACAAGTCAGCAGCATCTTCATTTTCTTCATGCTTTGTTTTCAGAAATGTATCCAGAAGAATCATTTTCAACATTTTGTAAGTGGTTTTAAAATCAAAATCTGATTGTTTACTATTATATCATTTATTATAGAAAAAATATTGTCTATTTGTTATGCATTAAGAAGTGCATTTATTTTTTGGTCTGAAAGCACAGTAAAATCTTTTGATTTCTTTTTTATTTCCATTGAATTTTCTATCACTGACTTCTGTATTCTATAAATTAAACAGATTACATTACCAAAGTTTCTTAAGAAATCAAAACTTTCTTTATTTATCCTGTATTGTTCTTTATTAGTTCACTTGTCTAATTTTCTACTATACAATTATTTAGATATGAGTTAAAAATTATCACTCCATTTCATACATACTCTATTCCTTAATGTACATCCATCCATCCATTATCCAACTTGCTACATCCTAACTACAGGGTCACGGGGGTCAGCCGGAGAAAATCCCAGCCAACACAGGGGCGCAAGGCAGGAAACAAACTTTGGGCAGTGTGCAAGCCCACCACAGTACTTAATGTACTATAATGATAAATGTGTTATCCATGAGAAATCCATTATTCTCTATGTCTCTCTGTGTAAATATACAGTATACTGTATATAGACGATATACTCTCTCTCTCTCTCTCTCTCTCTATATATATATATATATATGTATATATATATATATGTATATATATATATATATATGTGTATACATAGAGGCTTTTCTGGGTTTTCTTGTTGCTCAAAATCCTTTGAACTCTCATACTTTATTTCATAGTTGAGAGAAGCTTTGGGAAAGGCAGGAAGCATGTCTAACACAACAGCTCAGCAGAATTCCTAAGTGGTGCTTCACAGCACCAGAGCGCTCCCTCAGCATGGCTCAGTCAGGATATCTTCAGAATCAAATTCACAACTTCTGGCTTTTTATCGCCCACACAGCCTGGTACAGCCTGCAGAACTGATGTCTACCCCTTTGTAGGTGAAATGTAGGAGCAGAGACAACATAGGAGGATCATCTGTCAAAATCTTTATTTCTTGCAAGAGGTTAGAAGTTCAGAATTATTTGCTGCTCTGAAAATTTCTTTCCAATCATAATAGTGTTAAAGTTTTGTAGTGGATCCTGCCATACTGATATGAAAATGAACTTGGTACTTGCTAAAACAAAGCACAGCTCAGCCAAATCAAATGTATCTCATTGTGGAAAAGAAAACTTTTAATTATTTTGCAGAGCACTGCTCTCACTCTGGCTTTGCCAAGCACTGTGCATTTTTGCATAAGTCCAACATAAGAAATACTTCTTTTTTTTTTTTTTTTTACAAAACTGCATACATTTTTGGGGATTTTTATGTATTTTTGAATGCTCAATAAGAGTTATAGAAGCTTAAGTCCTGATATAATAGCATCAGTACTGAAATTCAAATTAAAATTGTCTTGTCTTGATTAATGTCTTGTTATAGTGGCTATAAGCCAGAAAAGTAATTCAAGGCTTAAATAAGAAGCAGGTCTTTCCATTTTTTTTTTCTTTTCACATGTTGTGAATGCACTAGTTACATGCACATTGCTAAAAGCTCAACATATGTGGAAAAAAACACAAAGTTTTGGAAGACGTATTGTTTAGCTATCACGCAGTATATAAATTCACAGGTAAACTGGCAGCCGCTAACCCAGACTGTGCTGTATATATGAGAAAATGTTTCTTAAGAGATTAAATTACAATCACAATAGGAATAATTTGCATCAAGGGTGTAGGCATTTACAAAGAAAGATGTAAAAACATACAGTGAAACTGGATAGTAGTAGTAGTAGTAGTAATAGTAGTAGTAGTAATAGCAGTAATGTCGCATATACAGAGTACAGTGAAATTCCTACTTGCATATCTGGCCACCAAACACCACAGCTCTCTGACACCATTAGTAACAAGAATATAATAAAATAATTAAGGGTGCACATTTCTAGCAATCGCACCAGTGTGGTATTATTTCAATATTTGAGTAAAAATACAGATACAGGTTTAATTTCTTTGTTACATAGTGAAGAAATGAGTGTCAGTTCTGCAATACCTTGCAATTTATTACCCCTTTTATTTTACTGAAGATACATTTATAATCACAAATTTATTCACAAAAAATGGAAATTTGTTACACCTAAAAAGAAAAAAATCCTTCCATCACTCTGTTGCATTTATGTCTTTTTTTAATTTTAAGGGCATTAGCCTTCTTTTCTTTTGCTTGCAGTACTTCGCTGCAGGTCAGGCCTGATTTATGTGTGGAGATGCACTTAGAGGAAAATTCAAAGAGGTTTCTATGAGAATATAGCCATTTACTGGTCTAAATGAGGAAACCAAATACTGAATAAATTTTTTAAATTTATTTTAAAAACGTTTCACTGGCTCTGATTAGCTGGAAAGTGTTACATTCAGAAGTTGAATATGTTAAGTAATGTTAATGAATAAAACAGGATGAATGTTATAAACTAATGTTTATAACTTTTAATTGTTCAGATGCAAGGACTGCTGGGTATGTGAGTGTGAATTTGCCTTAAAATAAATAAGGCTGGGAAACAATATGAAGTAGGAACACACTGGTGACCTCAACAACACCAGTAGGTCTGGAAAACCACAAAAAGAGAACTGTGCTGGATGATTGCAGAATTCTGTCTTTGGTGAAGAAGATCCCCTTCACAACATGTAGCCACACCTGGAACACTCACTGGGAGGTAGACCTATCATTGCCAAATTCTGCAAAGAAGAAAAGACTTCATGAAAGTAAAGATAGAAGGGTTTACCACAAGGTGTAAACCACTGGTAAACCTCAAGTATAGGAAGGACAGATTAGACTTTGCCAGAAAACATTTTTTAAAAGCCTGCCCAGTTCCGTAACAATTTTCTTTGGACAAAGGAAACCATGATCAATATATCCTAGAATGATGGAAAGAGGAGGGTATGGATAGTAGAAGAAATGGGTCATGATCCGATGAACACCACATCTTCTGCAAAACATACTGGAAGCAGTTTTATGGCCTGAGCATGCATAGCTGCGAATGGAAGTGGGTCACTGGTGTTTATGGATGATATGACTGCCGACAAAAGTTGCACGATGATTTCTAACGCATACAGGAATTTACTGTCTGCTCAGATTCATAAAAATGTCGCAAAAACTGATATGATGACAGTTTACAGTACAGATGGACAATGAGCCAAAACCTATTGCAAAAGCAAACCAAGTTGTTTTCAATGCAAAGCAGTGGAAGATTATTCAATGGCCAAGTCAATCAACTGACGTCAACCTAATTGGACATGTATTTCACTTACTGAAGACAAAACTGATGGCAGAAAGTTCAATGAACAAGCAGCACCTGAAGACAGCTGTAGTAAAGGCCTGGCAAAGGATCACTAGAGTGGAAACCAGGCAATTGGGGATGGCCATGGATTCCCAACTTTAGGCAGTCATTGGCTGTAAAGGATTTTCAACTAAGTATTGAAAATGATCATTATATTTATGGTTATGTTAGTTTGTCCAATACTTTTGAGCCCCTGAAAATAGGGGAACATGCATAAAAATGGATGTCACTCTGGAGTGGTGGCTCTGAGGCTAAGGATCTGTGCTGGTTTCCCAAAGGTTGCCGGTTCAAATCCCTGTCACTACCAAAAGAGATCCTACTGTGCTGGGCCCTTGAGCAAGGCCCTTAACCTTCAATTGCTCCAGGGGTGCTGTCCAATGGCTGACCCTGTGCTCTGACCCCAAGGGGTATGTGAGAATCTAGTAATTTCCTTCAGGATTAATAAAGTTAAAAAACAAAATGCTTCATATAATACTTTTGTTAAACCCCTTACATTAAAGCTGAAAGTCTACCATTCAATCATATAATGATTGCTTAATTTCAAATCCATTGTGGTGGCGTACTGAGCCAAAATTATGAAAATTGTATCACTGACCAACCTATGGATCTAACTGCATTAATTAAGTGGATCTTGGATGTTATTACATGTAGCAACCTGCATCAAATAACTTCATGTAATCAGGTTCTTCAAGAAAATCCTACAGTATGCATTTGCTTTCTTCAGCTACAAGATACAATAATGAAAAAAAAGAATCCAGAAAAACTCAGATGATGTCACCTTACAATATAGTGTTACAGTCTAGCTCCCAATTCGTCTCGACAAAAGGAATGTATTTAAAAATTGATTTATTAACTATTCTCTTGGTCATTCATTTTCACATAGAGTATGTCAGAAGGGGCTTATTTAACTTTCCTTTAGGGACTGAGGTCAGGGTGTTTGTGGACCAAGTTTTATAAATGATGCACATGTAATAGTTTGGCATCCAACATGTAAAGAACATTAATAGGTGGCTTGGCTATTTTGTTATAGTTACACTTATTACTATTGTTATTTTTTATTTTATTTAAAATGAATTTTTAAAAAAGAAGGGTAAACACATAAGTATGCAATATCACAATATATAGATTATAGTTTAACAATACACTGTGTGCACAATTATTAGGCAAGTTGTATTTTTGGGATTAATTTTAATATGAAACAAATACAGTACTATCAGTCAATCCAAAATGTTAATAAACCTGAAACCTGAATGTTATGCAAAGGAAATGTGAGTGTGAACATTACCAGGGGAATACACGTGTGTGCAGAATTATTAGGCCACTATTAGTGTGCAGAATTATTATGCAACTAAATGAAAAATGAAAATTTTCCCATCTCACTTGTTTATTTTCATCTGTTAAAGTGAGAATAA
>JANRMT010062849.1:13777527-13790008 GCA_026402145.1 Polypterus bichir lapradei
TCTATCTATCTATCTATCTATCTATCTATCTATCTATCTATCTATCTTATATTTGCATTTGTCCAGACCAATGTAAATGGCCTTTCCTCATTATTTCTGCCACATCTTTCACATCACACATAGTGAACTTCACTACTTGTTCTGTGCTCTCTCAGTGACACACTGCCCATCCACCACATCTCTATTCATCATCAAATTATTTCACGTGAATCATGAAAACCATAAGGACTGATTTAGATCATTTATGTTAAGTAGAATTCCCAGTGGGAGCTTGGCGGTCTCACGGCCTTGCAACCCCTGCAGATTTTTTTTTTCTCCAGACGTGCAGTTTTTTTTTGTTTTATCTGTCCTCCTTGCCATCAGACCTTACTTTATTCTTTGTTATTTAGTGTTTTCTAATCTTATTTTTATTTTTAGATTTTATTTTTTAGAAACTTATTTTTTTCATCTTGTAAAGCACTTTGAGCTACATCATTTGTATGAAAATGTGCTATATAAATAAATGTTGTTGTTGTATTTACTCTATAGCTGCAACTTCCTCAGATTTAATGGCCTGCTCCTCAAAAGCATACAGCATGGCTGGCAACACAAACACTTTGTGCACTAGGCCTTTTAATTTTAGAGACACTCCTTTGTTTAGGAGCTCTCTTATTCTTGCAGCGACACCATCCTTACAGCCTCCTACTGTATTCAGGGTGTCCCCAAAGTAACAGCAAGCACCATGTTTTTTGTACTTTCTTTCAGTTCACCTTTATATTGTTTGCCCACAAAACCATCAGCTGCATATCCCAAGACTCCTTTGATTCCAGTCCATAGCGACAACTATGACACCGTGTTGAGTTTCTTTCCACACCTCCTTTGCAGATAGAGCACCGAAACATTAACTTTGAACCTGTCAGCAGTGACCTTTGTTGGTCTGACCACTTATCACCTTCTGCTGGGCCTTCACATAGTGAGATGTGACCCTTCCATTCTGGTTCTTGGCAGTTTTAAGAAGAGCAAACGTAGCAGAAAAACGAAAACTAAATTCAAAACTACTGCCTTGTAGTTTGAAGCTTTTGAACCAAAGGCTAGGTCCAGTGGCAATAATACTGGCAAATGGCAGAAAGAGAATCCAGTCAGTATCTTTTTCTCCATGTTCAACCATGAGTCATGTCTTTTGGAATGACTGCATCTAGCTTGTCTAGCTCCTTTTCTACAATCGGTCAGGGGTTCTACAATTAGCTGATGGACAAATATTGCTGTTTTTCATTTATGTTAACTAGTTTCTACTTTGTTTTTGATGCATTTGATAAATCTGTATCCTCATATGTGATAGGTTTGTAATTATGGAGTAGTGTAATCTATCTTTGCATTTTGCCTTGCAGTTTGTACTGTTGTGCTGCATTTCTGAGGTGGCAATGATAGATTCCAGTACAGTACTGCAGCAGATTTTCTATACCCTGTTCTGCCATTATAGACTTCATTACCATCCTGAACTAAGATGCCAAACTCATGGAAGAGCAAATTAACAGTCATTCAAACCGGGACAATTTATTCTCACAATAAATTGCTCTTAACTTTTTATCATTATCATAACAAATTTTAAGAATAGAAAGATCATGCTTAAGAAAACACAATAACAAAAACAAGATGGCTGATGAAACTTGGGTCTTGTTAAATTTCAGAACTATCAAGTGTGTAATTGGTTTTGTACTGATGTCTGTAAAATAATTTAAAAGCTGGACTGCACAACAGTTGCAACTGAAGAAAAGAGGAAATCATTTTGAAAAATTAACCTAAATTTAAACATCTGACTTTCACAGCAAAACATACATTTGAGGCCTAAAGGAGTGTGATGTCAGGCAGTGTTGCAAGTGACCCTGAAGTATAAAAGCAGCTCCGCTGGGCTGTGAAATCACTTTTATTGTTAAAGAAGACAGAGGAGGGTTTGTTTATTAAATGCTGGCAAGCGGCTCAAGTGCTGGAACACTTATTGAACTTTTTGCTACTTAAAATTCTGTACCTGAATCATGGGGGACTTCTCTTTATTTTCAAGAAATGCACTCAAAGTAGAAACTACCCTTTTTAATATTAGATTACTTTGACTTTATCTTGTCTGCTTATAAAGAATATGCCAATGCTTTGTATACTGTCCCAGTCGACCTACAGTGTACCCGGCTTATGATGCATGATGATTTATGATGCACACTTGAGGAAAATGATTTAAGGGAGTCAGGATTTTGTGTTATTTCATAATATTTAATCTTGTTTCTGATTATTTATTATAAAAGTCATTAAAGGAATGAACCCAAACAACACATTAATCAAGAGATGTTGGTTCAGTTTGCCCTTTGGTTGTCATTCTTATGATTTTGGTTGAAATGTAAATGGGATTTTAAAAGTGAGTGAGAATTAAACACTAAAAAGATGCTAAATGCAAACATACAATGCAGCATTTTCTGCAAAAATTGTGCAATAAATTTACGTTAACATTATTTCCAATAAAAAAGAAGTTGTCAGATATCAAAGTCGCCGTGAAAAGGCTAGTCGTTGCCCACCATCTGAGTGTCATATGAAAGCTTATTACGGTACAGAGAAAAGAAAAAAAATACAGACATAGTGAGAAAAAAGCTTGAAATGTCAAGTTTAATCTCGAAATTTCCACTTTAATCACACAGTTTATTTTGTCATTAAAGTAGAACATCATAAACTTCATCTTTAAATTGTTTAATTTACTAGTTTCTCAAATCCCATCGTAACTAAAGTAGCACGTTAAATGCTTTGTTTTGTATGTGTTCTTCAATGTGCTCTATGTATGTGAATCACTACATGCTTCTTAAATGGGCTTTCTCTTTTTCCGACAGAACACAGAATCCATTACATTCGTGATATTACAGCTCTCTGAATAATTAAAATACTGAGATGTATATATGATGATAAGAGTTAAAGCATGTTATTAAACATTGGAACACAGTGGCACAGTGATAGTGACAAGCTGGCGCCCTGTTCAGAGATTGTTCCATGATGCTTGCTGCGCCGTGCGCAAACTTCGATGAAATTATTTATTGCAGCAGTACTGTCTCTTTCAAACGTGCTAACCCCTAATTCCTGTCCTTCCTTTTCTTTCTCCAAGTAATCAATCACCATACAATCAGCTCTGTAATAGATGTTAAGCCATCTGTAAGTTTAGAACACAGATTCGTCAAACCTTTTAAAGAACATTGAAATATCTTCATAGTACATGTTTAATAATTCTATCCATCTATCCTTTCAGCGTCATGCCAGCCCCAGCAAGAATACAGAGCGTGGCAGGAATCCCTGAACTTGCGCCAGCTCCTTGCTAGTGCTGCAACACCGTGTCCTCACATGTTTAATTATTAACAATATAGATTATTTAAATGATGTTAACATTTATCTGTTAATGTAATGAACATATTTTGCTGCATTTCATCTTAAAAATGATATCGTCATCATATGTAAATATGCGCTTTATAAAATGGAAAGTTTACAGTGAGGTAATTGTACTAATAAATACAAACAGTTCTACAAGGAGCACTTGATGGACTGATTGATTGCGTTTATAGTTCTTGGGATGAAACTGTTTCTGAACCACGAGGTCCGTACAGGAAAGGCTCTGAAGCGTTTGTCATATGAGAGCAGTTCAAATAGCACATGGCTGAGGCAGTGTGTGCTTGATGCTCTATCCTGATAATTCTCTTTCCGATCAGCTGCTGTAGAGCTGTGATTCCACACTCAGATACAGTGGGATAAATACTTGAGAGTAACAACGCCAAAGCAGCTCTGGTATTTGGAATAGTGTGGCCATTCCGTGGACCATTATATTGTTACAGGTTAATTACAATCAGGTGCCTTAAACTACTAAACAATATGCGGTTAATTTCAGTGTATTTGTTAAAGCCGCGTCAGGGATGTGGATCTAAAAAAGAAAGGGAAACCAGACTGGAGCAAAAGCACTGCTTTGACACTGGGTGCCGCCAGTTTGCAAAACCGAGCGGAGAACTTGATTATGCCAAGCATTTAGCTGGCGTGATAATGTGCGTGGCTTTATGCCACATTTAGGTTTTATACATCATGATGTGAGTGAGGACATGAGCTTACGCAACATTTTTGTGCTTGAGCAGGGTTTATACATAAGGCCCCAGAAGACTGACAGCCTAAAGATTATCTATCTATCTATCTATCTATCTATCTATCTATCTATCTATCTATCTATCTATCTATCTATCTATCTATTCTGACAGATTAAGACTTTCTCGCTCCCTTGTACCCTCAGACCACTCGTCAGACACTAGGTAAAAGTCCAATAATTATTATTTATTATAATAATAAAGTGCAAAAAGCACCACCACTCCACTATTCTCAATAAACAAAACACTAATTTAATAAATCACAATCCTCCACTCCCAGACGCTTAGCCCCCTGCCTCCCAACTCAGCTCGTCCGTCTGGGATTTCCCAGAGTCCTTTATAGTCCTTGACCCGGAAGTGTTTGTCCCTCAGTCCATGTGACTTTATCACTTCTGGGTTAGATAAAAAGTCCTTTTCTTCATCCTGGAAGTACGTCACTTCTGCTGTCGCTTTGCCTATGACGCACTTCCGGGTTATAGGGCACATATGACTCTCTAAGCCTCCCTGCAGCGTCCTCTGTTGGCCCCTGGGGTATCCAGCAGGTTTGTAGGGGAAAACTCCATAGTCCATGATTCCCTGCTGGTATCCGGGGCACCTCCATGCTTCAGGGAGAGCTCCATCTGGCGGCCTGGGGGTATTGGCCAGGATGAAAAGCTGGCCATGGACCACACTATCTATCTATGTATCAAAATATTACAGTACAGCTAATATAGGCAATCAATTGTTACATTTTGATATTTTTTCTCAGGTTAATTGATGTACAGTATATAAATTGACAGTGTATTACTTTGTGTGCATTTGCAGGCAAATGTGAAGGTTGATTTTTGGATAAAGCAGTTTCAGGTCGATGGTTGAATGAAGTTAATGTGCATTACAGTGTGAATAAATTCCCAAGAGTTCTGGCTCTGTCTTCAATTACAATAAAGCATTAGGTACAACAAAAGTAGATTTGCGTTGTTGATAACTATATTGCATCCTCTCAGTTATCATGGTATTGTTCCGCATTCAAAGAAATACAAATTGTGAGGTTCAGTAAGAAACACAAAATGGGAAGAAACTAGATTGAAAATAAATACATAATGGAAGCAAATAAATAAATTGTTCAGCACAGACCACTATAAGAGTCATTTCTTTTATGAACAAAAAAATTATTAAATTGATTACTCTATTAATTTGAAAAGTGATATTGCAATGAATTTTTCAAACAATTAATTAATACTGAAACAATGCTTAAATTGATTTGCCAACCTGATATAAACGGATATGTCTTGTGATAGACTAGTAACCTATCAAGGATGGATTCTTTCCTTATAGTCATTAAAGATGAGATAGTCGTCAGATTCAAGAAATGAATAGAATGAAGAATTTTCAGTTCCTAAACATATTCTTAGAGTAAGTTTGTACTTTATTAAGTTTCTTTTTTTGTGTGTGAAATTTAGTTTTGTGTTTTTTTCCTCTGTTATATTAAGGGACAGTTTTGAAGTTTTCTTAGTCATGCCTCTTATAATGGTATCATAAAAGGAATCTCCATTACTTACTGATTACCATTTTGGAGACGAAGAGCCACCATCATTACTGGGCCATTGGCTCACTATTTATGTTTTGATTTGCTCTTGTCTGAACAGAGATTGACCTTCAGCTATGCATGTTGATGAATCATTTGTATTACAGTATTACATGGCACAATAAATTTTACTAAGGTGTGCAAAAAATACCAATTAGACTAAAACAATGAACAATTGTTCACCATAAATGCAAATTGAACATGTGGGAAAAGTAAGTATGCCCACTGCATTTATCACTTCTTCAAATACCTGAAATTAGCCTCAGATACACTAGATCAGGTGCAAATTTTTAGAACATCATTAGAGAGGATCTTGAAGAAATCTGCCACAATCAAACATCAGACATTTAAAATGTGTGTTATTACCATGCCAGATCGAACAAACCCTTTGAAGCTTCCAGAAAGAAAATTATAGATATCTATGAGTCTTGGAAGAAATTTAGAATAATCTCTAAGCAATTGGAAATCAACTGGAAGTTGGAAGTATCTATGTCAGGTCAGGTCAGGGAGCATGCACTGGTACAGTGTGTTGCTGCACCCACCACATGACGGGGATCCTGGTTGGCAACCCCCCAGGCAGACACGTAGTCCAGTCCCACCCTCCAGAAATGACCATCTATCTGCAGCAGCAGTGTTATGTGGGCATCCCTTTGGCCTGATCCAGCCACTCGTGTCCTCAACAATGAGGATCCTGCAAGCCTGATCATCCTCAGGGAATTACGTCACATGGCTATAGTGCCATAAGTGATGCTACCTCACAATGCAGGTAATGTGCCTCATTCAGGACTCATTTGGCACAAAGTCAAATCAGTGGTACCTAAGGATTCTCCGAAGAGACACAGTACCAAAGGAGTCCAGTCTTTGTCTCAGGTCACTGGATAGCGTCCATGTCTCGCAACAATATAGGAAGACAGGAAGCACCAGGACTCTAAAAACTTGGACCTTCTTCCTTTTGCATAGATATTGGTAGCACCACACACCTCTTTTCAGCGACCTCATGACCTCAAGCAGGCACACTGCTGATAGCTGTGCCCTAGAAGTCGCTAAAGGTCTGGATCTTGATTTTTATCCAGGACACTCACAAGCCCAAACACTCAGACGCCTTGCTCAGCCTGTTGAAAGTCCCGATAAGAGCTTTCATTGACTCAGCGAAGATCACAGAATCATCCACAAAGTCAAGATCAGTGAATCTTTCTTCACCAACAGATGCCCCACAGCCGCTGGATCCCATGATCTTGCCCAACACCCAGTCCATGCAAGCATTGAAAAGAATAGGTGCAAGAACACACCCTTGACGAACCTGCAAAGAAAATCTGCCAATATTCACGTTTGAGCTCCATGAGAACCCTCAGTGCCAGGATGCGGTTGATGGTAGACTTCTTAGACGTAAAACCAGACTACTCCGGTCGCTGGTAGGTGAGCAAGTGATCAAGGATCCTATTGAGGATGACTCTAGCAAGGACCTTACCCGGCATCGAGAGCAGTGTAGCTGCTGCAATCCAGGCGATCACCCTTCCCTTTCCAGACAGGGATGACAAGTCCTGTTTTCCAGTCAGTTTGGATGATGCCAGTCTCCCAAATGGAAGCAAAGATTGCTTGCAATGCCAGGAGGACAGCCTTACCACCAGCCTGGAGAAGTTCACCCCGGATACCACAGATCCCTGCAGAACTTCCTTACCGTCAGCTGGCTCACCACCTGTGCAATTTCATTGAGATTGGGTGGTTCACAGTTAATTGGAGGATCAGCCTCAAGAGCCGTGGACCCAGAGATATCCAACGTCCTAGCCAGAGGATCAACTTTAAACAGCTGCTCAAAGTAGCCAGCCCAGTGGGTTACAACTGCACTGTCTTCCGTAAGGACTGTTTCATCAGCCTCCCTGACTGCGACTCTCTGATGAACAGATTTGGATGTGTTTAATGCTTTAATTCCTCTGTAAGCAGAATGTGGGTTACTAGACCATAGATGGTGTGTCACTTGTTTACAGATTCCTCTAAAAAAACCTCCTTATCTGCCCTCAGAGCTCTTGCAGCCTTCTTAGTTCCCGGTACAGACTGTAGTTGCCATCAAGCCTCCTCGTGGTGATATCCAAAGTGCCATGTGAGATGAAACACCTCCTTTTGAGAACACCGGTAACATCAACACAACCCACAGCAACATTCAGGTCTCCCATATCACATTAGGATTGGCAGTCGCACCCAAATACAAGTTTCTCACAAAAACCAGAAGCAAACTTATCAGAAACAGCCTGATCTTGGAATCTGGCTTCGTCCAGCCTCATTTTCCTAGTAGGAGGTAACCTACTGGACCTAAGCTGGATATTCAGAGTAGCAACAATAAGTCTGTGGTCAGAATTCACAAACTGGGCACTTCTGTAGACCCTGCAGTTTTGTAACAGCCTCCAGCGTTTGCCCACGATGATGTGATTGACCTCCTTCATCACACCATCAGTATTGAAGTACCAAGTCCAACAATGCGGCTCAGGGCACTGGGGCCAGGATCCAGCAATTTGCAGCCCCTGATATTTTTCAAAGTAAAAGAACATGGAGCCACTTTCACCACATACTGAGAATATTCTCATAGCCAGCCCTGTCAGTGCCAGTGGTTCCAATGAAGTCACCCATGACCAGAGGACTGTCACCTGATGGGCACCCATTAATCACTGAGCGAAGTTGCAAATAAAATGTCTCCCTCACTGAGACATCATTTACCATGGTCAGAGCAAATACTGAGACAACAGACAAGGCACCCAGAGAATGCCATAATCTGAGCCTCATAATACATTCGTTGAAAAGAGTGACATCAGATGCCATTGGAAGAAGCCGATCCACTACAGCAACAGCTACTCCCTGAGTATGACAGCCATCAGAGCAACCAGACCAATAAAAGGTGTATCCACCTACAGAGATCTGGCCAGTCGCCAGTCTGCAAACCTCAGAGAGTGCTGTCACTGAAATGCAGAGTTTACGCAGCTCCTCTGACAGCAGAGGAAAATGATCATCTTGCCAGAGAGACAAGACGTTCCTACTCGGATGGGACACCTCAAATTTGGACCTGAGTGCTGCCATACAGCGAGTAACGCCTCAGCATCATACCAGTTCTGATCCCCGACAGTTCTGACCCCATTGGCTCATCAACGGTTTTGATTCTTCCAGGAATGGGGCTCCCAGGGGCTTTCCCCCATCCCCTTCATAATGCGAGTAGCCTTCCTATGGGTGACTGCAGCAGAGCTACTCCCGCGAAGAACAGAAAGGAGTCATTTCTGTCATCTCAGAGCTATATGATGCTTTTTTTTAGTGTAGCTGGAGAGCCAATCCTGCCATGAACCCCGATGATTTCCCTGGAAGTTGGAGGACCGCTTGAAGGGCTGGATGCAGTTAAACATCATACCCAGGACAGGGTATCTATGGATTCTGTTTAAATAAATATTATTTTTGATATGTATGTTAAAAAGAAAAAAAATTGTGGGGTGTACTTACTTTTTCATATGACCGTATGATTTGATTGTCAACGCTTAAAGTGGATAAAAAGCACACAAAATAAAAAAGCTTTGCTAGGAACAGGACCTTGGAAAAACCTTTTAATATAATTAAAATAAAAGAGTCATAAATAGAATTAATTCTTTCTCAGTGTACGTGAGGTGTGGTTTAATTAAATTCAAAATCATACAATCTGCACATCTCTCTTGGTCTAGACTACTCAGGATTACAGCTTTAGTTTTAAAGTGCCTGCCTCTCTTGGTTTCATCTACTTGTTATGTTGTCAGTGTTTCAGAACAGTAATTTTTACTTATTATTCAAGCAGCTTTGGATTCATCATACAGCAAACCCCCATCCTCTAATAGCCCTATGTGGGATAACACCAGACAAAGATTCACAGCTTAATGAATATAATTCACAACGCTATGAGTTTGATGCCTTATTCTAATCAACTGGAGGAGCACTAGCCTGCCTTCTACTCTATAAGAGGAAAATTATGTCCTGTTCTACTTTATTATTATATACAAGTAAATTCAGTCTATGGGGATTTAAAAAAGTATTTTGTTTATGGTATTGTATTTTGTGAATGTCATCACTAGCTAACACTCTGCTCTATTAATAGCTGCAAGTCCTCTAGCTGTATTTTTATTTTTATTTTACACTTTTATATGTATGTGTTTTTACATTGATAATTGATTAAATACATACCAGTTGAAGTTGAAAAAACAAGAGGCAGCTCTATTGTTGTATCTACTCCTACTTTTACATAAACTAGGAGACGGAGAGATTTCCGTTAGTCCGGTTCCATCTTAATACGATTCCAAGGAGACAGCTGATGGTTAATACATAAAGTACTGAAAAGGTGTGAGTAGTGCCAGTATGGAGTACCGAAAGAACAAGTGACCATACTCAGAAGAGTAAAAAGTAGAGGTACTGCATAGTGGCGAGTACCAGCTGCCCTCAAACGTTGCCAGTATGCATTGAAAAACTTCCAATACCCAAACAGCAAAATGTAGAATGCCATTACAGAGTACTGAGAAGTGGCCCTCTTCAAGCACTGATACGTTTGCTGGGGAAGGAGGATTTGAAACTGACTAATGGATAGAATATCCAATATGAAGCTAGTTTTGAATTTATAAGGCTGGTACTGTAATATTTTGAAGGAAATAAAATGTATTTAAATTAAAAGAAATAATTTCCTTAATAAACCTCATACATTAATGATTCAGGTCCATGCTTGAGAAGCATTATGTCTTATTCTTGTTGCTGCCAAAGGTCGACAGATGCTGTAACCCATTCTGGTTTAGTATTCTAGCAATGGGACTGGAATAGTGGTACAGTTAGAATTGCTGCCTCACAGTTTGACTTCCAGCTTGTTTAGTATCTGTAAGAAGTTTAAATACTCTCCTTGTGCTAACGGTTTCCTCTAAAATCACAAAGACCTACAGGTTTGCTCAGTAGGAAACTCACATATCACAGAATGAGTAAGGGCGGGAGTGTGAGTATAAACTGGCACCTTGTCCATTGTTGGTGTCTGCCTTAAACCTAATTCTGGCAATAATGTTATGGAAAAAGACAGTAAGAATATGGCTAGATGGAGGCAAGAATGGGTGCACTTTGTATTAAATGTCAGTGCATGCTCTTACTGCGCCCATGTGGTTTTCTCTGATTACTGAAGTTATTGCTGAATCATACTTGGCCACTGTGTGCGACTTTGTTCTAAACTGAACTGGCATCTTGTCCTAGTCAACCACATTCTGCAAACAAGTGCTGCTAAAGTAGGACATGTCTCCCTGCAACCGTACAGTGAAATAAGTAGGTTAAAATGTAAACAGATTGATGGATGATCAATACTAATACCTAGGGTGTGAAGAACAATTAATATTATTGCATTCTTTATAGATTTGCAGTTTTCTCTAAAGATGCTTGAAATACTGAAATCTCAAAATTACTATGTTTTTTATCATATTTTTTATTTGACAGGGACTGTACAATGGCTAGCACTCCCTATAAAAATCATTCATCACCTTGGGAATTTTCACATTTCATTTTTATACAACAATCACAGTGGATTTCATTGGTCCATTTTAACACTGAACAACAGAAAAAGACTCTTTAATGTCAAAGTGGGAACAGATCTCTGCAGTGTTGTCTAAATTAATTACAAATATAAAACACAAAAGAATTGATTGCAGTCAGTATTTACAGTAGTAGATTCCCTTTTGGCAGCCATGGCAGCCTTGAGTCTGTATACACAGGTCTCTACCAGCTTTACATATCTAGATATTGCAGGTTGTCTCTATTCGTCATTTTAGGCTGCATGAGGATCATGCATGAACATCTTTTTTCCAACTCCAGTCACATCAGTAGTTCAATGGAAATCACCTGTCTGGGCTTTCATCTGATTGTAGTATAAATGCACTTTATCTGAAAGGTGCAACTTGTGGTGAGTCAGTAACATGTCCTAACCAACACAATGAAGACAAAATGAACAATCAAAGCAACTTCATGAAAATGGGATTGACAAGCATAAATCCTAGGATGGACAGAAGAAAATATGCAAGTCACTGAAAATCAAACACTAAGAAATGGAAAAGAGTATGGCACAGATATAAATCTGCTTATAGCAGGCTGCCCACAAAAACTGAGTGATTGTGCAAGAAGAAGACTATTGAGGGCGTACAGTAAGAGACCTCTGAAAACTCTGAAGGAGTTACGTTGTAGTGACTGAGAGTGGAGAAATTATGCAGACAACAAGTGTTGGCATTTTCTTCACCAGTCACAGCTTTACAGGAGAGTGGCATATATAAAGCCAGTTGGTGCCACTGCCCTACTGCCAAGTTGTTTGCCTGCAAATGGAAAAATCATCTCTGAAGGAGGAACATTGGAATCGTCAGGCAGAAGGGTCCTTTCATCAGATTGGCCATCTTAGCACTGACTCAGCTGTGGAATGACCAATAGGGGGAGGCAGCTTGTTAGCCGAGGTCTCCAGGACTTTGAAACAAACCTGAATCATATTATGTGATATCATCTACTGCTGAAGTTTTGCTCTGTACTTGTAATATTACTATTGCACTTATCACACAATTGTCACAGATTACATGCTCAAAAAAGTACATGTTCCCTGCTGGACCAGAGGTTGGTGCTGCCCTCTAACTCTTTCTCCTCTCTTCCTGCAGACCAACCGACAAGCCCTCAAATTAACAATCACTTACAGTCTCCAGAAGACACTGGCAACATCACTTCTAGTTCCGGGCCTCACGATCCTAACTCCTGCTGATGCCACTTCCGGTTCCAGAATGCCACTTTC
>JANRMT010062849.1:13796188-13824383 GCA_026402145.1 Polypterus bichir lapradei
ACTCACTCACTCACTCACTCACTCACTCACTCACTCACTCACTCACTGACTGACTCATCACTAATTCTCCAACTTCCCGTGTGGGTGGAAGGCTGAAATTTGGCAGGTTCATTCCTTACAGCTTCCTTACAAAAGTTGGGCAGGTTTCATTTCGAAATTCTATGAGTAATGGTCATAACTGGAAGCTGTTTTTCTCCATTTACTGTAATGGAGATGAGCTTGAACGCCGTGGGGGCGGAGTTTCGTGTGACATCATCACGCCTCCCACGTAATCACGCAGTACATAGAAAACCAGGAAGACCTCCAAAAAGCACTGAAGAAAACATGCATTATATAATTAAGAAGGCAGCGAAACAATAAGAAGCGAGCGAGTGACATATACAACCATATTCATGAGTTCTGCTACTTCGGAAACAGAGCACGATGTAAACCTACACTTTAAATTAAGTTCATAGACAGACTGCCGCTGGCGTTTGTAATTTAGTGCCTGCCCATATAAGGCCGTCCGTCAGCGGCAATCCAATAGCAAACTCCCACTAAATATTCACGGGTGAAGGACTGTGCTTATGCAGAGGAAGATGAGATGGTCAGGGTGGTGTTTGGCACAAACTCAGCGAAACTGCGAGAGAAAGTTTTAAGTGCCGGGACTTAGGTAACATTAGATACAGCCATGGACATAGCACGACATGGCACCAGCACAGCTGGGAAACTTCGATGCAGGTACACCGAGCGGCTCACGTGAACTGACGCAGTGCACAGACAAAAAGCAACAGTTCCAAAGAGCGCTGAACAAAAACCGAATTACACAATTGAAAAGGCAGCAAAAAATATGAAGCGTCTGATACATACAAGCATATTCATAAATCCAGCTACTGCGGAAACAAAGCACACGGTGGAAAAAGTCAATGTCCCGCTAAAGGAAGACAGTGTAAAAATAAAACCCGTGCATGCAGTGTGTCAGGTCTCAGATAAAGAAGAAGACGTGCTGTTTATTGATGCAGTAAGAAACGAATTGATGAATGAAACCTGTCATCTTTACAACGATTGACAAACACGGAATGTAACTTGAACATAACACATCCTACAAATACGAACCTGATTGAAAGAAATAATGATAATCAAATCCTTGATGACAGCAACACTCAGTAACACTCACAAAACAAATACTGTATATTGACAGTCATGTTACGTTATTTTTAAAATGTTCCCTTTTCTTTTTCATAGCTTTTTTAACACACTACTTCTCCGCTGCGATACGCGGGTATATATATATGTATATATATACCCCGATCTACATACTCGAATAATGGATACTTTATTCGCCATCAATGATTGTTTTGGTAAAGCCATACTCAGTGTATTCATTAGATGAACGGTAAAAAAGTAAGAGCGAGGGGAGGATGACTTATTGAGGCATGCAGGCTGTAGTGTGAGTCAACTCTATCTGAATTGCGCGATCACATTTGAAAAAATATATCTTTTCAAGTTCTATTTAGTCCGTATGTGTCAAACTCAAGGGCCGCGGGCCACATCAGGCCCGGCGTGTAATTATATCCGGCCCGCGAGATCATTTTATATACTGTATTATTGTTATTAATGGCCCGGGTATATGAAGCGCTGGTAACACAATAAACTACAGATCCCATAATGCAGCGCTTCAGCTGCCTTGCCGAACACTTGCCACGTTAATCAAGTCTAGCTTATGATGCTGCAAGTTATTGCGAAGCTAGCCCACACGATGCTGAAGAGAAAAGTTGATTCTGAAAATAGAGCCTTTAAAAACCGATGGGAGGCTGAGTATATGTTTACTGACATTGCCGGTAAACCCGTGTGTCTCATTTGTGGAGCTAATGTGGCTGTAATTACAGAATTTAATCTAAGACGGCACTATGAGACAAAACATCAGGGTAACCTGAAAGACCTGAATGCAATGCAGAAGATACAGAAAGCAGAAGAATTAAATAAGAATCTGACACTTCAGCGGACGTTTTTACCCGTGCATAATCACAAAGTGATTTCAAGTGAAGCTGCTTTTATGGGAGACACAAATGCACCAGTGCAACTTGCCCCACTTTCCCTGTTGCCAAGTAATGTTGAACCAAGTCGTCACTACGGTGTTCCCAAATACGCACTTTGCTGATAAACTGAGCGCACGGCGCTTTGGTGACTTTGAAGAACAAAAAAAGTCCGTCTACATGCGGCTCGAACCTTGTGCATGTTTGGTAGCACATATCTGTGTGAGAAGCTCTTCTCAGTGATAAAGACTAACAAAACAGCACACAGGAGTCGCCTCACTCATGAGCACCTGCAGTCCATCCTGAGAATCTCCACAACACAGAACCTCACACCAAACATAAACGAACTTGTTGCCAAAAAAAGATGCCAGGCGTCCAGCTCTAAAATGACATATGAGCAAAGACAACTGAATGATTTGATTTGTTATTGCTGAAAGGAACACATTTTATTTATATTTCCAGGTTTTGTTATGCAGCATGTTCATATTTGAATTTGTATAATTTTGACAGGATATATTTTTATGGAGAGCAAAATCTTTTGGGATATTTAAAATCTAAGTTTATTTTTTATATAAAATTACATAAGAGTAAAGAAATTTGAATGTTTGTTCTTTTAACGTTTACTTTATTTCTAACTTGTATAATTTACACAGGATATATTTTTATGGAGAGCAAAATATTATAAGTTGTTTAAGGTTTGAGTTGATTTATTCAGGAATAATATTCCTGTCTGTTTTTACCATTCCTACCAAAGATATTTCTGTCGACTAAATAAAAATTCCTTCTATTTAAAATTTAAATAGAACTTGAACAAATACGATAGTTCATAATATCCACGCAGACTTGCACGTAAGAGCGGGAGTTATCCGTTTTAACAAGCAGCGTATTGCACTGATCCGAAATAGCTGTGTGTGTATATATGTAGATATGTATGTATATGTATATATATGTTTATATATGTGTGTGTGTATGTATATATATATGTATTTGTGTGTATATATGTGTGTGTATGTATATATGTGTGTGTGTATATATATGTGTATATGTATAGATATCTATATATATATATGTTTATGTGTGTGTGTGTAAATATATATATATATTTATATATATATATATATATATGACAGCAACACTCATCACTCACAACAGTGACAAAACAATTACATTGACAATCATGTTACGTTATTTTCAAAATGTTTCCTTTTCTTTTTCATTGCTTCTTTAACACACTACTTCTCCGCTGCGAAGCGCGGGCATTTTGCTAGTTATTAATATGTAGCATTTGTCAGAATGCCTCAAATTTCACAGACCTACCACTGTTTATAAGGTATTGTACCATATAACTTCTCCCCACCTTCCCTTCTACATTTATAACCTCAGGCAGTTAGGTGTAGTAAAAGACAAGCAGGAGTTACGTTACAATTTAAATAATGTATTATTGATAATATTCATAAATAATAACAATATGCAAAGTACATTTGAATATTGGCAACCATACAACCTGATAAATGGTGATGTGTAGTTTCAGGTGGCACACAGACTTGTTAGTTATTTAAAATGTCTCTAGTTAAGGCATTGTTTTTGGTCAGCTTTCTTCAGAACAGCCCGCATGCCTGTCTCAATATGGCTGCCGAGCAGTGCTCTTCATTGTGTTGTCCTTTTCAGTTCATGGTGTGTGAGATGCTCCTTCTTTAGTTGGTGTGTGAGAGAGAGAGGGGGGTAAAGCAAGCAAATTTATAGATTTTCTGTCCAACCCCTACAGCCAATAGGGTACTTAAAGTCTTCTGATACAAGCCAATTCCAAACAGTCATACTTCAGACTAACAGGGGAACAGAATACCTTCACAACTGCCTTCCAAACCGTATGTTAAGGTAAAGCTTGGCAGTTTGGCAGCCTGGCTTTCCTGTGGGGCTTGACTGAGATAATCAAGAAGAGAAATATTGGCCAAACTTGTTTGAGGCACTTCTCGCAACCCTGTTTAAAAATTACAAAGAGACTCATTCTTAAAAGGGGGGAAGGGGTTCTTAAAACAATCAATAATGTAACACTAATATTATATTCCTTTGTCTAAGTTACAAATAAAGACATACAAAATATTTATTAACTTATATGCAAATTTTCACATCACAACAGCTAACAAAGCTGGATCTGCTAAATACTGACTGGTGGTGAACACTTTCAAAATCAATATTTTCCATATTATTATCTGTGATTAATTTATCCAACTTTCCATAGATCTGTTTTCACTTTGACATCTATGAGTCTTTTTCTGTTAATTAGTCTCAAAAAAGACAAACTAAGCCCACAGTAATTCAATGTTGTATAACAATAAAATGTGAAAACTTCAAATACTTTTTATAGGCACTGTATGGTAATAAATTTTTTGACTGGTTGCACAATCAGAGTTAATTCCTGCCTTGCAGTTGATGCTGCCAGAATAGATTTCAGATCCCATTGCCATGAATTGGATTTTGTGGCCTTAAAAGTAAATCCATAAGTTTATTATTTTGGTCCTCAGCTGATAAATCTTCTTGAAAATCAGTTCATTTTTATTTCAAGTAATATCCTTCACTTTGAGCATCATCATAATCAAGTCAAGTCAAGTCAAGTTGGAGAGCATGTACTGGTACAGTGCGTTGCCACACCCACTATACAGAGAAACAACTCGGGATCCCGGTTTGCAACCCCCCAGGCAGACACGCGTTCCAGACCCTCTATCTGCCACAGCCAGATGTTACATGGGCGACCCCTTGGCCTGGTCCAGCCACTCAGGTTCCCATCAATGAGGATCTTACGAGCTGGATCACCCTCGGGGAAACGTGCCACATGGCCGTAGTGCCGTAACTGACGCTCACTCACAATGCAGGTAATGTGCCTCATTCGGGACTCCATGAGCAACCGCTCATTCGACACATAGTCAAACCAACGGTACTCAAGGATTTTCTGGAAAGGCACAGTACCAAAGGAGTCCAGTCTTCGTCTCAGGTCACTGGATAGTGTCCATGTCTCGCAACAATATAGCAAGACAGGAAGCACCAGGACTCTAAAGACTTGGACCTTCATCCTTTTACACAGATATCGGGAGCACCACACACCCCTTTCCATCAATCTCATGACCTCCCCATGCTCTCCACGGACAGACACACTGCTGATGGCTGTGCCCAAGAGGTCATTAAAGGCCTGGATCTTGGTTTTTATCCAGGAAACTCGCAAGCCCAGACACTTAGACTCCTCACTCAGTTTCTCGAGCGACCCAATCAGAGCCTCCATTGACTCTGCAAAGATCACAGCATCATCAGCAAAGTCAAGATCTGTGAATCTTTCTTCACCAACAGATGCCCCACAGCCGCTGGACCCCACGACCTTGCCCAACACCCAGTCCATACAAGCATTATACAGAGTAGGAGCAAGAACACACCCCTGACGAACCCCAGAATCAACTGGGAAAAATGTAGAGGTCCTGCCTCCACTCTGCACAGCACTCACAGTACCAGTGTACAAGCCAGCCATGATATCCAGCAATCTCAAGGGGATCCTGCGAACCTTCAGGATGCTCCACAGGGCAGGTTGATCAACTGAGTCGAATGCTTTGCGAAAATCGACAAAGGCTGCAAAGAAACTCTGCTGATATTCTTGTTTGCGCTCCATGAGAACCCTCAGTGCCAGGATGCAGTCAATGGTAGACTTCTTAGGCATAAAACCAGACTGTTCCTTGTCGCTGGTAGGTGAGCAAGTGATCACGGATCCTATTGGGGACGACCCTAGCAAGGACCTTACCCGGTACCGAGAGCAGTGTTATCCACCTGTAGTTGCTGCAATCCAGGCAATCACCCTTCCCTTTCCAGATAGGGATGACAAGTCCCATTTTCCAGTCAGCTGGGATGATGCCAGTCTCTCAAATGGAAGCAAAGATTGCTTGCAATGCCAGAAGGACAGCCTTAACACCAGCCTGGAGAAGTTTGCCCTGGATACCACAGATCCCTGCAGCCCTTTCCCCCCATCAGCTGGTTCACCACCTGTGCAATCTCAGTGACATTGGGTGGTTCACAGCTAATTGGAGGATCAGCCTCAAGAACCGTGGACCCAGAGATATCCATTGTCCTAGCTGGAGGGTCAGCTTTGAACAACTGCTCACAGTAGCCAGCCCAGCGGGTCACAACTGCAGTGTCATCCGTAAGGACTGTTCCGTCAGCTGCCCTGACTGCGACTCTCTGAGGAACAGATTCAGTTATGCGTAATGCTTTGATTCCTCTGTAAGCAGGACGTGAGTCGCTAGACCACAGATGGTGTGTCACTTGCTCACAGATTCCTCTAACAAACGCCTCTTTATTTGCCCTCAGAGCCCTCGCAGCTGTCCTTCTCAGTTCCCGGTACAGACCAGAGTTGCCATTGAGCCATGAGCTGCGACTCCTCTCAATGATATCCAGGGTACCCTGCGAGATGAAACACCTCACATTAGGATCAGCAGTCGTATCGAAATCTGAAAGTTCCTCACATAAACTGCGTGCAAACTCATTAGAAACATCCTGGTCTTGGAGTCTGACCAAGTCCAGGCTCATTTTCCTAGTAGGTGGTGACCTACTGAACCTAAGCTGGATCCTAAGAGTAACAACAACAAGTCTGTGATCAGAATTCACAAACTGGCCACTTCTGTAGACCCTGCAGTTTTGCAAGAGCCTCCAGCGTCTGCCCACAAGGATGTGATCGATCTCCTTCATCGCATCACCAGTATTGGAGTACCAAGTCCAGCAATGCGGTTCAGGGTGCTGGAACCAGGATCCAGCGACTCACAGCCCCTGATCTTTTGCAAAGTCAAGGAACATGGAGCCACTTTCACCATGGTTACCAGACCCATGGGGACCGAGACAATCCTCATAGCCAGCCCTGTCAGTGCCAGTGGTTGCATTGAAGTCACCCATGACCTGAGGAAAGTCACCTTGTGGGCCCCCATCAAACACTGAGCGAAGCTGCAAATAAAATGTCTCCTCTGCCAAGACATCAGTTACCGCGGTCAGAGCATACACTGAGACAACAGACAAGGCACCCAGAGAGTGCCGCAATCTGAGTCTCATAATACGCTCGTTGAAAGGAGTGACATCAGACACCATCATAAGAAGCCAATCCGCTACAGCAACAGATACTCCCCGAGTATGACAGCCATCAGACCGACCAGACCAATAAAAGATGTATCCACCTATAGAGATATGGCCAGTCCCCGATCTGCGCACCTCAGAGAGTGCCACCACTGAAATGCAGAGTTTATGCAGCACCTCCGACAGCAAAGGAAGATGATCATCTTGCCAGAGAGACAAGACGTTCCACATGCCCACCCGTATGGGCCACCTCAGCACCACACCAGTTTCGATCCACACCAGACCTGACCCTATAGGCTCTCCAACGGTTTTCACTCTTCCATGGATGATGCGGGCAGCCTTCCTATGGGCAGCTGCAGCAGAGCTACTCCTGCGGAGAGCAAAAAGGAGTCTTTTGTGTGGTTTCGGAGCTTTGTGAAGTTTTTTTTACGGTGGCTGGAGTGCCAATCCTGCCTCCAACCCCCATGATTTCCCTGCAATTTGAAGGACCGCTTGCAGGGCCAGATGCAGTTTAATGTCATACCCAGGGCTAAAAGCACATAGTAAACTAAATAAAATGTCTGCCTTTTTTCTCAACAATATATTGCATGTCTTTTAAATAGTAGTAGAAACACACACCTTGTTAGAAGGCTTTCCAGCTAAGACAGTCTTCTTCAGAACACGATGGAGATGTTATTGTCTTTAGCTTAGCACTTAATGCACAGACACAGGGAAAGATTTTCATGGAGTACATAACACAAAACTCAATGAGTGTTTGCTGAGAGCAGTGATGCAAGGTGAAAGCAGACGTACAATGAGCTCATTGTTACAAAGGTGTAAATATCTTGAGTGGCATTGACAGCTGTGCTGTTCATTCCAGAAAAGCCCTAAAGCAGAGAGCACCATGCAGTACTCGATCGTATTGTATGCATCACGTCTCTAAGATTCCACCACCCTTGCATTGTTTCCTGGTAGGCTATTGCCATACAGACAGCTTAAAGAAGTTTGTATCTTAATAATGACCTTCACAGGAGAAAATGTACAGTTAAATTAATTATTAAGTCAGTGTTTCTGAACTTTGGTTCAGCTTTCTGCATGAAAGGCAACATGCTTGGTACAAGTGTGGTTCTAAAAAGCAATGAAGAATCTAGTATTCAGATAGTACAAGATAGCAGGGGCGGCACTGAGGCAGCTTTGGCTCTTAATGAATAATACTAGCGAAACTAATGATTTGGAATCAAGCTGGCAAGGAAAGGAATTTTTGTTCGGTTGCTAAAAAAAGTGAGTTGATTTGTACAAATGTTCATCCTTACTTAGTCTTGGGTGCAGTGCTTTTATGTATCTATGCTCTGTAGTTGGGATTAAATCTCATTTAACTTCTTATTTAAAAAAAAAAGAACATACCTCAGATAATGAGCCCTGCATAGCAAACAACCAAACAAGTAAAGTGATTGTCAGTGCTAATTATTGCTGGCCAATAATAATTAAACACCCCACACAATGTTAATAATGTCAGCATGTGCATCCAGGGTTAATAATGCGCTGCATGCATTAATGCCAGGGCAGTAAATCAGCTTAATGTTGCCAGGCGCAAACACCCATAATAGTAAATGAGAGAAATAGACCTTATAAATTTTGGCTTCTACTTAAATGATTGTTCAGGTAAAGTCTCAGGCACGACATTGTGACATGAAAGAACCAATTCTTGAAATTTAAAATTAATTTTTGGAGAAAATAGCACTTGCTTTGGAAATAGAAAATAAAATGTAAAAGATCAAAAGCCAATTAGTAGTTAGCAATTAACCCAGAAAATATAGATTATTATTTTTATTATTATTGTTATTGTTATTACCCTGCATTGAGCTGTGTTGTCCATCTCCCCTTCCTTTCTCAAGAACTGTCAGACACACTCTTTGGTTCTCCTATGGACAGCATATGCATATACACACTTCTACACATCCATAAAAGACAATATGCATTCACACAATTGAACTTCTGACGTCTGATACCCTGTTATAGATAGAGATGCTGCTATTTGAATAAACACTGTTTATTATATTACTTCTGGGCATTAAAGCCTACTCACTGCAAACTACCAAAAATGCAGATTTTTTATAAATACTGTATATATGAGTAAGTAGCCTACCTTATTATACAAGTGCCACAGTGGTAGCACTGTTGCTTCATAGTAAGGAGACCAGGGTTTGCATCCCTGTGTGGAGTTTGCATGTTCTGCCTGTGACATGCACGGTAGGTGAAACGGTGATGCTAAATTGGCCATAATGTGTGTTTTTGTGTGTGTGTGTGTGTATCTAGTTGCCCTGTGAAGAGCTGGCATCCTATCCATGTCTTGCTCCTGCCTTTTGCCATGTGCTAGCTGGGATGGGCTTCATTGTTTGCAATGCAAGTGTCAATTTCAATATCCGTTTATATGTCTTCTTTTTATACAGTATATACTTGACTGTAAAGGCAAAGAGATGTCAACTGTCATACAGAAGTATAATGACAATAAAGCTCTCTCACTCTACTAACAATTCATCCATCCATCTATTTTCAAACCTGCTTATCCTGCATCCTGGCACTGAGGGTTCTCATGGAGCACAAACACGGTTATCGGCAGAGTTTCTTTGCAGCCTTTGTCGATTTTAGTAAAGTGTTCAACTCAGTTGGGACATCCTTAGGGTTCGCGGGATCCGGGATCCCCTTGAGGTTGCTGGATATAATGGCCGGCCTGTACACTGGTACTTTGAGTGCTATGCAGAGTGGAGGCAGAACCTCTGCGTTTTTCCCAGTTGATTCTGGGGTTCGTCAGGATGTGTTCTTGCTCCTAATCTGTTCAATGCTTGTATGGACTGGATGTTGGGCAAGGTCATAGGGTCCAGCAGCTGTGGGGCATCCGTTGATCAAGAAAGATTCATGGATCTTGACTTTGCTGACAATGCTGTGATCTTCGCAGAGTCAATGGAGGCTCTGATCGCGGCGCTCGAGAGAGTAAGCGAGGAGTCTGAGTGTCTGGGCTTGCGAGTTTCCTGGAAAAAAACCAAGATCCAGGCCTTTAATGACCTCTTGGGCACAGCCATCAGCAGTGTGTCTGTCTGTGGAGAGAGTGTCTACCTTGTTGAGAGGTTTACTTACCTTGGCAGTGACATTCATGTCTCTGGTGACTCTTCCTGTGAAGTCAGTAGACGGATTGGGAGAGCAAGTCATGAGGTCGCTGGAAAGGGGTGTGTGGCGCTCCCGATATCTATGCAAAAGGACGAAGGTCCAAATCTTTAGAGTCCTGGTGCTTCCTGTCTTGCTAGATGGTTGCGAGACATGGACACTATCCAGTGACCTGAGATGAAGACTGGACTCCTTTTGTACTGTGTCTCTCTGGAAAATCCTTGGATACCATTGGTTTGACTTTGTGTCGAATGAGCGGTTGCTCATGGAGTCCCGAATGAGGCACATTTACCTGCATTGTGAGGGAGCATTTCCCTGAGGGTGATCCGGCTCGTAAGATCCTGATTGTTGAGGACCTGAGTGGCCTGGACCAGGCCAAGGAGTCACTCACATAACACCTGGCTGCGGCAGATAGAGCGTTATTTCCGGAGTGTGTGACTAGATCGCATGTCTGCCTGGGGTGTTGCCAACCAGGATCCCAAGTTGTTTCGTCGTGTGGTGGGTGCGGTAACGCACTGTACCAGTGCATGCTCCCCAACTTGAACTTGAACTTATCCTAAGTGGAATAATGGGGAAGCTATAGCCTACCCCAGCAAACACTGTGCGTAAGCCAGGAACAGCCCTTGGACAGGGTGCTATTCCGTCACAAAGTAAAAACACAGTTCACAATCTCACACACACACAAACACTAAGGCTAATTCAGTATTAACAGTCTTACCTGGATTTCCATTTTCTGAAGCATACTTATCCCATTTCAGGGTCTGTGGCTATCCTAGCAGAATTGAAACCTACCTATTTTTGAGAACAACAACAAGAACATTTATTTATATAGCACATTTTCATACAAAAAGTAGCTCAAAGTGCTTTACATAATGAAGAAAAGAAAAATAAAGACAAAATAAGAAATTAAACTAAGACAACATTAGTTAAGATAGAAAAGGAGTAAGTGTCCGATGGCCAGGGTGGACAGAAATAACAGAAAAAAACTCCAGACGGCTGGAAAAAAAATAAAATCTGCAGGGGTTCCAGGCCACGGGACCGCCCAGTCCCCTCTGGGCATTCCACCTAACATAAATTAAATAGTCCTCTTTGTAGCTAGGGTTCTTATGGAGTCACTTGATATTGATGGTCATACAGACTTCTGGCTTTTAATCCATCCATCATTGTTGGAACATCACAGTGCTTTGAGTAGATGGTGGTGGCGCAAACCACCACCAAAAGGATACCGGAAAAGGAAACAGAAGAGAGAGTAGAGGTTAGTACAGATTTTAGAGCCACCATGAATAGTTATTATAATGAGTTGGATATACAGAGTATCAGGATTTTGATTACAGTGAAGTTATGAGAAGGCCATGTTAAAATAATGTGTTTTCAGCAGTTTTTTAAAGTGCTCCACCGTATCAGCCTGGCGAATTCCCATTGGCAGGCTATTCCAGATTTTAGGTGCATAACAGCAGAAGGCCGCCTCATCACTTTTAAGTTTTGTTCTTGGAATTCTAAGGAGATACTCATTTGAGGATGTGAGGTTACAATTTGGAATATAAGATGTCAGACATTCCGATATATAAGATGGGGCGAGATTATTTAAGGCTTTATAAACCATAAGCAGAATTTTAAAGTCAATCCTGAATGACACAGATAACCAGTGTAGTGACATCAAAACTGGAGAAATGTGCTCGGATTTTCTTTTCCTAGTTAGGATTCTAGCAGCTGCATTCTGCACTAGTTGCAAACGATTTATGTCTTTTTTGGGTAGTCCTGAGAGGAGTGCGTTACAGTAATCTAGTCGACTGAAAACAAACACGTGAACTAATTTCTCAGCATCTTTCAGTGATATAAGAGGTCTAACTTTAGCTATGTTTCTTAAGTGAAAAAATGCTGTCCTAGTAATCTGATTAATATGTGATTTAAAATTCAGATTACAGTCAACAGTTACCCCTAAGCTTTTTACCTCCGTCTTGACTTTTAATCCTAATGTATCCAGTTTATTTCTAATAGCCTCATTGTATCCATTATTGCCAATCACTAAGATTTCAGTTTTCTCTTTATTTAACTTGAGAAAGTTACTATTCATCCATTCTGAGATACAAGTCAGACATTGTGTTAGTGAATCAAGAGAATCGGGATCATCAGGTGCTATTGATAAGTACAGCTGTGTGTCATCAGCATAGCTGTGGTAGCTCACGTTGTGCCCTGAGATAATCTGACCTAACAGAAGCATGTAGATTGAGAATAGCAGTGGACCCAGGATAGAGCCTTGTGGAACACCATATCGGATATCATGTGTCTTTGAGTTGTAATTCCCACAACTAACAAAGAATTTTCTCCCTGCCAGGTAGGGAGAACACTTCTACAGGATAAATTAATAAATTGTAGTGATTTTTGTTTTATCAAATTATCATACCTCTTCTCACTCTTAAAAATAACAGTTCTTTGCTGGGTTATGTGGTTCCTTATAAAACTGCTGTTTGACCAAGTACCAGTTCATTCTGGGAAGAGTTTTTTGCATATGTAATGAGAGTATAAATTTAATACGTCACTGTATTCTGTGCAAATATATCTTATAAATCTGCCTTTTTCTATTCACAAGCACATTTGACACAGAGCCAGATTTAGCACAGGGGATCACCATATAGAAATGTTAGGCAAGCATTATAAGACAAGACAGATAGACACAACTGGGAAACGGGCAGTCAGGCTGAGGACTGTTATATACTATTTTTGTCTGTCAAAGTCAGCATAAAACTGTATCCTCTTTTGCCTTGTTTGGAATTGCATGATTCACCTAAGTGGGGGGCCTGCAAGTGAAGAAAGAGTATAAAGCCTTGGAACATTGCACACCTTTGAAACAATAACGTCATCCGATCCTGAAAAATCCTTCCACTGCAATGGCGGAAATATCATACTCTACACATCGGGCCCCCACTCCCGAACTGGGTTCTTGCCATTGGCTTCCTTTGCTGTTATGCAGCGTAAACGGTCATTAAACAAAGCTAAGTTATTTCTCCTATGTGATTTCTTACCGCCATATCACTAAGGGAGAGATAGCACCTTTTTATATTATATCTATATAGATTTGGCTTATGTAACATGCCGCAATTACAAAAGAACTCATTCACAAGGGAGCTAATGCCCCCTGCTGGATACAGCGTATGAAGTTGGTACTTTGTGTTTTGAAATATCCTAATATCTAGAAGAAACCTGAAATATTTATTTTGGGCTACCTATCTAATGTAGGCTACCTAGCAAGACACTAACAAATGAAGAAAACCTGGATTTACCCTATGTTACTGTACATTGCAGGAGCCCTTTAACAATCATGATCCACTGGTACTTCACAAATCTGTTACCATCTAGACATGGCTATTTACTGTAAAGAACCTGTTACGAATCTAAGTAAATGCAGGATCTGTCTGGAACCTCCATGTTGATGGGCCTTTTTGGAATCACAAATGGTTCCCCTATGGCAGTGGTTCTCAAACTGTGGAGCACGCCCTCCTGGGGGGGGTGGGGTGCTGAAGCTGTACAAGGGGGGGAGTCGAATAAATGAACAAGACATCAAAATTCATTTTTTACATTTTTATTTCAAATTTAAATTTGCAAGCATATAGTATTTTCAATCCAGAAAGTTCAAGATGTATCGGTATTTGTTGCGAACATTTGGATAACAGTAGATCAGGTGATAATGTGGCACGACTGCACCACTTTAGCAGCGTAGCCAATATTGCCAAATTGAGTTAAATAATTTACTGCGTATTGGGTTATTTTCATGATACAACTAACAGCGGTAAACTATTTGTTGGATGAAAATACCATTGTCTCGTGCAGATTGACTCATTTACAAGATTTTTAAAAATTAAAACATATTTAATCATTTCTTTACATTAAAAAAAAATTAAATAAGAATAAATAATTTATTCTTTGTTTTTAGGGATAGAATTACTACCAAAAACCACACAAGACATTTTAACAGTTATTAAAGCACTTTAAAAAACATAAATTGCAAATATTTCATCGAAGTTAGCCGAACACATGCAAATCTTATGGAAGTAAAAATGATAGGATACCGCAACACCGCACGAGTATCATACCTTTCTTAGTTGTATCATGGGTTATTCTCATCTATATTATTCAGGGGGCACAGAATTATTCCAGGTAGAAATGGGGTTGGGGGGCGAAATATGAAAGTTTGAGAACCACTGCCCTATGGCATCACTCTGAAGAACCACTCTGGCACCTTTATTTTAAGAGTATAGGCTTGTCTAGATCTTGCTTTGCATATCCAGGAGAGTTTTATAGGATGGCACACTGCTGCAGCCCATCTGCACTGATATTTCCTCATGAGAGCTAGCATCAATAGGTTGTGGTGTGCACACTCTCACTTCTGTGAGTTAGTCTGGTTGGTATGTCCTTGGGATGAAGGACTCTGGTCAACTGGAGGGTACACTCGCTTATGTATTCATACCTGCCCAGATGAAAAACTGCCTGGATGAGAGTTAGAAGAAGCAAAGACCTCAGTGAAGGGATCCTAGCTGGTATATGAAAGCAACACCACCAACTGTGCCACCATACTGCCCATAATCATTACAAATTTCTCAGAGTGTAAGGCAATGTTTATTTTTCCAAAATATACAGGGCATGTAGCATAAAAGAATTGCTGGCATTTGTTTACCTTCAGCAAATGATATCATCTAAATGCATGAATAATGTTCTTCTGGAATCACTTATGTACAGCACTGCAAGACATGCTGGAAAAGCATGAATAAATGCTATTATGGTTTCCAGGGCCACAACTGATTGCTACTGAATCTGTTTTTACTCTAAGATACACAAACAATATACAACACATGCATCATTTTTACGAAATATACTTGCAATTCCCATCTAATTATATTGTAAGCAGCAAGAAGTATCATAATTGATTGGCAATGCTAGATATCAGTCATTTAATTTGTAAAATACCTTTATAGCACTTTATAAAATAACTCAATAAAAGGAATATAAGATATTTAATATTTTGGAAAAACATACTTGCAACAATATTTTTAAAATTTTGTAAATTATAGGTGTGGCACACTCAATGTATTTACATACACAATAATGTATACTGTCTGCAATCTGAAAAGGTCACAATTTAAACAATTTGCAGCTTAGGTATTAAGAGCAGGACTAAGTTATATAAGGCACTCGTTTTCATTCTCAAAATTAAACCAATCCCCCGAGGTCAGATAAATGACTCACCGTGTTAGTAATTTTAATGGTAATATTATTATTATTATTATTATGTTTCTTTGCCAGAGTGATAGATCAGAGGTGCTGTCAGATCCACACTTCAGTTTCCTGTAGATGAACATTCCAAACAAACATTTTTATTTGTCTTTTTTTTTCCTGAATAAGGGAGAAATGGGATAATGTGACTTGCGTGCTGAAAAAAGGAAACCTTTTAGAACCGGTAATGGATTAATTACACTGATCTCAGTCAAGGGAAAAAAAGACCTTTACCATAGCAACAGTTCAGCAGTTATTCTTGAGGCCTTCACTGAGTGACTCGTTAGATTTTATACATTTTATGCTGCAGAATCACATTCACCAAATGTTCAGGTGGATGACATCAAAAAGTGGGCTAAAGTTGTTAGTGCAAACGGCTGGCAAGATGAAATGCAATTTGATGAAAAATTCTAACAATAACAAATGAGTCCTGTCAACAGATGCTCTTATTAGCCTCGTTTACTGATTGTTCATTTATTTTGTGTGGGGTCTGGTGATATTGAGAGCATTATGGATTAGGCAGCTTATTTTCTTTCTCAGACGGGGAGCAGCAATATGCTTTTCAAAAGAGATGAATATTATGTCACATTAGAGACCTTATTTGTGTCCCGTGCACAAAAGTGTAATTGCTTTCATAATGATGGTTAGCAGAGCAGAAGCTGCAGGCTGATTTAATTAAATATCAGGTTTTACAAACAGACCTGCTAAAGAAGTCTGCACACCCTTCTAAGTATAATTAGAAAAATATCTCCAAAAAGTGCCTAATGCCAAACAAAAGACATGTGAAAAAGTCAGTACACCCTCTTCATGCAATATCCTGACATTACTAACAGTCATTTGGTCTGCACCAATGGAAATCATAGAAATGACGTTTACAAGTTATATTATTGAGTAAAGGAATAACTTATGGACTAAATTTTAACCATGAATAATTATTACTTAAGGTTGAACCAGATGTGATTTGTTTTATCTTGCAGTCTCTTATATAAAATTGCCACTTTACAATATATAATAACCACCCAAATACTTGAAGACAACAATAGGCATGAAATACTTTACCTACTTTACCTTTACCATGTCCATAGAAACTCTTTTCTTCAAATAATGTATTTCTAATATTATGGCTGCTTGAGAGTTTGTCTGTGCATTCCACTGTTTTTTAGGATTTCACTATTCAGCCATTTTAAATTTACCATGGTTTTATATTGGAGATGATACAAAAATGTTAAGGCCTTCTACACTCCATCAGAATTTACTCCTTCAGCTTATTAGATGCATGATAGAATATTTCAGAGGCTGATGGCTATTTCATCTGTAAAATAAACTCAAATATTGTATCACTCAAGACAGAGAGAATAAATATACTTTCATATAGTACAAAAAATATACCCATTATATTAGATTCCAAAATAGTTTCAGTATTATTTAATCTTAGTTTGAAATAGCCCAGGTGTGTCTAAAGTTATTAGATTTACCATGAGTATTATGTGCATCTCACTCACTATTCAATACTGAAGTAATTTCATCTTCCCATACTTTGAATGAAAGACTAAAAGCACTTTGAGAATCAATTTTTGTTCTCATAAATACAATCTTTTTCTTGCATTTTTTAAGATTGAGTTTTTAACCCTGTATTGTGCAGGCACATAATTATTTATTTAAATAAATAGAGGCGCAGAGTGGCATGCTGGCTGATGCAGATCTTGACCCCTAACCAGTCATCGTATAGCATTAAATTCCTCCTGTCTGTGTGAACCTGTGGTTCTTCAAAAGACTTTCATGTTAAGTTGTCAGTAATTCAGAAACTGGCCTGCTATTAATGAGTGTGTTCTTTGATAAGCTGGTGCACTTACAAAAATAATTATATTAACTATTGATGCCTGTGCCTGGTCCTCACCCTGAAGAACAAGATTTCAGCATTAGCATCTTTCCGTTTTCAATCCCTTTGTATAGCCTTGGGATTACCAGCTAGAAAAGATCTTAGATTGAGAAGATGGACACTAAGATGGGTAAGCTCTTGACCATGCAAGGACTTCACAATCCAAAAGCTGAAGACAAGCAACTCTGTATCAAGAGACAGAATGGTGGCTACAAATGACTGCATATAACAGTTCCATCATTGGTTTAACAAAATACATTACATTTTCAGAGATATGTTCACCATATCTCTGCTGCATATTGGTGGTGGTTTTAGTGGCTCCCCACTTACTATGTAAAGTTCTTTGAATAGTGAGAAAAGCTCTACATAAATGTAAAGAATTATTATTATTGTTATTATTAAGTGTAGGATGGCAATACAGCCCCAAGCTCAAGGAAGAGACTAAAAACCTAACCAACGCAACTCATGACCGGTCACTCAACACCAGGTATCACAAACGGAACATCAAGAAACAGAAGGTCAATAGCAAGTGCAGATTGTGCCTCTAGGCTGAGGAATCACTCAGCAGTGTCATTGGCAGGTATCCAATGCTCTGCTTTCACCTAAGAGTGGTGGCACTCATGTGAGTATTGGTAGTGCCTCACAGGCATTTATCAAAGGAAACATGAGGGAAGATTGATGATGTAACACAACCATTAACCATGCTTCTGTTCCACTACTTAAAATATAGTAGAAGTTACAGGAAGACATCTGACATAACATCCACCCACGTCTGCTAAATCCCACCCATTCTGGTCCTGATGTTCCACTGGAAGTCGACTTTCATTTCAAAATTAACTTCCAGAAAGGAAGGATCTCCTGACTTCTAGAAGATTTACGACACTAAAAAATTCACATTGCACAATTAGCATTGTTTCATTGTCTTTTTTTCATCCTTATTTTCAATTGGGACATTTTACAGGGATTATCTTCTACCTTCACAGTGTGGTCTGAAAAAGCATTAATGTACTGCTTTCTACCTATTCACTTGTATTTTAAATTCAATTTTTTATGGAATCAAACTGTTATGACTGGAATCTTCTATCATTTTTTTACACTTTTCTAAACTGATCATGGTGTTTTGGTGTCTATTTAGGGGTTTTCAGACCCAAAGGCTTTATTAGAAGGTTCATTTTTTTATTTGATCATTTAATGCCATTTTGCATGAGCAATGGCAGTGACTACTTTGTGGATGTCGCATCGTTTATTACCCAAGCGATGTTTTCCACAATTCATGGTGGTGATGACAATGACGTCATGAATGTGACTATTTAGAGATTGCTCCTTTATTCTTCTGATTTAAACTAGATTGAATAAAAACCAGTAAACTCTTTTTAGATTCTTTGAATTTCTTAGATTTAACAAAGCTCTTTCTTTCTGACTTTTAGCTGTCGTATTGTGTGTGTCACTGACTGCATTTTCTCATACGGTCTTTTTCAAAAATCTTTCAGTCTCCTTTCAGACAGTACACAAACCAAATATTTAAACAATTACAGTAGTATGTTTTAAAGGTAAAATTTAAAGCAGCATCATCTCTTCAACACCAGAGATGGGGGACACCTCACACTATCCATGTGATGAATGGCATATGTAACAAGAAAAAGAAAGACAAAAATAAGGGAAGAGCCAGAATGTCTATAAGAGAAGGCAGCAGAAACACCACTAGGCCACAAAAGAAAAAAAAAAAAGAGAAGCATGGCCATGTGGATTTAAAAATAAAAAAAGTGTTCACCTTCCTAATCCTTGGCCACTGAGCTCCCTCCTGCAGAAACCCATTTTCTAATACTAAAACTGGATGAACCATTGATCCATAGAGCAGAGGGTTTCCGAAGTATCTGGATATAAAAAGACAGGAGCATGATTAGATGAAGAAGTCACCATCAATAGGCCTGAGCCAGATGAGCTACAATGGTGCCCAGAGAGAGAAAAACCTCCACTATATATACATATAGAGAAGTAACGAATAGATGTAGAAAGGATCAGAGACAGAGTGTTAGAAACAAAGGACCAGTAGAAAGAGGAAGGTGGGAAGTACCAAAATATATGGAGCATTTATTGAGCAAAAAATAGCAATAGGAGTCAATGTAAGATACAGATGATGTCCAACCTGTGGACACCAGGGGGCGGTCCAGTTCCCCAAACACCCAACACAAACAGGCACAGACACATGTTAAAAGGCACAAAGAGCATTTTATTGTTTGGAAAACTCTTCTTATAAGGATTTACTACCACCACAAATACAATAAAGCACAATAAGCACACTGTTTGTCTTCCTTTCTCTCTCTGTCTTTCACTGGTCACTGCCTCCTCCACGCAAGCTTTTTCCACCTTCCACCCGACTCAGGCTCATCCATTTCAGGCAGGCAACTCCTTTTATCTTTCACCCAGGAGTACTTCCAGTCTTTCATACACATGGTCTGAAAGCACTTCCAGTTGAGATGGAAACTCCATGAAATAGGGCTCCCCAGTCCCTGTAGCACACCCTGGCAGCACCCACGGAACCCAACAGGGCTGAGTCGAAGAACTCCATGTTCCTTGCTGCCCTGTGGGAATCCAAGGCACTGATGCAACCCAGGGAGTCGCTTCGGGGGAGATGATGCCCTGTGCAAGCTCTCTCCACTAGTCCTTCCATCTCATGGGCATCTGAGCTGGGTGAGGCTGCCAGACATCCCATACAAACCTTCCATTGAGTATGTTACTGACTACAAGTTTTTAGAGAAGAGAAATTGCTACTAAGTGAAGAGGAAGAGGAAGGGAGGTCACTCTTTTTAACTGAGTGTAGCACCAAAGGCCTGTTTGTGACTTTATATACAGCACAGAGAGCAGAAGTGCATTTCAAGCGGGAAGATAGGGAACAGATGGTGAGAGGGAAGAGAATATGACAGCAGAAGACTACATTTCTTAAAGACAGGTCTTAGCTGGAGATAAAATAAAAGAAGGAGGATGGATTAGAGAACTTGGTGTGTAGTCATTGGGATATCCCGAGTCACCAAAAAAATCTCCTTGATGAGTCATAAGACAGTAACAAGATGGAATGCCCATCAATTCGAGAGACCTCATTGTGAAATACTGAGGTGTAGGAGTGCCAGTCTGTTCAGGAGCTGGGTGTCTTTCAACCCATTATTATAGCTCATAGTATAGCAAACAAGAAGGACCAAGGTTAGGAAGATGTGGTTTCAATTTATCGAGGTAAATTGTAAGAGAGGGAAAGAATGGCTGGAGACCAGGATGTATTCATCAGGAGACCAGGATGATTTCAATGATAAATCAGATGGGGAGTAAATCTTCTTCTTCCTTCAGCTGCTCCCGTTAGGGGTTGCCACAGCGGATCATCTTCTTCCGTAACATTCTGTCCTCTGCACCTTGTTCTGTACACCCATCACCTGCATGTCCTCTCTCACCTCATTCATAAACCTTCGCTTAGGCCTTCCTCTTTTCCTCTTCCCTGGAAGCTCTATCCTTAGCATCCTTCTCCCAATATACCCAGCATCTCTCCTCTGTACATGTCCAAACCAACACAATCTTGCCTCTCTGACTTTGTCTCCCAACTGTCCAATTTGAGCTGACCCTCTAATGTACTCATTTCTAATCCTATCCATCGTCGTCACACCCAGTGCAAATCTTAGCATCTTTAACTCTGCCACCTCCAGCTATGTCTCCTGCTTTCTGGGCAGTGCCACTGTCTCCAACCGATATAACATAGCTGGTCTCACTACCATCCTGCAGACCTTCCCTTTCACTCTTGCTGATACCCGTCTGTCACAAATTACTCCTGACACTCTTCTCCACCCATTCCACCTTGCCTGCACTCTCTTTTTCACTTCTCTTCCACAATCCCCATTACTTGGTACTGTTGATCCTAAGTATTTAAACTCATCCACCTTCGCCAACTCTACTCCCTGCATCCTCACCATTCCACTGACCTCCCTCTTATTTACACACATGTATTCTGTCTTGTTCCTATTGACCTTCATTCCTCTCTTCTCTAGAGCATATCTCCACCTCTCCAGGGTCTCCTCAACCTGCTCCCTACTATCGCTACAGATCACAATGTCATCAACAAACATCATAGTTCACAGGGACTCCTGTCTAATCTCATTTGTCAACCTGTCAATCACCATTGCAAATAAGAAAGGGCTCAGAGCCGATCCCTGATGTAATCCCACCTCCAACTTGAATGCATCGTCACTCCTACCGCAGACCTTACCACTGTCACACTTCACTCGTACATATCTTGTACAACTCTTACGTACTTCTCTGCCACTTCCAACTTCCTCATACAATACCACAGCTCCTTTCGAGGCACCCTGTTATATGCTTTCTCAAGGTCCACAAAGATGCAATGCAACTCCTTCTGGCCTTCTCTAAACTTCTCCATCAACATCCTCAGAGCAAACAATGCATCTGTGGTGCTCTTTCTTGGCATGAAACCATACTGTTGCTCACTAATCATCACCTCACTTCTTAAACTAGCTTTGACTACTCTTTCCCATAACTTCAAGCTTTGGCTCATTAATTTTATTCCCCTGTAGTTACTACAGTCCTGCACATCCCCCTTATTCTTAAATATCGGCACCAGTACACTTCTTCTCCATTCCTTAGACATCCTCTCACTTTCCAAGATTCCATTAAACAATCTGGTTAAAAACTCCACTGCCATCTCTCCTAAACACCTCCATGCTTCCATAGGTATGTCATCTGGACCAACGGCTTTTCCATTTTTCATCCTTTTCATAGCTGTCCTTACTTCCTCCTTGCTAATCCATTGCATTTCCTGATTCACTATCTCCACATCATCCAAGCTCTTCTCTCTCTCGTTCTCGTCATTCATCAGCCTCTCAAAGTACTCTCTCCACCTTCTCAACACACTCTCCTTGCTTGTGAGTATGTTTCTATCTTTATCCTTTATCACCCTAACCAACTGCACATCTTTCCCAGCTTGATCCCTATGTTTAGCCAATCAGTAGAGGTCCTTTTCTCCCTCCTTAGTGTCCAACCTCTCATACAACTCATCATAGGCCTTTTCGTTAGCCTTCGCCACCTCTCTCTTCACCTTGCGCCTTATCTCCTTGTACTCTTGTCTACTTTCTGCATTTCTCTGACTATCCCACTTGTTCTTTTCCATCCTCTTCCTCTGTATACTTTCCTGTATTTCTTCATTCCACCACCAGGTTTCCTTTTCCTCCTTCCTCTTTCCAGATGTCACACCAAGCTCCCTTCTTGCTGTAACCCTTACTACATCTGCTGTAGTTTCCCAGCTGTCTGGTAACTCTTCACTGCCACCCAGTGCCTGTCTCACCTCCTCCCTAAATTCAACCTTGCAGTCTTCCTTTTTCAACTTCCACCATTTGATCCTTGGCTCTGCCCTCACTATCTTCCTCTTCTTGATCTCCAACGTCATACTACAGACCACCATCCTATGCTGCTTAATTACACTTTCCCCTGCCACACTTTGCAGTCTTCAATCTCCTTCAGATCAACTCTTCTGCATAGGATGTAATCTACCTGTGTGCATCTTCCTCCACTCTTGTACGTAACCCTATGTTCCTCCCTCTTTTTAAAATACGTATTCACCACAGCCATGTCCATCCTTTTGGCACAATCCACTATCCTCTGACCTTCTTCATTCCTCTCCTTGACACCTACCCATCACCTCCTCATCTCCACTGTTCCCTTCACCAACATGCCCATTGAAATACGCTCCAATCACCACTTTCTGTCCCTTGGGTACACTGTTCATCACTTCATCCAACTTGCAGTGCATATGCACTAACAACACTCATCATCACACCTCCAATTTCCAGCTTCATAATCATTACTCTGCCTGACACTCTTTTCACCTCCAAAACACTCTTGACATGCTATTGCTTCAGAATAACTCCTACCCCATTTCTCCTCCAATCCACACCATGATAGAAGAATTTGAAGCCTCCTCCAATCCACCTGGCCTTACTCCCCTTCAATTTAGTTTCTTGCACGCACAATATAGCAACCTTCCTTCTCGCCATCATATCTGCTAACTCTCTCCCCTTACCAGTCATACTGCCAACATTCAAAGTTCCTACCCTCAGTTCCACTCTCTTTATTTTCCTGCTCTCCTCCTGCCTCCGGACACATCTCCCCCCCTCTTCTTCTCCTCCTTCTTCATGCTTGATAGAGGGTATCTTTGCGTTTCCCAAAAAACTCTCCATTAGCATTTTTCACTCAAATGTAAAAACTGAATAACATCTTAGTCCTTAGAGAAAACCATTCACTCAATAATTAACAGAAAGCAAAGTTTTTTGGGATTTGCTTATTTTGTAGCTTTGCTGTACAGCATTTCTTAATCTAATATCCAAGGTATTGGGTTTCAGATGCAGACTGCAGTTACTGTGTTTTAAAAATATTTTTTACTCCACACATAGCTAAATATCCACCTATCCATCTTCTAAACTTGCCTTTCCATTATATACTAGACTCAATGCAGTGACTGCCTCTGGCCTGGATGCCAGTCATTTGAAGACTGTAGGTAGTTATAATGATTCACGTATCCACCTTTAATGAACCAGCTTAATTAAAACTACGGGTTCTGGAGTGCTGGAAAATAATGAGTAAAACTGGGCACAAGGTAGGAATCACCTCACACTCATTCACTGTAAGGCACACTTTCATTCTTACACCCTATACCTCTCACAAAGACAATCTGAAGATGCCAGGTAATTTAATACACATGTACTTGAGGTGTTGTTAAGTCAAATAAATGTTGACTTAACATATCAGTATTTAAAAATAATATGCAGTTGTTCACAGTTTCTCAACAAAGTCTGTTCATACTTGCAGCTGTTCCGCAGGGAACATAAAGGCATTTCCAGCCAGCTGTTTATGACAAGATGTGCAGTACTTCAGCTGCTAAAGATTGTGTCATGAAATCCTTAGCTACCGCCACCACTTACCCTAGAGTAGATATACATCCTTCAAGTGTTCCCAGTTATCATTCCTCTGCTGACCCTCACCCCATACTTTAAATTCAATTTTGACTTTTTCCATTGGTTTGTTGAAGAAATTAACACTAAGCCTGTATCAACAATAAAGTACTTGATGTACAGCACTAAATTTGGAAAATCCTATTGTAATGGAACCAGAAGATTGGAAAATTGCCTTCATTAAGATCTTAGAAAATGTTGTAATACTAGATCACTTTCCTGCAATGCTAACAAACAAGCATGATGTACAAGGCGCAGGGATACAAATTTGTTATTTGAGCTTGGGTAGCAACGCTAATTGCATGCACTTTATCTTTAATTGGATAGTTCTCATTTTCTAAACAGACATGATATACTGTATAAGGAGGGGGGAGGCAAAGAAAAAAATGGAAGTGGTGTAAGATGTTCAAGTAATTTATTAAAAACTAAACCCATGGGAATTCTTGTCCTATGGGGCGATTTAACAATGTCATATATTTTTAGAATCTTACTTTGGAATTAAATGCCTTATTTTCATTGTCTTAATTTTAGTAATATTTCAAGCAAACAATACAACTTCTTCATGGTTTACCCCTGTGCTTTCAAAGGGAAATACTCATTTTCTCTCCAGGAGACTAAAAAGAAAAGATTTCTATCCTTTTCCTAATAAATGCTGTATATTTTTAAGACCTTACATTTCATACTGATCATTTAGAAGCTTTTAACCCTGAAATTTCAAAGAATTAAAAAACATAAAAACAAAATATGGTGGCTCTCTAGAGGAATCCTTCACTGTAAGACTGATAGCTTTTTATATAATGTGTTTAGAACAAACAGGGGACACATTTATGATATTGGATTTTTAAAACAATGTAGCTGTATGAATGTTAAGTATATCATTCATTCATTTTCCACCGCTAATCTGAAACTGGTTCGCGGTGGGCAGCAGTCTTACCTGTAAAGCCCACATGTCCCTTTCCCCAGCCACACTTGCAATCTCTTACTGTGGGATCGCAAGTCTTTCTCAAGCCACCTGGGGTGATATAATCCTCCCAGAAAGCCTTGGATCTTCCCCGGGGTATCCTTCTAGCACGTGTGCCGGTAAAACCACCACAGGAAGGTGTTTAGGAGGCATCCGATTGAGATGCCCGAACTACCTAAATTAGTTCCTCTTAATGTGGAGGGTCAGCGACTCTACTCCGAGTCTCTCCTGGATGTCTTCTAAGCAGGTCTGTTGCGTATATATGATCAGATTACAGTCACACATATCTATCTATCTATCTATCTATCTATCTATCTATCTATCTATCTATCTATCTATCTATCTATCTATCTATGTGCAGTGCTCATAAAAAGTATTTACTCTCTTGGAATTTTTCATACTTTATTGTTATACAACATTGAGTCCTAGTGGATGTAATTTGGGGTTTTTAACTCATCAACAGAAAAAGAGCCTTTAATATCAAACAGACCTATGCAAAGCATTAAATACAAATATAAAATCCAAAATAATTGATCACATTAATATTTACTCCCTTCTGTTCAGTATTAGTAGATGGAGCCATAACAGCCTTGAGTCTGTGTGCACAGGTCTTAATCAGCTTTGCACATCTGGGGCCACATGCATAAACAGTGTGTACGCACAAAAATATTGCGTAAGCCTGTTTCCACGTTCAAATCGTGATGTATAAAACCTAAACTTGGAGTAAAGCCACGCACATTTCCATGGTAGCTCATACCCTGGCGTACGCAAGTTCTGCGCTCGGTTTTTCAGACTGGCGGCACCCAGCGTCAAAACAGTACTACTGTTCCTGTAAGATTACCCTTTCTTTTTTAGATCCACATCCCTGATGCGGCTTTATAAATACACTGAAATTAACCGCATATTGTTTATTAGTTTAATGCATCTGATTGTAATTAACCTGTAACAATATAATGATCCACGGAATGGCCAAACTATTCCAAATACCATAGCATTGTTACTCTCACTGTACCTTCTTTTTCTTCTTTCAGCTGCTCCCATTAGGGGTTGCCACAGTGGATCATCTTTTTCCATATTACTCTCACTGCATCACTCAGAGCAGCGGATTACAAAGAGAATTATTGGTATACAGCATCAAACACATGCTGCCTCAGCCATGCTGCCTATTTGAACTATGTTAGAGTGTGAATTCTATGCACGGCATTATGCATGAGGCCCCTGGACACTGCCATTTACCTAATTCTTCTTTGCAAAACTGCTAAAGGTCTTGCAGGTAGCTTGAAATTGTGAGTGAACTATCTTTTTCATGTTTGTCTACAAGTTCTAAATTTGCCATTCCAGGACATTATTGTTGTTATTTTTAAGCAATTCCTGTGTAGCTTTGGCTTTATGCGTGAGGTTGTTGTCTTGCTGGAAAACAAATCTTTTGCAGGTATTTTTTTGTATTCAGTTTCCCCTTTTCCCTAACAAGCCTTTAAATGCTTGTAGCATCCCCACAGTATAATGTTGGTGTGTTTTTGATCATATGTTGTGTTTGCATGTAATCTGTTGACCAAAAAACTTTAGACTGGTCAGACAACAGAACCATCTTCTAGCTGACTTTCTGTGGGTCTTTTTTAACAGTGTTTTTCGCGTTTTGCCACTCTCTTAAAAAACTGCCATTGGTGAAGCACATGGGCAACAGTTCTTATCTGCTCAGTCTCTGGTCATTTTTTTAACAGTGTCTTTCTCTTTGCTACTGTCCTGTAAAGCTGTGACTGATGAAGCCAACACTTGTTGCCTACACAGTGACTCCAATTATAGTAACTGTAGCTTGTTACTCTTTCAGAGTTCTCATAGGTTTCTTGGTGGCCTCCACCTCTAGTCTTCTTTTTCTACAATCAGTCTAGACAGGGGATGAAAATCTTTAATAACACTGCACAACAATTGAAAAGTCTTGCTTCCTGAAAAGTTTTTGCTGATTGTGACAGGTACCTACTAGGTATGCAGAAATATAGCTTTGGATTTACTGTATCATGTAGGAACTCTGAGACATAGACATTTATATGTTTACTGACAATAATGTATTCAGTCACGTTTATGTTTTGCATAAGCTATTAAAATCAACACAATTAAAAGTGTTTTGCTTCTGATTTTTTTTGTATTCAATGTCTGGTGCATCATGTTGCAGTGTTCAACAGTAGTCAGCAAGCATTGATGGATTCCAGGTGCCCTGGTATCGTTTCTCTATCGTAGCAATGTCCTGGTGAAATCTTTCACGTTGTTCGTCACTGACAGCACAGAGATTTGCGGGGAAGAAGTCCAAGTGTGAGTGGTGGAAATGAATCTTGAGTGACTTGTTGCACTTCATTGTCTTGTATGCTTTGAGAAGTTTGTCTACTAGCTGTTATATAGTCCCAGTTCTCCCCCTGAAAGAGAACAGAACAGGCTCTGAATGAGCTGGAATTCTCAATCTTGTTTGTTTGTGTTTATTCTCCTGGCACTTTCAGCCTTTTTTGGATGAGGAGATAGAATGAATTTATGACTATGAACAGTTATTTGAAAAAAAAACATTTCACATACCTGTGTATATATATACATTTTCTCAGTTTAAACTTTTGTTCCGTGATTTATGTTCTATTCTGAATAAAATATTAGAAGTTGGCACCTCCACATCATTGCATTCAGTGTTTATTCACAATTTGTATAGTGTCCCAACTTTTTTGGAATCCGGTTTGTATATATATATATATATATATATATATAAGAGAGAGAGAGAAATATGACAACAACACTCATATCAATGACAAAACAATTACATTAACAATCATGTTACGTTATTTTTAAAATATTT
>JANRMT010062849.1:13834934-13871551 GCA_026402145.1 Polypterus bichir lapradei
ATATATATATATATATATATATATATATATATATATATATATATATATAAACACCCACTTTCATAACTTTTAAAGAAAAGTCCAGGAGAGATAGTTCTAAAATGTTTAGAAATTATTTTTTCCTAGACAGTGCCTAAGAGCCCATGTGCAGTTACTGCATATCTTGCATGTGTGACTGAGAAAGAATAAGCACACAGCAAACACCACAGAATTTGACCATCTGGTATTTCTATCATTTGTATATTTAATGATGTATCAGTTTCAAAGGAATGAATGATTCAAGTGTTAACTAACATTATTATTCTCACACATGAACATGACTAACATAATTTGAGATTTACAGCATGCTGGTTTAATACTAAAAGTGAATGCAATGCACTTGAAGTAAATCACACTCCTATGGCACAAAATTTTGTCATAATACTTTTGATATTAAAAACATTGTTTTTTCTGTGGAAGCACTTGTAACACTAATCTACTGATATTACTGTTATGCCATGACTATCTCTAACCAGCTCTGTGCATTATTATTTTCATCCATCTACCTGAATGAGTATGTTGTTGGAATCTACTTAACTTACCCAGTAATAAGCTTTGATTTGTAAACACATAAACCAGCAGTTGTGTAATGGAGTCACAATCAAAGGACCTGCACTAGCATCCCATTTCCAAACTGCTACTCTTTGGCCTAAACAGGCCTCTACAATGGGGAGCTGGCTTTAATAGTTTAAAATTGCAATAAGGTTCCAAACCTAACAAGGGAGAAAAACATGAAAAATCTTCCTTCTAATCTTTATTAATGAAGAGTTTATTACCAATAATAGGAAAATAAAATGAAATACTCAAAAGAGGGAAACAGGAAAAAAAAGAAGAATTATCTAAAAGAACAATCCACAGCAACCAAAACACAATCCCCAAGCAAAATTTCAATCACAGAATTGAAGAGCCACACAGCATACATCAAAAATGAAGCAAAAAGACTCCTACCAAACTCAATGATCCACTGCTGAGATTGTCTTACTCTCAGAGAAATATCATTACTTAAAGTGCATTACTTTTGTGTCACAATTTCTTTTATTGTATGGAAAAGTGCACATGTCACTGGCTAGGATTTTTATTAAATCGCATGCCCATATGTGAACCATCATGAAACTGACCAGGAAACACAGCCAAGTCATTTAATTTTTTTGTGTTTTAGAAATATATTTAGTCCTTTCTGGGCTGTGAAGTAAATAATATTTATTTTCTTCTTCCATCCCCATTCAGTGCGGCACCAAAGATTTTTTATGAACACTGGCCACTGTTTCAAAATATCTACAGATAATAATTGGATTAAAATTAAACTAACACTTTATTAAAAGTTTTTCATTATTGGATTAGATTATTGGGTGTGTGACTGAGCCCTGCAAAGAACTGACATACCATCCACTGTATTTGCTTCTTGCCTTACACTCAGTGGTGCTGAGATAATCATAGACTCCCTTTGACCCTAAGATGGGCAGATTAACTTCACCCTTCAGCACATGCAACATTAAATGTACATTTATAATTTTAATTAATTTCTTTTCATTTGATTACATGCTACGCACCTGCTTAACGTTTTTACATGAAAAGGCAATACTTCTGCGAAATAATACAGAATGTTAAATAAAACAGAATGTTTTTGGTTGTTTTTGTGGAGTGGAGTAGCAGGAGTAAGCTTCTGCAGTAATGCATTTTTTAAATAATGCAGGTTTTATTACTTCAATATAAGAAGATTCCATTTGGTTACTTGTTACTTTAAAATGTTATCTTAAAAAGTATTTTTAACATGTCACCCAACCATTTTCTTGTGCTAGACAGTCATAAAAGTCATTCCCTGGTCATTGCCCAAAGTCTGGATCCTTTCTAATGGCAGTGGTGATCTTATATACATGTCTAGGTCAGCATGGTGTCACAAGTCATGTAGTATGTGCATTACGTGCTTAGAAACCATGCTGCATCCTAGCAACCAGACATATAAAATGACACTAGATACACAAAATGGCAGTGCTCATGAAAAAATACAAAGCACAAATACTAAAAATGATATAATGCAATATTTAATGAGTTCCTGACTAAATGTAGAAGTGTATACAGTATCTAGCATATAAATTGATAAATACTATGCACTATTTTATATGCAGACTAGAAAAGCCAATAGTGATATTGTGATATTAGATATTGTTTCGGGAGGCAGGTTTACTTGTTGGTCACATTGCCTCTACCTCTCTCCCTCACCTCCTGGCCACAATGAGAAGACCTCTGTTTTGGCTGCCATACTGAGGCAGACTTTTGGCCTGTTTCAATATTCCATTTAAAGGCTATATGGTAGCAAAGGCTGGCTGACAGAAAATAAGTCAAGAGCCTTCTATGGATGCAATGGTATGGTTTACCAATATTCACATCTGTACTCTGCTTCCTTAATATTTTTGGGCATAGTGTCAATTATACATTATTAAATGTGCAACTTCACTCCTGCATGTTCCTTTAAATGCCTGTGGTTACAGATGTAGAAGGGGAAAGTGGTGGGGTGGGAGTGCTAAAACACCTGACCAGTGTCTGATTTGAGGCATGTTGGCAAGATCTGCACAATAAAAAATTTCAAAAGTAAAACAGGGCCACCATAGATCCCTATGAGACTAAACAATATACATTTTATTGATTCTTTAAATCACATTACAATAAGTGAGGCATAGTTGAATCAAATATACAATAAGCAATATATTCCGTATATGTATCTATTATATTAATTCCAAGTGCCATGTAAATAGAAACAAGTTAGACTGAGACATCAAAAGGGTTCAACAGAGGTCCAGATTGATTGTTAAAGAGAACAGACAATAAATTCTTTTCACATTATGAAAAACCTTTGAACTATTTCTCTTTGAACTAGCTTTAGGTGAAATGGAGACATCCTTTTGAAACTGAGTTATGGGTGGTCGATTAGGATATTTCTCAAAGTATGTAAAATAAATTTATTGCAATAATATAAATTATACTGTTAATATATCCTATTGCTGAAGCCTACACTGGATGCTTCATTCTACCTTTGAAATTTCTTTTATTCATACCTGCCTACAAAAAGAACCTGCTTTCTGAGTGTTGGGCTTGGAGGCGCTGTTTGGTGAATTTTGACAAAAATAAAATAAAATCACTTGGAGCCTGAGCATAAAATGCAAGATTCTTTTTACCTTTGCATTTTTAACTTTTTTATGCTTTTTTCATACTTTATTTGCATTACTCTGGTCAAATATAACATTCAAAGTAATTAAGTAATGAAGTAGTAGTAGTAGTAGTGTATATTAAAGTCTTAAACCTCATAGTCCATTTTTGAGTGTGATTTCTCAAGGTATAAGAGACTGGCTTTTTTATTTTATTTTATTTAAAACTCATACCATACTAATAAGCACTCAGCATTTCCAAGTTACAACAAAAATTGTGCTGTAGAGATCTGATACACAAATGGATTGTTTATGAAAATGATGAGCACTGCGCTACAGACATCACCATTGAATTGCAGACATATATTGCTTCTGTGTGCCCCATTAAACTGTGTAGCATATAAAAATATTTTTAAATGTTTTAATGTATATCAGTGCTGCTTCTGCTTCTTTTTCCTTTCTTTTCCCATTTCTAAGTAGAGTTGATTTGCTCAATCAACCTTCTCCATACGGCACAGTCCTGCAGCTCTGAGTTTTGTCTTAGTTTTAGTTGGACCCATTTCCTTCAGATCTTCTTTTACTTTATCCATCCACCTCCACTTTGGCCTCCCTCTCTTTCTCTTCCCCTGTACTTACATTTCCATCATTCTTTTGCCCACATATTCATTGTATCTCCGCATCACATGTCCGTACCCCTTCAGCCTACTTTCCTGTACTATCTTAGATATTTATCACATGTTTGTTGTATCTCTGATTGTCTCATTTCTTATTTTGTCATTTTTTTTAAAATCCACATATCCATCTCAAATTCTTATTTTTACCACATCTCACTTTTTCTACTGTGCTCTCTTTATTGCCCACATCTCAGCCCCACATATCATTGCTGGTCTTACCACTCCCTTAAAAATCTTACCTTTAGCCTCCTGATACCTTCTTCCAATTGTTCAATCCACACTGCACTCTTGGGGTTATTTTTGCATCTAGTTATCCATCTGGGGCTACCACTGATCCTGATCTTTTTCAATAGCTCTCCCTGTATGCTAACTTCTGAATCCTGACCATCATTAAACCTCATATATTCCTTCTTCTCAGTATTTATCTTCAACCCTCTATTTTCCAAAGCCCTTCTTCATTCTCCCAACTTCCTCTCCACTTCCTCTTTTACGGTGCTTCATAACACAATGTTTCAGCAAAAATCAGCACCAGGGGGATTGGTCTTTTATCCCATGACTCAACACATCCAACACATAACCAGGGGTAGACCTACAATACTAGACTACTGCAAATTTCTCCTGATAGGACTTCCTTCAGTTGCTATCAAATCTCTTCAGCTCCTCCAGAATGCAGTTGCTTGGCTAATGTTCTCTGTTACTAATTTCACTCCTACTACTCTGCTTTGGCATCTCCACCGGCATTGTGTCGCTACAAGGATCCAGTTCAAAACTCGTATCTTGACCTGCAGTTCTCTGATTGATTCTGCTCCTCAATCTCTCCAATCCTTGGTCTATCCTTGTGTTTCTTCAAGAAATCGCTGTTCTGCCTGAGCTTGTCTGCTGACCATCTTCCCTATTGCCAGATGTGCCAAGACTGGACAATGTTTCTCTGTTCTTGTTCCAAAGTAGTGGAATTATCTCCCTTTAGCTGTGCAAACAACATCCAATAACTATGTCTAGGTGTCTTTTGAAAATGCACCTTTTTGTTAAATATTGGGGAACTGCTTAGCTTAGCTCTTACAGGATAGCTGGTGTTGTGTTGAAATAGATTTTAGAGTATTGATTTTTGTCTTTTTGTCTTAGTTTAGTTTTAGGTATAATTATTTAGTAGTTCTACTCCCTTGTACTTACTTTTTTGTATCTTGTTCTCTGTTGTTTTGATGTTTGCATCTTTATGCACCTAAGTCACCTTAGATAAATGCATCTGATACATAAATAAATAAATAAATAAATAAATAAATAAATAATAATACCAACACTTCAGAACCAACAGGACTAATCTCTTATCAAAAATAGGATTGAAGTACCCAGCTCCAAGACAAGATTACATGATACCAAAAGCAATATTTTTCCAGATAAGAAGTTATTTTGAGCATGTGATGGAAAATTGGAAATAAACTTGCCTAAGAAGACAAGGCTGAGAGTTGTTATAAACATTTTAATAATGAATTATTGTGAAAAACTTATCACATCTACCTGTACCTGCGTGGGTTTCCTCTGGGTGTTCTGGTTTCCACCCACAGTCCCAAGACACACATGTTAGGTAGCCTGGAGATACTAAATTGGCCCTGATACTGGTGCTTACCCTTTGATGGCCTGTGTCCCTGTCCAGAAATTGTTCCTGCTCTGCACCCAGTACTCACTGGGTGAGGCATCAGTTTCCTTGCAACCCTGCTTTGAAAACAGATGAATGGATTAAAGCTTATTAATGACTTTCACAACATCTGGGGAGACTGTGCCCTACTGGCCCATAATGCAGAAACCATTTTGTTCACTGGAGTGAAGCCTGTCACAGCATTATAACTTTGTAGACAGGGACCTCTCAGGTCCATCCTGTGACTTGTCTCTTGAGTTTTGCTAACTAGATCATCGTCTGTGCATGAATCTGTGATCAACTAATTTGGATAACATCCAACCTGCCCTCTCTGCTTCAGTTTCATTTTTTTTTCCACACAATTACAGTTAGAAGACCAAAGCGTGCTCTAATGTATGAAGACCTCATTAATTTTGTGGTACAGTAGTTCAAACCTTTTATCTGCAGACTATCAGCATTACAGTACTGGTAATATTTTCATGCTGTTGAAATTATAATAGGATGCTAAAACATGAAAATGTATAGAGCTTAGTTTAGGTTTATTGGTAGAATTATCAGAGAAATCAAACATCTGGTGTGTATAGGGTGTCCATAACAGTGTATTTAATTTGTATGTTTAGCATTATATAATACATCAGTTAAACACAAACTTGAGTGTGATACATATTATTGATTTGTAAGACTGAAAATAAGACCACCCACCAATTTTGTGACCCCATCTCCCCCAGTGTTCCACTGTGTTGCAGGTTATTGTGTTTTATTCATGTTTTTCTGAGTGTTGTTCAACTTAATTATATGACTTGGATAGCAGTAGAGTGTTGTACCATGTTAGCCATAGATTGATACAGAAGAAAGTAGGGTGAAATTACACCTTTTATTAGCTAACTAAATTGATTACAAATGCAAGCTTTCAAGGCAGCTAAGGCCCCTTGATTTTACTGCAATGTATAACCAGTAAAGGTCTGAGAAATGCTGGGATTCCTACTCACCTCCACCTCAGTTATTTAAAAAGTCTCATAAAAATTAATTAATTAGCAATTTAGATTCCATCAAGAGGTCAAAGATAATCCAAAACACTGGTGGCCTCTGAGCACTATAGCCTTATATAGTACCATTTTATTGAATCTGTACCCTGGCTGAGGCATGTTTACGAGTCCAAGTACACTTAAGGGGGTTGTCACTCTTAATGTATTCAGTCCAGATACTATGAAATATTCTTCCATGGCGTGACACTTTCTTGTTTTCTATGTGTTTGCTTTTTCCATAACCAAACTAATCTGCATTTTCAGATGCACCCACTGAGCAATGACAATTAGGATCTGTGACAGACAGCACCACAGTTCAATTTATTATAAGTAATGTAGCTGTTTATAGCTTACTTCCAATTATAAATAGTTAGTATTGCACTTACCAAGAGTTAATGTGGAGCAGAACTCCATTGAGGGATTGCTCCATAGTGGTGCCGGGACACGCTTTGGCATTTGGTTCCCTCGAGTAGTGTGTGTGGCTCAGAGACCTATGAGCTGTTGCGTGCCTTGAGAACAGGAAGACTGATGTCTTCCACCGCTATGGGAAAGATTATTTGTCAGCATACTGTATACATAAGCAATATAAAGGATACTGTAAAAGAGTTTAAAGAGTTACTTGAAAGTAGACAGAACCAATTTGCACAGACACCAGCATGCTCATGAGTATTAAGTAAAAATTTAGGGAGCACTCACTTGATTAGAGCTTGTTGCAAGGTGAGCGTCTCTACATTTTCTGTAATTGGATGATGCCGAGGGCGGCATGGTGGCGCAGTGGGTAGCGCTGTTGCCTCGTAGTTAGGCAGCACATGTAAACTCCACACAGGGAAGACCCGGGTTCACTTCCCAGGTCTTCCTTGTGTGGAGTTTACATGTTCTACCCATGTCTGCATGGGTTTCCTCCCACAGTCCAAAGACATGCAGGTTAGGTGCATTGGCAATCCTAAATTGACCCTAGTGTGTGCTTGATGTGTGGATGTGTGTTCCCTGCGGTGGGCTGATGCCCTGCCTGGGGTTTGTTTCCTGCCTTGTGCCCTGTGTTGGCTGGGATTGGCTCCAGCAGACCCCCGTGACCCTGTAGTTAGGATATAGCGGGTTGGATAATGGATGGATGGATGGATGATGCCATCAGATGTAGGCTGGGATTTGTCAGGTAAAGCCTGCTCTTGTATATAACAGGAGATCAGCTGCAAAAGCTCAATTTTTCACCAAGCCAAATAATTTGTAGCAATGAAGCATTTGTGCTGCGTATATATAGATAAATACCTCTGAGTTTTTAGAGTTTGTGGAGGTGTCTAGGATTTGGTGGTGTTTCTTTTTTTTACATCTATCTTCACTTTTGATTTTCCTTGTTTTTTTCTCTTATCGTGTGTTGGATGAATTAACATTCCTGAACTGTGATTATTAATGGAGGAAGAAAATTGCTTGTTTTTTTTTTCTTTTTTTTACTGTCTCATTACTTTTGAACTGTACTAATCACATGACAAAGGACTGTTTTTACCAGCACTCACTGGAATAAACAGATCTACTGTTTTAACATCAGAATTTGTGTCTGTGTCTTTCTCTCACACGCTGGTCCGGTCAGCTATGAACTACAAGATAAAATATAAAGGCCATGCCGGAGTGCCATTACATCACATTAGCTAAATTACATGTTCCAGAGAGTGCTTTGCCATCCATTTTTGAATTCTTTTCTTTCTCTCCCACCTCTGTTGACCTTGTATCACTAGGTGGAAATAACTATTCTGTATAATGTTTTAATAAAGTTCAACATATACTTTGAGCTCCTCATGTCACTGCTCTTATTTTTTTTTCTTCTCATTACCCAGTTCCCAGTCTTATGCTAAATTTGACATGTCTGGCATTTAAGACAGATGGGGTGTTTTAAAAACAAAGCAAATACTGTCATTGGTTTGGGTGATCTGTACCCATAACACCTGCCCTTCAGAACAGGTAATCCACCTAAAGCTAAGTATGTTTGGGCCAGTACTTGGGTGGGAGACCATCTAGGAAAAAGCTTGTTGATGAGGCTTACCCTATGGTCTGTGTGTGGATCCCAATGTCCCAGTGCAATGATGGGAACATGGTGCTGTAAAAAACTGAGGTCCTGACTCTCTGTGGTCACTGAAGATCCCTGGGCATCCCTTGTAAATAGCAAGATGTATCTTGGTGTCCCGGCTAAATTGCCCTAAACGGCCTAGTCATTCTGGCCCCCTAATCATCCCTTGTCTTTAACTGTCTTTCTTTCTCACTCCTTAACCACTGTAAAAGAATGAGTCTCAACACACTGGAAAGATCTGGGGCAGCCACCCATATATTGTCCCTAGCTGCAAAAAGGTTTAAAGAAAACACAAGGATGTGCTCTGGTTGAGTTCCCGAAATGAACTGAAATGATCTGTCATGATGGAGGTTTTATATGTTGGAAACCAGAAGTGATGTCATTAGACCGAAACAGTAAGTAATGTCAGTCTGGGTGCTGGAATAGGAAGTGACATCCATCTGGGCTCCGGAAACAGGAAGTGACATCCATCTGGGCGCTGGAACAGGAAGTGGCGTTAAACCAGACAGATTTTCCCATATTTGGTCAGCAGAGATAACAGAAAAAGGTTTAGAGCGCCCCGCCACCCCCTCGCCTGACGGATGATTACCTTCACTTGGTCCACTCAGCTCACTCCTAGTCACACGTGTGTGATACCACCAATAGCTAAGGTGTGGTGAGTGTACTGTCACATAATGGCTGCCGTCACATCATCCAGATGGAGGCTGCACAGAGGTGGTGGTTTAAGTGGCTCCCCACTCTCTATGTAAAGTGCCTTGAATAGTGACAAAAGTGCTATATAAATGTAAAGAAGTATTATTAATTACAGGCCAACATTTAGTTCCATTCAGTTAAGTGGTAAGTTTGTAGTTTGTAGTATCACAGTCCCATTATACATTTTATCACAGATTTTTGGTACTATTTCCTTGAGGTTGCTGCTCATTTCCCATTAGCTCCATCATAATACCCAAGAGACAGGCTAGTTATTTTTTAAATTGTATAAAATATGTTTCAGTTTAGAACAAAAAAATAGAAAAATTATCCTTTAAGGAAATGTTTGCAACAAACAGGCCAGTAAATTGATCTCAAATTCCTACCTTCATACTTTTGATTTAGAATTAATGCTTTTTTTTTAGGTGGGCAGAGAATGCAGGCCGAGAGTGTGTGTGGTAGACACGGAGGTAGGATTGGAAATGCAAACTTCAGACAGACAGTATGTGGTTCAAAAATCAAACCTTAATGTCATCCCTTCTGTTTTATATGTTTTTAAGAAACCACAAACCATATCCTTACATAATACCTACAATTGTTACAACAGGAAAAAAATGTCCTAAATCTCAGATCATGCGCTTAGCTTGCAGGTGTATTAACATTTCTTGAGAGCACCTTTTTTTAACATGACCTTGAAAGGCTCTTGATGTATAAAAGAGTGGAAAATATTTACGTAAGTAATATATAATTAGATTGCCAATTAAGAAACCTCTTGTGAGGTTTAAATTGCTACACCAAGTAAATAAGATGCCCATGTATTTTATTTTTAGGGGCCATTAAATGTGTGCAGTTCCTTCTAACTACAAGCTTTTATCCTTAATGACATGGAGATTTGGCTCTGTTTAACTGTTTTAAGAAATAATATAAAAAAAAAAAACGGTTCCAATTTTGTAATAGACTTTATTTCTAATGTCAAATTTGCTATATGGAATGTGTACATAAACACAGTATATAGAACTGAAGTGGTAATAATTAAATGCCAGAAATTTAGTCAGTAAAATGTATTTTTGGCTACTGTTTTATTTTGGTAGTTCTGTATGGAAAGTAGATTACAGAAGCTTGTGTGCAAACGTGAAGTGTAAGTTAACATTGTAGACTGTGTGCAACACTTAAGGTTATTCATAATTCATTTCAGCACTTTACGGCTCTATTAATAAGTATTTGAAATTTGCTTTAGCACAGCTTATGATAAAAGCAACAGAAATGATATACAGTATCTCAAACAATACTTTTACTTCAGAAATTAAAATACACGATGGCATACAGCAATTACACAGAGTAATCATAATAATTTCATATACATTCATTAGACATAAATCTGTAAGTTCGTGCAGTACAGGAATGTCTTATAGCCCTGGATTGACTGTAATAGTATGGAGATAGACTATTCTAATTTGGATTCTCTGTAACCTTTTCTCAGTGAGGAGCTAAATGTATGGACACTTTTTGAGCTTTTCTTCAGATGTAAGAGCAGCCAACAGTGGCTACAGAAAGAGGGCCGAAGCTGACAGCTATCAAGGAATGGAAACAACACTTCAAGCTTTTAATTCTCTTGCATACTGTCATGGTATAGAGATATAATATAGTCACAGAGGCTTCTTGGCACACCAGACGTCCACCACTAGCTATTTGGCCTGCTGCTGATGAGTTGCAGATTGTTGTCCTTGCACTACAAGGCAAAGTCCTCCACAATCTTCTTGTACTCTGACTCATCTCCATTATAAATGCATTATTAATTGTTAATTAAAACATCATACATTTACATGGAAGTACTTATATACATCTTACGACAGAAAATAATTTATTAAGAGCATAAGAAATTCGACCAATGATAGGAGACCATTCATTTTACCTACGGTCTCTTTCAATATCCAAAATATGTATATTTTAGTTTAATTGGTTATTTGGCCCCAGGTGAGTGAAAATGTGGACCCAGCTCATGAATGGGCCTGATCAATGAACTGGTATACTGCTCATTATTGGTTCTTATCTTGAACCTAACACAGCCAGGTGAAGCTTTTGCTGTCTATGACCCCCAACTGAATTAAATAGGCTTAAGGATGTTATGTTATAGTACCTCTACTCTAACTTACTCAGTTTACATGAGATTCACGAAAATGGTGACATAGTAACTGCATCTCCTTTTTATGTTTATAATCTCTAATTGCCTAAAGCAATAGAATGTATTAATAATTAAAATTATTTTAATTAAAATTTTTTTTTGGAGGAGATATTGCATGGCTCCAAGATACTAGATTTTAATACCGGTCCCTGCCTATATGAACAATGGTTTTGTTTGTCTATCTATGTGTGTGTTCTACATCATACCAAAATAAGGTTTTGTCAAACTAATGTATTAAAGTGAGAAATAGCTTATGTGTCATTCATGCAAGCTGAAAAAGGTGAACCAAAGATCAACCAAAAGTATGACAAGACACTAGCAACTTTTGGTTTCAATCTTCATCTTACACATTATTGAAAGTGAAGAAAATTGTTTGGGAAAATTCAGATTACAATGTACCCTACCATTGTCATTTGTGGGAATTTCCCTTGTAAGCAAGGAGGTTGTTCTAGTAGGGTGGTCCGGTTTTCCATTTGTTTTTATTTAATTTATATGACTGGCATTTTTCTGGTGGGAGGTAAATTTTTTTTCCTGTATAATTTAATATTTATATTGCACATCTTTAATCTTAACTCATCATAATTTGATCAAAATGGTCACAAAAAAACAGTAAATCCAAGAAAAATAGAAATACTCCACAATAAATTAAATGATCTCCTGCACCTTAGCCTTTTCAGCTGACTTAAATAGTCATTAGAGGACTCAGGAGTTGTGACACCAGGATGGCTCTGCACCATGGAGTTCCGCCCACAAAGAACAAGTGGTGTATTTAAAAAGACAGTGCATGATAATAAACATTATGGAAATGCATACACATATGACAATAGCTCAAAAACAACTGAAATAACAAAATGCATAAGAACACATTAAAATATAATAAATACAGAGTGAAGCAAATAATCTAGTACAAAGTTTACACAAGTGTCACAGTATCAGAATGCACAGATGATTCTTATTTATTTTAAAGTATATTATATTGTCTGATTAGGTAGATTTGTACTTTGTGGTGCGTTTGTTTTCTTTTTTTCTTTGATTGAGCACTTGGTTCATTGATTTCACTTGTTTGTAATTGTATTTAATTGATTGGGTATTTTTCACATGTTTTGAATGTGTATCTAATTGGGTGGAAATTGGATTGAAGCGGGTGCAGTTAACAAAGAAAAAGGGACAGAAGGTTGCAATTATTTGTTTCAACAAAGGACACGAAGGGGAAAACATAGAAGTGAAAAGAAGGACAGTTGTAGGATGTCATAGAAGAGCTGGCAGTGGCTGCAGGGGAGCCAGTTACGCAAATTCAATTTTCGGAGGATGGTAACCAAGTGGTGCGTGAGCTGACACTGGTGTGGTTTTCCTTGTGGAAGCAAGAAGACACTGGGCCAGAAGTTAAGTATTATTAAAATCCTGGGGGCCGACTCACAGACAGTGGCAAATCGGAACCTTTTTCGATTGATTACCTGTGGCTCTGATTCAGCTGTTTACATGCTTCCTTCCTTTTATGTTGTAGCTTTATCCTTGAGAGGAGAATGATTGTCAAGTGGACAGCAGGAACAGCAGAGTGTTTCTCAGGAATCTCTGGTGGCTGGAGGATCATGCTAAAGACTGCAGGGGTGATTGACTGTTTTTTGAGGACTACACAGTTTAAAAACAAAAGAAGAAGAAGAAGAAGAAAGGGAGATTTTACTTAATCGTTTTTATTTTAAAGTTTTAAATAATGTATTGTTTGTGCCTGTCTTTGGGTCCCACATTTCAAACCAAAAGGGGAATGATAGGCTGAAGAAAATTTTTTTGTTGCATGGGTCCTAGTGCCCATAGGTTGCATAGTCAGAATTTCCTTATTAGGTGAAACAAGCACACTAGAAAAACAGACCCCAGATTCAGGCAAACATTTACACATAATATAGAATGAGATGTTCAAATCTGATCCTAGCCCTTTCTCTTTCTTCATCAGTGACTATATTCTGCTGTTAAATGACTTATTTTGCCTTCATGTTAATTGCTTCTTAAGATTCAGCCCCCTGAATTGATTCTTTTTTCCTTAAATGGCAGCCAAAAAACAATGAGATGTGAGTCAAACCAGCTATGTGGGAGCCTCAAACTCCAACCAATTTCATTCCAACCAGTTTCCTACTTAAAAGCCAATTTTTGTTGTTAATTAAAACCACTATTTAATGCCATGGCTTGATGGTGCTCTCATTCCCCCATACTAGACATTTACAAAAGTCTTCATTTTCTTTTATTTAATAGCACCATCAAAATGTTTTGTGGATCTGAGCAGATCAACATTACTTTTTTTATTTTCAGATATGGTATGATGGACACAAGTTAGCTGGTCATATGTTGGTTCATTTTGAAGCTCATTACTATTTGGCTGCTAAAAAAGAAAAAAGAAACAATTGAGGGGTCTTAAATAGCAAGTCGATTACAATTAAGGCCGAAGAAGTTAATTAGCAGCAAAAACTAGTGAGTAATTTAGAAAATCGTTAGAATGAAAACCTGAAGAGACGGTAGCCTTCCATGATCACAATTGGACACTCTTGATATCGAAAATGAAGGTAATAGAAAAAATAGAAAATTTAAAAGGCACTAGAAAAAATACAAAATGTAAAAATCCAAAAATGCAGTTCAAGAAGCACTCTAAAGCTTGGACACTCTACCTAGTTAAAGCAATGGAACGGTGGGTTTTGCAAAGGTACTAAGTGTGTTGTGCTAAAGCCACACCACTGTCCAAGCCCCCCTATATTTTATTTTCCTTGCTCCCACTTCATGGAGCTGCTCCTCCAGTTTGGTTACTGTATCACATAAAAGACTTGTTGGCCTTGGAAAAAGTCCAGAGAAGGGCTAATAGATTGATCCCAGCACTATGGCATGTGAAATATGAGTCAAATTATGACTGCATGAGTAAACAGAGATATTTAAATAACATAAATGAACTTTTAATATGAAGGTGGTGTTTAATAGCTGTTAGTTTAAAAATCGGATTGGCAACAAAACAAATAAGCACAGGCCGAAAGTCAACTGTGGGCAATATCATGTAAATTTGAGTATGGATTTCGGTACACAGATAACTGTAAAATCATTAATGAAGTTACCAAATGGCACAGTTAAGAGTAACACCATCAGATACAAATAAAAATTAGCAGGCTATGTTTGATGGGATAATCTTGTTGAAAACTTTTTATCAAATTTCCATAGTCTTATTCAGGCAACCATGAGATATAAAGTGCATTATCTCTTTATTGACACTTCATTTGCAGCACATCTATGAAACCTTCTGTATGTGGATCTGGAGTGCTTTATCACAAATGATACTTGTTTAATATTTTATGTGACATGAATGTATAATACGATTAAAATAAACACATAATGAAATATTTTATCTTTGTTTGCATGCACACCTTTTTCCATGTTTCCCTTCCATTAAATATGCACACAAAGGATATTTTTGTGGGCTTTGCCTTTCCAGAGATACAATGAAGCAGCCATGATTTTGTAATTAATTTGTGACTGAAGTCGTCCACCAGCATTCCTTGAGGAATTTAGGCAAAGTCAAGAAGAGCTTATCTATGTTAGCCATTTGACCATTCTGATTTGTCATTCATTTATATTGCCGGTTAACCTCCAAAGCATCCAATCCTGAATATTTTTTTACTACGAGTATTTAGACATTAAACAAAGACGTGAAAAGGAACATTTTTGGGACGTGTTTACATTGATTTCTAATATTACATTTTTAAAGTATCTAGACATAAACAAGCAAATATGCTTACCTAAACAGTCTTCACATGCTTTGACCAATACATCTTTATTGGTGAAGGTATTTACTTATCCTTTACTTCTTTTATAAAAATAGTTATTTTTTAGCATTCTGTGAACTTTTTTTATTGAACTATAGATTTATGATGAACAATGTGGTGGCATTATTTGCTTCCATCTGCATGGCTTTTTCACATGTTCTGTGGCTTCTTCCCCTCTCCCATAGATCTTCTTTCGGCTGCTCCCTTTAGGGGTTGCCACAGCGGATCATCTTCTTCCATATCTTTCTGTCCTCTGCATCTTGTTCTGTTACACTCATCACCTGCATCTCCTCTCTCACCACATCCACAAATCTTTTCTTAGACCTTCCTCTTTTTCTCTTACCTGGCAGCTCTATCCTTAGCATCCTTCTCCCAATATACTCAGCATCTCTCCTCTGCACATGTCAAAACCAACGCAATCTCACCTCTCTGATTTTTTCTCCCAACCGTCCAACTTGAGCTGACCCTCTAATGTACTCATTTCTAATCCTGTTCATCCTCGTCATGCCCAATGCAAATCTTAGCATCTTTAACTCTGCCACCTCCAGCTCTGTCTCCTGCTTTCTGGTCAGTGCTATTGTCTTCAACACATATAACACAGCTGGTCAAAGAAATTGCCTGCAGAGCCCAGAAACATGATTGTGTCAAGGCACAAATCTGGAGAAGGCTATAAAACGTTTCTACAGCATTGAAGGTTTCCAAGAGAACAGTGGCCTCCATAATTCTTAAATGGAATAACTTTGGAACAACCACAACTTGGAAATTGGTAAAAGAAGTGGTCAAGAACCTGATGGTCACTCTGGTTGAGCTCCAGAGAAGTTGTGTGGAGATGGGAGAAACTTCCAGAAGGCCTACCACCACTTCAACCCTCCACTGATTTGGACTTTATAGCAGAGAGGCCAAACAACACATGAAAGACTGCTTGGAGTTTTGCAAAAAAGCACCTAAGGGACTCTCAGATGATGAGACACAAGATTCTGTGATCTGTTGAAACCAGGATCGAACCATTTGTCCTCAGATCTAAGCATTGTGTCTGCAGGAGACCAGGCATGGTGGTGACAGCATCATATTTTGAGGCTGTTTTACAGCAGTTAGGATTGGTAGACAAGTCAGAGCTGAGGAAAAGCTAAACAGAGCAAAGTACAAAGATATTTAAATTAAAACCTACTCTGAGCACTCTGGACCTCAGACTGGGCCAAAGGGTAATTTTCCAACAGGACAATGACCCTAAGCACAAAGCAAAGACAACATGGAAGCAGCTTAGGGTTAACTCTGTGAATGTTCTTGAGTTGTCCAAGAGAGAGCCAAAACATGAACCCAGTTGAGAGACCTAAATATAGCTGTCCACTGACAATTTACATCCAGCCTGGTTGAGCCCGAGTGGATCTGCAGAGAAGAATGGTAGAAAAATCCACAAATCAATTATAGCAAAACGTGGAAAATTACTGTTGCAACTGAGCTGCTTTTGCTTGCACAATCATGGACTTCTGAAATGTGAGCTTGAAGATTTAAGACCAGGGCCTACTTATGGGTATCGTTATGAGTATTCATTTGCTTTGAATTCTTTCCATCCTACAGTACAGGCCAAAAGTTTGGACACACCTCCTCATTCAATGTGTTTTCTTTATTTTCATGACTGAAGGCATCAAAACTATGAATGAACACATGTGGAGTTATGTACTTAACAAAAAAAGGTGAAATAACTGAAAACATGTTTTATATTCTAGTTTCTTCAAAATAGCCACCTTTTGCTCTGATTACTGCTTTGCACACTCTTGGCATTCTCTCGATGAGCTTCAACAGGTAGTCACCTGAAATGGTTTTCACTTCACAGGTGTGCCTTATCAGGGTTATTTAGTGGAATTTCTTGCTTTATCAATGGGGTTGGGACCAGCAGTTGTGTTGTGCAGAAGTCAGGTTAGTTGGACGATCATTTATTTTTCAACAGGACAATGACCCCAAACACACCTCCAGGTTGTGTAAGGGCTATTTGACCAAGAAGGAGAGTGATGGAGTGCTGTAAATGGTCATGAAAATAAAGAAAAAAAAATTGAATGAGGAGGTGTGTCCAAACTTTTGGCCTGTACTGTACATGTGAGGATTTTTGCTATGTGTTTCATATCTATATTCATCAATAATGAAGGTCTGCAGGTACTACTAAGTATAGTGACTCATTTTGTTTTTGATAAAGATTTGACAAAACAAGGTGTGTAAAGCTTGTCATGTCACACCCAGGAATACTTCAGGCTGTAATCGCTGCCAAAGGTGCTTCAACAAAGTAATAAGTAAAGGGTCTAAATACTCCTTCCAATGGCGTATTTCAGTTTTTCATTTTTTATACATTTGCAAAAAATTATAAAATCCTGTTTGTGCTTTGTCATTCTTGAGTATTGTGTATTGGATGATGGGGGACAAAATTAATTTAAATGATTTTAGCACATGGGTGCAACACAACAAAATGTGAGAAAAGTGAAAGGGTCTGAATATTTTCTGAGGGCACTGTATGTGTAGGTGCGTTTACCCTTTAATGGCCTGGCACCCCGTCTGGTTACCTCCTGCCTTTGCACACCATGCTGCAACCCTACAAATGGAATGGCTCAGAAAGACAGATATTACTGATTTACACACTTTAAATAAACTGGGATTACTTCGGCATTAAAACTTGATTCCTTTATCACTTATTCCTTTACATAATATAGTGAATGTTAAGACTTAAACAGCGAAACAAAGAAACATGTTTTGTAGCGGACCATTGTACTTTAAAAGGCTTTAAATACAAATTAGATTCTGCATTGCTGCTTGGTTTGACTGAGCTTGCTTCACTGTATCTGATCTCTGAGCCGTTCTGTGCTGGATATATTTTGCTTTGTGCTGTACTATGAATTCATAACCACTATGCAATGTATCTATTGTTCCTACATGCCACTTATTTGTCTTGCTAATATGGTTACAAAAAACCCTTCTCCCAATTAAATATGTTGAATCTACATTTCTGTTTTGAGAGAGCTGGCCCAATAACAGTATGTAAAATAAGCAATACAGAGTAATATGTACTAATCAAATAAATATTCTTTCTTTGAGCTCTGGATTATACATACTGGGCATTAGGGAGCTACTTAAAGCGTCTCAAAAAACTTTTCACTTAAAGAAGAGATTCCCTTGACACTCTGTACTTCTTATTGTGATTCATAATTTAAAAAATTCCACACCGTAAATGCATGCAAAGTGACACTTTATCTGTTGAATATTTAGGCAAGACACAGAAAGCTTTTTTCTTTTCAAAGTGTGGGAGTTTAAAAGATCACACATATACTTTAGTCATTAAACTATTATTTTAAAAAAGAATAAAGAGCTATTTACAAAGCTATTCAAGGACAGGGTTGCCAAATTAAAGGTAAAATTATTTGGGAATGTATTATCTCTCTAAAGATGCAGTTTGCTATACGTAAAGTCAGTCCATCCATCCGCCCATCCAGTCTGCATAATCAATTTTGAGGTTGCTAGGAGCTACAGGTTATCCTGGCAGCAACCGCCACAAGAAAGAAACCATCTTTGGAAGAGGTGCCAGTTCATTACAGGCTACACTCTTACACACTCCCACACTTACTCACGCTGTGCCAGTTTGGAGGCTCTAATCAACCTAATCCTGTTGTGTAGATATGTTTATCTTCACTCTTTATTGTAATGGTACTCTTGTGTGCTGCTTTTTTAATTCCTGCTCAGCTGCTTTGTTTGTTTTATTATGTATTTATTTATTTTTTGGAAAAGATAAACACACAACAGTTATTTTGTGTGTGTAGTTCATCACAATTTATAGCAAAATATGAAAAATTGGTATTGTGATTGAACTGCTTTTACTTGCACAGTCAGGGAATTTTAAAGTGTGAGATTGAACATAAATGTCAGACTCACTTTAGAACGAGGCTGCTTAGGGGTATTGATCTCGGAGTATTCATTTACTTATAAATTCTTTCTAACCTGCAGATAAGGATTAATGAAGGTCTATAGGTACTACTAAGTATAGTGGCTCATTTAGATTTTGAAGAGGGGTGATTATAAAGATTTAACAGATAAATACATTGTTTATTTTAATATATTTTTGTTTATCATGGTGCTGGAGATTGGCAATGTGGAAAGGCAGGACTTTAGGAACCATCATAGCTCAAGTTGATATTACTTTGGACAATCTGGGTGCATAGAATGGACATGCTTGTTGGGCTGAATGGCCTGTTCTCATCACAATTGCTCTGATGTTCTATCATTTATAGGAAGTGAAAGTAAAATAATCATTGTACACTGTAATGACAAAGGATAGACAAATAGTGAACCAGGAAGAGGATGGGCAGCATTAATCATAATCTCCTAATATTTTGACATCATCCTCTTTTCCTCAGTGTCTTCCAGTGAGCCTATGGTTCATCCATTGATGCAGCTGACCTTCCTGAGCATTTTATTTTGGTGTTTGGAATCATCTGATCCAGACAGAACAGTTCACTTAATGGCTTGTTGACATCCTGCGTGCTGCAGGGCATTTAATACAGCAAGTGTGTGTTGTACACAAATTTCAGTTGGACCCAAAGCATTTTGAATTCAAGGTTTAGCTTCATGAGTCATTTTCTTTTGAATAATTCTATTTCTTCTGGTGTATATTTTTCATTATGTTATCATGTCGCCAAATCACCATGTGTGATTCTTCTTTGCCATAGACATGTCTATTTCATGTTAGACTTGAAGGGCTACTGCCAAGTTCTGTGTCATTGAGTGTTGTCATAACACTTGATGTCAGTCCATTTAAGGTGGCAGCACATATGAAAATCCTCTGTATGGACTGAAATAAATACCAAAATCTCTTTTCTTTCCCACTATTTTTAGAGGAAGACAAGAATTTTCCAATGTAATAAAAAAAAGACGCTGGGAAAACTCCAAGAAGAGTGGGGGAATTACCCCGTATAATGTTCGTCAGACACAATGAAAAAATAGCAAAAAATAGATCAAAAACAAGAGCATTTGACAAGGTGGTACTGGTTACATGGAATTTATATAGGAAAATTGTGGCAGGAAATGATCAAGACAGGAAGTGACATCAAAAGCAGACAGACAGAAGTGACGTTATCATGGAGGGCCGGAAGTGACAACATTATGGCGGCACCAGAAGTGACATCATCTCAGGAGAGCTGGAAGTGACGTTGTTGAAGGAATTCGGAGATGGGATTGTTAGATAGTAGTCATTTTGGGGAACTGGAATTATTGTTGGTGAGTTATGGTTTTTCTTCTTTGATACTGTTGATGGAGAGAGAGAGGCATTAGTACATACAATCAACCCTGCATCTCTTGTAATATCACTCACCTTAGGGCTTGTTGGCTGCCTCCTAAGCGCACGTGTGTGACACCAAGAATACTTTAGTGTTAGGCATAAGGTTTTATTTTAGGTACTTTGATTCTCATTTTGCATTTTTTCTTAGTCACAATGATTTTTCTGCTTATGCTGACTTGGGAGAAGACAGAAATAATAATGAAAACAAGTCAGAACTGTTAGTCAAAAAAATATTCGTCAAAATTGAAAGTGGTAACCAGAGCACAAAGGTCAGAAACCAGCACAAGAATTCTTAAACCAGGGAAGTCAAAAAATAAAAAGGATTTTTAGAAAGCATGAATTATAGAATATATCTCTCAGGTAGCCCAGAAATATACAAGCCAACTTTTATGTCATTACTTCAATCATGTCCTGAGCATCAAGAATCCTGGGGAATTCTGGGAATATTACCATGGAAGCAATAGGTTCCTTGTTGTTCCAAAATAGCGGTGTCCATAGAAAAAGAAAGATGCTGTCACTGCATTAAAATAAAAAAATGTTGAACTTTTTCAAGATGTCCTAAGTTCAAAAACTAATGTTAAATTCAATATTGTTGGATCCAAAAGACTAAATAGTTCCAGAATTTGAAACATATACTCTGGAATTTCCACAGAAAAACTGCTTATAACAACACATGTTCAAAGCTTTCTGACCCCTTGGCCTGGTTTTGACTTAGATTTTGTCTGTCTTTTGGGATGCATTCATCTCTGTTACTTTTCTTGGTAATCCCTCACATCTCCTATTTTCACCCCAGATTATCCATAACACCTAGTTATTTAGAAATTGGCACGTCCTCCTCCAACCCCAAACACCTAAACGATGACTGGTCACAACGGCTCAAAGACTGGCTGAAGGTCTGCTTCTAATTCTTTTGTCTTAATAACATTCAATTTCAGTGATTCTCCCTGCATCACATGACAAAGCCCATCACAATTCTATACTTCTCATCAGTCTCAGTTGTTGTTTTTATGAGCTATGGCGGTGAGCACGGACGCAACGACTCGGTGCTCTTCATTTCAGTGTTTAGTGTGCATGTGTGTGCTGGTATTACTGCTTGTTTTACCTGTATTTTGTCAAGCTGACAACATCTACAGCCGACAGGAACTTCTCAAGATCGGAGTGTGGAGCGAGGGGAGTGTTTCATCAGAGTTTCTCTGCTCTCACGACATTCCGGCAGACATAGAGAGGAGTCCCGGCTCTCCATGGATTATCATCCCTGCGGGCAGGCGATGGAAGCGGTGTAGAGAGAGAAAACAAAAGCGAGGCTGCAGAGCTGGTGCATTAGCGAAGTTATGTAGGCAGCCTGTTAAACCACTGCTCCCCAGTGTTTTTCTCACCAATGCCAGATCTCTCGTGAACTGAAGCTACAGGTGGCAACAAATAACATTTTAAAGAACAGTTGCGTTCTGTTGATCACAGAATCCTGGCTTCACTCATTGATCCCAGACTCTGCTATCCAGCTAACAGGCTACACTGCACAGCGCCATGACAGGACCAGTGACTCCGGTAAGAGCAGAGGAGGGGGTTGTGTGTGTATGTAAATAATAACTGGTGTACAAATACAGCTCCCCGAACCTGGAGTATGTAACTGTTAGATGCAGACCCATATATCTCCCTAGAGAGTTTACTGTGGTCTTCATTACTGCTGTTTACATAGCACCAGATGCTAATGCAAACTCGGCTATTGAACTTTTACACCGCAGTATTAGCAGTCAGCTGACCAAGCACCCTGATGCTGTGTATATCGTTGCTGGGGACTTTAACCATGTGGATTTAAAACCTGTGCTCCCTAAATTCCATCAGCACATCAAGTGTGCCACCAGAGTAGCTAACACATTGGATAAAGTCTACACAAACATTAAATAGGGCTACAGGGCTACACTGCTACCACACCTGGGCTACTCTGACCACGCTTCACTGTTTTTAATCCCAGCATACATTGCACTTAGGAAAACTGCTCCTATCAGCACAAGGACAGGTAAAACTTGGCCAGATGGAGCTTCTCAGCAGCTGCAGGACTGTTTCAGTGGGACCAACTGGGACATCTTTGAACACCCAGACCTTGAAGTGTTTAGTGACAGCGTACTGTGTTATATTAAGAACTGCACAGACATTGTCACAGTGGATAAACGTATCTGGATCTACCCCAATCAGAAGCCCTGGATGACCAGGGAAGTCCAGAAGCTGTTGAAAGTGAGGAACACTGCCTTCAGGTCTGGTGACAAGGCCCTTTAAAGCACAGCCCATGCCAACCTAAAGAGGGGCATCCAAGAGGCCAAGTCAGACTATAAAAGCAATATAGTGGAACACCTGGATAGCAACAATGGCAGGAAAGTGTGGATGGGTGCCCAGCATATGACCAACTACAGGACCAATCCCGGAGCTGCGGGAGGTGATTTATCACTGGCTGAGGAACTGAACCACTACTTTTTCCGGTTTGAAGTGGATCTACCAGAGACAGCCAGACCCCATCCAGATACTAACAACAGTCCCATTTTCACAGTGGGAGACCACGAGGTGAGACACATGCTGTGGGCTGTCAACCCACAGAAGGCAGCTGGACCTGACAGCATCTCAGGACGCGTGCTGAAAGACTGTGCAGACCAACTGGCTGGGGTCTTCACCAGGATATTCAACCAGTCTCTGTCTCAGTCCACTGTGCCATCCTGCCTGAAATCCTCTGTCATAGTGCCTGTGGCCATGAAACAGATCATCACCAGTCTTAATGACTACAGGCCAGTTGCACTGACCCCTGTGGTTATGAAGTGCTTTGAGAAGCTCATCAGGAACCACATCATGTCATTCATTCCTCCCATGCTTGATCTGCACCAGTTTGCCTACAAAGCAAACAGGTCTAAGGAGAATGCTGTGGCCACTATTCTCCATGCTGTTCTGTCCCATCTGAAGAAGCAGGGGAGCTACATACGGCTGCTCTTCATAGACTTCAGCTCTGCCTTTAATACCATCTTACCGCACAGACTGGTGACCAAACTGTCAGACATAGGACTTCCACACTCCACCTGCCTTTGGATCAAGGACTTCCTGAGTGATCGCACTCAGAGGGTTAGAGTGGACACCTACTTCTCCACACACATCAACCTCAGCACTGGCTCCCCACAGGGCTGTGTGCTGAGACCCCTGCTCTACTGTATACTCTCTACACCCATGATTGCATTCCTGCCCACCACAATAACACCACTGTTAAATTCGCTGATGATACCACGGTAGTAGGGCTCATCTCTGGGGGGATGAGTCCGCCTACAGGGATGAAGTGGAGCGGCTGACAACGTGGTGTAGGAATAACAACTTTCTCCTAAATATAACTAAGACCAAGGAGCTCATCGTGGACTTCAGGAAGAAGGCAGACAACATCCAGCTACTCATCATCAATGGGGACTATGTGGAGAGGGTCTCAGACTTCCGCTTCTTGGGAGTCACCATTAGGGAGGACTTGACCTGTGGAACAAACACTGCTGAGGTAGTGAAGAAGGCCCAAAAGAGACTCTACTTCCTGGGGGTTCTCAGGAAGAACAACATCCCTGAGAAAATGCTGGTTTCCTTTTATCGCTGCACAGTAGACAGCATCATGGCCTACTGTCTCTGTGCATGGTTCTCCAGCTGCACAGTAGCCCAGCAGATAGTCGGCCATCCTCTCCCCTCACTAGAAGAACTACATAGTTCCTGTTGTCTCAGGAACGTCAAGAAAATTCTTCAGGACCCATCACACCCAGGACATGCATTGTTTGAACGCCTGCCTTCAGGCAGACGTTTCAGATTCATAAAGACTAAGACAAATAGACTGAGAAACAGTTTCTATCCTTCAACCATCACCATGCTGAATGCTGCTAAGTGGTCAATCTGACCGAGTGCACCTTCATGTTTACAATACAATACACTTTCATGTTTACAATACAGCTCAAAGTTAACATTGGATAAGGGACAAGTGCAATATGACGTATGTATAAGTGGAAAACATTGTTCTGCTGTTATGGACTATTTTGGTACTTATTTTATTCCCTTTTTATTTTAGTTTTAACTTGAGTAATTGTGTTTTGTTTTTATTTTATTTTTTGCACTGGAAAATTGCACCTAAAATTTTGTTGTACAATGTCTCATTGCTACAATGACAATCAAGATTTTGATTTGATTTGATGCAGCCTACAATATCTCAGAATTTCTGTAGATGGCTTACATTAGAGTTGTATTTAAAATCTGTAGAATAGAGCAAAAAGAAAAAAGGAGACACACCAGTTTCCAGGAGTGCCCCAGTGATTGTGACCACTATCTTCAACATCCATCTCTTGTTATTTAGATAGTTCATGATCCAGGCCACTGTGATGAAATCTCCTTGTATCGCCTTGAGCTTAATCCCTAACCAGAAAGATGGATAGTGTGAAAATCTCTTAATAATCAAAGAACATAATCCTAGTCATGGTGTCATCTTTCATCTGGTAGAAGTGCAGACTCTATGGATCGTGTAGACCAGAGCATTATCTACACCAATATGTGACTGACAGGAAAAATGCATAGGATCCAGGTGGTCTATATGCATGCTTGGATTGCAATTGGTTTTGGGCAGCATTGCATAACAAGGTTGGAAGAGCCAGGTTATACAGACAGCTTCCGGGAAAGGGAGACAATGAGAGAGACACTGGCCACAGAGAGATCCCACATATGGCAGTACTGGAACAGAGAAGTTGCTATGTAAGGTTATGCACTGTACATGTGCTGGTACCATGATAGGATTTAAGGCAGTGTTGCCAACATAAGTCTGAAACAGAAATGTCCAGTGTGGATGGGTACAATGCTACTGGCAGGGATGCCTGACCCTCTTCTTGTGCAAAAAGTGAAGCTACCCTTTCTGGACTCTACAGTATACATGGTTCCAGAAGGGAATACATGAGACTGTGCCATCCATCAGAAAATGAGGGTATCCTGATCCATTAAACTCCATGGTAGGATAAATGGTTAAGGGATACCAGGAGACACTACTGGAAGTTAAAATCTGGTGTCCCTATAACAAATGCAAGCCTTGAGTCATAGCTAGAAGTGAGCCCAAGATGAATTTTAAAACTTTCTTAATCCTCAAGGCCAGTTGATTGAGCACAGAGGAGAGTAAGACAAATGCATAATGGGGGGGAGGTAGAGAGGCCACGGGTGAGAAACAGAAGAAGACAAAGAGGGGGAGAGAGACTTTGGGGGGGATGGATATTTTCTGGTGGGCATGTGAGGAGGCCACTTCACCAAATAGACTAGGGTTTAAGACCTATTTAGTCAGGCCAGATAGAGACGCAGATTTTTCTGTTTCCATTTATTTGTTTTTACTTTGTTTTACTCTCCTTTGTTTGTAAAGGTGGCATATTTGTCAGGGTGTAGTGAGCTGCCAGTCTCTTACCACAACTTTTAAAACATAAAATGAAGAAACATTTAAACTACTCTAATCTAAAATGACATGAGATGAAGAGCACTGCTGGAGTGGGAGGAAAATCTGTGCTGCAGGCTTTTAAAAGTCACGAATCAAAGATTATTGATGCTTTGTCAAGCTGTAAGGCACTTGCTTAAAATTGCTTGCAACTTTCTATTTATTTAATGTTTAAACTCAACATTTTGATCTTAGGAATCAATAAACAATTTTATCTATCCACCATCACCCTTTTTCAGGGTCTACATTTTCCATTTCAGGATTGGAGTGAGCTACAGTGTCTACAGGCAGCATTATGTAAATATCTGAGCTCCATCCTTAGATAGGTTGTCAAGCCATTTCGGGGCACATTAAAACACACACAAACTAACTGTTATTGGACATTGTCTAAAACTTGGAGAAAATCTATAAGGGCACAAGGAGAATGTGAAAATTTTGCACACATAGGGCCAGGGTTGGGAATTGAACCCATACTTTTGAAACTGTGAGTATTGTGTCTCCCTGACATTCTATTATTTTAGTATTTATGTTTTTTTACCTCATTGTAAAGTAACTTGGGCCATCACTTATATGAAATGTATTTTCTGATGCTAGCAGGGATACGTGTGTGAGACTGAGCTCTGCTATGGGCTCACCACTGCCATGCTCCTGATGTGGCTGCCATATGCTCGCCACTCTGAAGCCCTGAATTGGATGAATACAATCGAGATTGTTATGTTATGTGACTGTGCTTACATGCACACACAAAACTGGGATAAGGTGAGTATCCTGGTTAATGCAGAAACGCGTTTTCTTAAAAAACCTCTGTATACATTGTCGCACATGGGTGTCAGAGGACTCCTCTTATGGGCCGGGCAAAGGTATGCAATAATCTGCCGAGACGTGCTACCGCTGACTCTGTCCTGTTGTTCTTCTTCCCTCACAGCTCTGAGAAGCTGTCCAGTAAGGCCACTTAACCCCACCCCTTCTGGAAGTTTCACATAAAAGAAACGCCGACTAAGAAAAAGGCATCTTTTGCTGGAAGACCGGAACAAGCTGCACGGCAGAGCACATGACTCTCAAAAATCCTTAAAGAAGGAGGAATCCCTGATCAGGAATAGCGCATTGGTGCGTTTTTTCATTACTTTTTCATTTTTGTTTGCTTTGTCTCCCAACAATTAAAAGGATCAACCCAAAATTTTGACTGTTTCCAGTCTTTCCTTCCACCACCTGACCACAACATTTGTAAGTATGCTTCTGGAGTTCATGCTTTGGGAAAAGGCATTATGCTGTGCAAAGAAGAGTTAGACATCATCACAAACCTGAAAATAATCCTGAAGCCTGTGATCATTTTCTTGTGTTTTATAAATATGTTTAGTCCTTCATGTGCTGTAAAATAAATAACATTCATCCCCTTTTTTGCATCCCCTACAAGAGACATTGATGATTCCAAGTATAAATACTGGCCACTGTGTCATCCGATCAAACTGCTTCAACATATCTAGAGCAAACAGCTGGATTAAAACTAAACTTTATTTATAGGTTTCTGCTTCTGGATTTCATGTGGCACTCTCTTTTCTTGTGCCATTGAACCCTGCAAAGGTGCGACATACCAGTATGTGAGCTTTATGCCTTACACCCAGTACTGCTGGAATAATAATAAAGCACGTATTTTTATATCAATAAAATAAGTATTGCATTAGGTTACTTGTTACTTTGAAACCTATTGGGATTACTTAATGCACGTTACTTTTCATGTGTTATCCCAACACTGTCCCTGAAATTGTACTGTTGAGCTTCTCACTTTACGCTCAACTTATCAACATAAGTTTTGCGATTTCTGAAATAATGAGGCGGATTATTTTAACCAGGAGGAGGAATAATGTGATCACACAAGCATGTACAAAGCTAACATATTTGAAGGGGAACAAAGCACAATGGACATGTGCGGACTACAAAATTCCTAATTGTAACCTGGTTAAGGGTTCACTTGTCCAAATAACAGGATAATTCACGGTGGAATCTACATTTGTCAACCTGGTTTCTCTAACAAGAATAAGGGTTTACATGGCATTTTAGAAACAAGGGTTCTGTGATTAACAAGAACATGTGGAAGATGATTTCTGTGAAATTGAGTCACAAAAAATGTATGAAACAAATGGCGTTTCGTCACCATTGAAATCTGCATCATTAACACATGCTTTCATCTCATCTTCAACCTTTTTATCCTTGTGCAAAAGAATATATAGTTTGGGAAGGGGAATGCAACTGAAAAGTCTCTTCTCCACTCATAAAACCCATTGTCCTGGATGGCTACTGGTGAGCCTCTGAAAGGAGCCTGGCTTGGATTGGCTTACAGAGTTGGGGAAAAGTGAGCAGTAGATGATATTACCACTGAAACAAAATGAGTGGTGTGAGGCAGAACTGGTGGAATGAATCTGCAGGTAGCCAGTGCATGACACACGTGAGAGCTGCATGAGAGGAGCTGTGGAAGACTGGGGTAGGTATTAGAAGATGGCTGAGAAGTTATGACTGTAGAATGAATCTTAGGGAGCAATATTCATTGTTATCCACACCGAAAAAAAACAGTAGTACTTTATTTTAGATACTTTGAAAATCTATTACTCATTTACTCTTATGTAACAAACCTAAGCAAAGGCTTCTTTTGGTCTTTATTACACTTATAAAGCATCAGTAAATAGGTTCTTCATCTCCATGGAATGAGGCTTTTTATATGCTGGCAACATTACTTATGAATTCTAAGCATTCACAGGTCTTATACTGAAGTATGCATTATCAAAATGAAATATGTCTCACATAAACCACCTCTGACAATTCCAAAGTGAAGATATTTTAGTAGACCACATTGCCCAGATGAATAACCTCTTCACTGATGCTATGTAAGTTTTATTAACAATAAAAAAAGCCTTTTTTAATGTGTTGTTGCATAGCAGTAAACAAGTAATGGATGCATTTTTGCCATACCTGAAGGTTTTGTTTTGTACTTTTGGAATTTTTTTTTGAAAATTCATTTTCAAAGCAAATTTAAAAAAACTCTGCTGTTTTGCTCCTCACTACTAACAATTCTTAGCTCCAATTCCTACAACTAAGTGAGTTTACTTAGATTTTCTCCCTCATTCCCAAACAAGAATGAGGGTTAATTGTTGATTCTACATTAAAGGAATGCATGTGAGACTGAAATCTGCCATGGGCTCACGACTGGCATATGCCCCCTACTCTGTAATCCTGTGACTGTTAAGTTATGTATTATTATTATTATTATTATTATTACAGTCATTTTGTGATGTGGAGTGCCCCTTATTCGCTCAATTTGTGTAGACATCCCAGCAGTATATCTTTGATACGCTCTGTGAGTATACAATGTAAATCAATACAGAGACAAAATTATGCACAAATGTACTGTGCATACAAAGCACAAGTTAAAACACTTGGCATCAGACGGACGTGCAACATTGGGTTTTTGAGAAATCTCTTTTGTGTTTACATCTGCAGCAAGAAGTTGTTTTTAACCTGAGGGAAACAAAAACTCATATATGAAAAGTGTTTTGTTTCTGACACAATCAGACATTCCAATTGAGAACAAGTGGGGGAAGGCCATCTTATAATTTAAAACCATTTTTAAAGACAAAAAACTCATAAAAGTGCCAGGCATAAATGTAAAGCATTGTCCCGGCTCAAGATAAAAAGCAACAAAAGATGGCTAAAAAAATGCTGCTTAGAGCCAACTCTAAGACTTACTCAGTTTGAAAAAATTGCTATTGTAACTGTGTAAATAATTAATTGAACTGAGTATTATCCTTCAATGCTGTGGGCTGGTGCTCTGCTCGGGGTTTGTTTCCTGCCTTGCGCCCTGTGTTGGCTGGGATTGGCTCCAGCAGATCCCCGTGACTCTGTAGTTAGGATATAGCGGGTTGGATAATGGATGGATGGAAGGATTATCCTTCAAGTTAATAGTTACACAATAAGATGCAAAATTAACTTTTTTTCATAATTCTATTGTAATCACACAACAATCCATACAAATAGATCAATTTTTACAAAAACAGGATTGAAAGCTTTTAAAAAAAACATTTAATAAAAATGTAAATAGTGCCATGTAGAATGCTTGGAAATGATTATTTTGCATTTTTTGGTAGCAGATTAACCTTAAAACTTCAACTGTCTTTTTCAAATCTTTTTGAACTTTGTGGTGTGATTGTTCAAAATATTTTACAATGTATCCAGGTAGAATTAACAGTAAATATCTGAATTTATTCTCTGTGATTAATATAATGTGGCTCACTTACTACTGTGATGTATCTGCCTATTATGCATAGCTGACCTAAAAACATAGGATCAAGCAGTTAATGTTATTGAACATATTGTTGTGGAGAAGATATCATTAACAAACATTTTCATGCACTTAAAAAATATACATGGAAAAAATGGCATTTGGACTTCATGAGTTTATATTTCTAAGTAAATCGAGCAAACCTCATTGACAAATCTGGGTCTGGGCAACCATAAACTGCAGTCATTCCTGATGTGCTTCAATGTCCTGAAGATCTACATATTATGACCAAAAAGCCTGCAATAAAAATTTCAGTATCCATAGGAAGTATTGCTAATGCCTTAGGATATTTAAAAATGTATTCATGTTGGATTTCCATAAAACCTAACCACTAATAACAAAACTGTGCAGAAAGATGTGTGTTCAGTTTTGCTTCGGTTATGAACAGGCTGAGGGAAAAGCTTTTTGAAATTGATTGTCACTGGAAATATGCACAACTCTATGAGCCAGAAAAGAAAAGAAAGTCAATGGAATAGCGTCAACCAACTACACAGAAGAATTCTAAGGGTACGTCTTCAGCATGGAAAATCAGTCAGTCATTCAGTCATTATCTAACCCGCTATATCCTAACACAGGGTCATGGGGGGTCTGCTGGAGCCAATCCCAGCCAGCACAGGGTACAAGGCAGGAACAAACCCCGGGCAGGGCATACACACACACATGCACTCACACCCACCCACACACACATACACACTAGGGACAATTTAGAATCGCCAATGCACCTAACCTGCATTCCTTTGGACTGTGGGAGGAAAACTGGACACAACCATTTAATTTGTGATACATACAGGATGATGTGACTAGACATTAGGCCATGTTGTGAGACCATTAACTTACCTTTATAATTTCAGTCTCCTAAAATGTTGTAGACATTTTTAAGAAGAGCTTGACCACATAACAATATCAGAGGAAAGTTGGTTTTCCTTGCAACAAAAAGTCCAAGCAGACACAGAAAGACCATATAAGTCTATGCAGCAGGATCTGGATCCAGGATTCTGGATCTGTGAAGCTGTAAAATAACTGCTGCACCGCAATGTGATGTAACGACATTTATTTCTATAGCACATATTCATACAAAGAATGTAGCTCAAGGTGCTTTGCAAGATGTCAAAGAGAAAGTTACCAGAAAGTTAAAAACAAATACGATTAAGTAAAAATGGTAAGGAATGAGTAACAAAGAAAAAAACATATAAAACATAGATGTTGTTCAAATAATCAGCCTTGACACAAAGAAGAAAAGTTTGGGGCCAGAACAGGAAGTAGTGTCTTCAGGGCCAGAACTGGAAGTGATGTCTTCGGTACTAGAACCGGAAGTGACATCGCCAGACTCAGGCAGAATATCCCATATTTAATCTTCAGGAATATCAGAGAAAAGATTAGTGCACCCCGCCACCCCCTGGCCTGTTGTGGAATTACCTTTGATTGGTCCTTCTAGCTGTCTCCCATGCGCATGTGTGTGACAATGTAAATTAACCTTATACAGTATACAATATCATAATGTAAGTCTCTAAAGATAAGTCCAAGGATAAGGTCTGATGGCAGCGAGGACAGAAAAAACAAAAAAACCCGGTTAAGATGGAGAAAAAAAAAACAAAATTTGCTGGGGTTCCAAGGCATTCTACCTAACATAAACGTGCTCAAATCATTCCTCATTGTTTCCCGGCTTTGTGCCAGTGGATTCAATGCAGTCAATCTCATGGACAGCTGGGGCACCCGCCTTCATTCCAGCGTCACAGGTGGCAACGTGATGCACTGGTCAGGTTGTGGTGGCACAAAATACCACCACAGAAGAACCAGAAAAGAAAGTAAAGACAAGTAGATAGGAATAAAGAATACAAATTAATCAAGAATATGATGAGTCTATGCCTATATGGTCTATTAAGAGTACAACTAAAATGTAGCTATGAAAAAGCCAACTCAAAATAATGAGTTTTAGTATTTTTTTTTTAATGTTCCACTGTATTAGCCTGTGGTAAAGTATTCCAGATTTTAGGTACATAGCAGCAAAAGGCTGCCTCATCATTTCTTTTAAGCTTGGCTCTTGGAATTGTAAGCAGACCTCCATTAGAAGACCTAATGTTATTACCTGGAGTGTAGAGGGACAGGCACTCCAAATTAAAGGAAGAGGCAAGATTATTTAAGGCTTGATACACCATAAGCAGTATTTTAAAGTCAATACCAAATGACACAGGTAACCAATGTAACAACACTGCAACTGGTGAGATGTCCGCAGATTTTCTTTTTCTAGTTAAGGTTCTTGCTGCTGCATTCTGTACCAATTGCAACCGATTGATGTCTTTCTTAGGTAACATCCTCCAGATCTTTGTTATGGGTAAATATCACTTCCTTTCATGTGATAGAATCAATATACAAATAACTCCATCTTTAAAGCCCTTGCTTGCCATAGTAGGAGGACTGCTACACATACAGCATATGGTGACATTCTTACTTGCAACGTGCAACACTTCACCACCCTCCAGTGCCATGGAAAAAAAGAATCTGTTAAAATAAATCACTTAATTTTATTTAAGAGGGAAAACAAATTGGTTGAATAGCTGTAGTTCCTGAAATACTGTAGAAATAACCCTGAGAAATACTCCAGTATATTTAGTTTAATAACAGAAAGAGTAGCATTACAGCAGGATAGTACCATAAAGCTGATACAGATTGCCTTGATCATAAATATGGAAAATATATCATATCCATCCATACTTTTACTAAAGCCTCTTAATCCTTTTTATTCATGGTAAGTTGCAGCCTCTATTTTCAATATCAGATATAACAGAAGAAGCAAACCTGCCACCAGCCCAATTTCAACTTTCTAATCATCGTAACCCACACGTATTTAGGGTTAAGCAGTAAACTGGAGAACACCCTGAAGATAAAAAACTCAAGTGAGCACAGAAAAATCAAGTAAAATCCACACAGGTCAGGTTTTGATTTGCATCCGGGTCTCTGAGTCCATGAAGTGGTGGCCCTAACCTGTGCATAACCATCCTGCCCTCTCTTGTGATGCTTTGTTCAGAACTGAGCTAAGTAACTAATTCTGCAATGTTTTTATGTTGGATTGAGAGTTCTGTTTCCTGTTTATGAATTACAACATCGTTAGTCAATGTTCAGTGACACCAGAGCAAAACCCAGAGTGCTAAGCTCCATTATTGCAGATTTACACGCATTATGCATCCAATGAGCCCCTCTATTTGTGACTTAATGCTCTACTTTGCTAGTCTGTGCATAGAAACAGCTGTGTAGGTCACCCTTGAATAAGCCTCATATGGCACATTTTCTTTTATCTATGACACCACATTTTGCAGATTCTGGAGACATTGACCAAAGCCTTTTACAGTAGAATGTGTCAACAAGCAGACAATATCTACAGTGATTTTTTTTCAGTAAGATCACTTCATTTTTTTTTCCTTCCTCAACCTATATATTTTATTCCCTGATCTTATAATTTGCCTTGGATGAAAGCCCCAGGGAAGTACGCAAGAATAATAAATACAAATAATAACATGAAATAACTTTTTTCCAGTGTAGTTTATGAAACATTAATTCAAAATAACATAACTTTCTGTCATGTATTGCATGCATTATCTGGGCAGTGTCATTATTTTAAAGCGATCAGCTAGTAATTGTGTATTTTTGACAGACAGTAATAAAACCCACCAGTAATACAGAATAAGATGGCTAGCCTAATAATTGTAGTGATATGTGTCATCCTTTAACTTTCCTCTGTCAGTTCTAAATTAATAGCTTTTCTGTTATCTGAGACTTCCAGTATGCAGGTTGTAGAGTATAAAATCCTTCTAGACTTGTTTTTTAATTAAATAAACCAATAATCAGTTTAGATCCTACAGCCTTCGACTGCTTTGCTCCATGGATCCACAATACAGAACATGAATTATTGTCACTTTTCTCAGCGTCTGTGCTTGCTCAAAGTCCTGTAGTGGAGTGCACATGCAGAGAATGAGGACTTTGCCTGACTAAATAGCTGCTGTTCTGTTAACATCATTCAGTTAAAAGAGTGCCAGCATGGTTAGTGACATTATTAAAAAAAAAAAAAAGTTATTTTTTATAGGTCCCAAACTGGCAACCTTTTGGGTCAAAGTGTGATTCCTTAGTCATGATGCCACATATTGTACCTGATAGCCGTATTGTTACCATTGAGAACATTCATACCTGCTGCATCACTGTCTGGTTTGTAAGTGCAGTGTTTCCAACTTTAAGGTCCTACAACAGATAGTGCTGACAGCGAAAAAGATTATTGGGACTTCTCTGCCCTCCATTAAAGATATCTTTACAAAGTTTTGCATTTGCAAAGCCTATACCATTGTGAAGGACTACTTTCAGTCTTCCCTCTGTCTCTTTTACCCACTTCCATCTGGCAGAAGGTACTGTAGCATCTGAAACAGTTCTGCCAGGCTCTGCAACAGCTTCTACCCTTGGCAGTTTGGACTCTCCAACTCTGTGTGACCCCTCTGCCCTCAGATATGTTCCTAGTGGCTGATTTGTATGTAATGCATGTGTTACACTTATTACTGATGTTGTTTTTTAATTATTTGTTTATTTATTTATTACTATCTACTTCAAATTATTACCACCTATGCACGTACCTATTTCATTTTTTATTTATCCATTTACTAGGGGGCTTAGCCCCCTACTCGCTTTGCTTGCCAACCCCCGCTTTGGTTTTCCGGATACACACTTTTAAGATTTTTTTTCTTTGAATTTTGCTATTTCATTAGTTTCACTTTTATTTCAGAACTTCTGTAAAAACAATATTTCGAATCTTTCGAGTCTCAATGTGCTGAATCTTTTTAATGAGGTCAGTGAGACATGTGTTTAATGACTTTGTACCATAATTCCGGATAGGTTTCTCTGTTTGGAATTTCAGCAAAGACAAAAACGATCTACAGCATCAGCAGTTAATAATTTTTTTTTGCAAAGTAACCAATAAATGCATGTGAGGTAAACACCATTTTTTAAATTCTCTGACTTAAACTTCAAAGCCTTACAATATTTACATACTTTTGACATATCACTTATGTCCATATATTCAATCTCTATTCGCCTTTTCGTTATTTCTCCGAGTAATAATTTTATCTTTTTTTGCGCTAATGCGATGTTTACTTTCTTTGTTTTGACACTGTCGTTTTTTTCTGCTTTCATATTCGTATATCTTGCTCTGCATGTGTTTCACGCCTACGTTTTTTTTGAGTCTTTTGAATTCCAGTTTTCATTATCTCTAACCTGCTCTGCATTTGTTTGGCCCCCTTGTTTTTTAACCTCTTTATGATGCTTTACTTTGTTTTCTACTCTGTCTTTCATTTCTGACCTCGCTTTATCCTACTTTTTTTTCAATGACATCTGGGGCCTCATGTATAAACGGTGCATAGGCACAAAAATTTTGTGTAAGAACGTTTCCACGTTCAAATCGCGATGTATAAAACCTAAACTTGGCGTAAAGCCACGCACATTTCCATGGTAGCTCTTACCCTGTTGTACGCAAGTTCTGCGCTCAGTTTTGCAGACTGGCAGCACCAAAGCAGTGCTACTGTTCCTGTGTGGTTACCCTTTCTTTTTCAGATCCACATCCCTAATGTGGCTTTATAAATACACTGAAATTAACAGCATATTGTTTATTAGTTTAATGCATTTGATTGTAATTAACTTGTAACAATATAATGGTCCACAAAATGGTCAAACTATTCCAAATACCATAGCTGCTTTAGTGTTGTTACTCTGACTGTACCTTCTTCTTCTTTTTCTTCTTCTTCTTTCAGCTGCTCCCGTTAGGGGTTGCCACAGTGGATCATCTTTTTCCATATTACTCTCACTGCACCACTCTGAGTATTTTTATTACTGTATCTGAGTGGGGAATCATAGCTGTACAGCAGCTGATCAGAAAGAGAATTATCAGTATAGAGCATCAAGCACATGCTGCCTCAGCCATGCTGTCTATTGAGCTACTCTCACACGGCAAATGCTTCAGAGCCTTTCCTGTACTGACCTCGCGGTTCAGAGTTCCATCCCAAGAACTATATACGTACTCTATCAGTCCATCAAGTGCTCCTTGTAGAATGCTTTGTACTTATAAGTACAATTACCTCACAGTCAACTTGCGATACAGTTATAATTTTGCCCAACCTGAGCCACTTTATAAAGCACGTATTTACATATGATGACAATATCATTTTAAGATGAAATGCAGCAAAATATGTTTATTATAGATAGATAGATAGATAGATAGATAGATAGATAGATAGATAGATA
>JANRMT010062849.1:13871561-13933119 GCA_026402145.1 Polypterus bichir lapradei
ATAGATAGATAGATAGATAGATAGATAGATAGATAGATAGATAGATAGATAGATAGATAGATAGATAGATAGTTTATTAATCCCAAGGGAAATTCACATAATCCAGCAGCAGCATACTGATACAAAAAAAAAAAAATTAAATTAAAGAGTAATAAAAATGCAGATAAAAACATACAATAACTTTGAATAATATTAACACATTAGGAACGACCTCCTCAGTCTGTCAGTGGAGCAGGACAGTGACAGCAGTCTGTCGCTGAAGCTGCTCCTCTGCCTGGAGATGACACTGTTCAGTGGATGCAGTGGATTCTCCATGATTGACAGGAGCCTGCTCAGCGCCCGTTGCTCTGCCATAGATGTCAACCTGTTCAGCTCCATGCCTACAATAGAGCCTGCCTTCCTCACCAGTTTGTCTAGGCGTGAGACGTCCTTCTTCTTTATGCTGCCTCCCCAGCACACCACCGTGTAGAAGAGGGCATTCACCACAACCATCTGGTAGAACATCTGCAGCATCTTATTGCAGATGTTGAAGGATGCCAACCTTCTAAGGAAGTATAGTCGGCTCTGACCTTTCTTACACAGAGCATCAGTATTGGCAGTCCAGTCCAATTTATCATACAGGCGCACTCCCAGGTATTTATAGGTCTGTACCCTCTGCACACAGTCTCCTCTGATGATCACGGGGTCCATGAGGGGCCTGGGCCTCCTAAAATCCACCACCAGTTCCTTGGTCTTGCTGGTGTTCAGGTGTAAGTGGTTTGAGTCACACCATTTAACAAAGTCTTTGATTAGCTTCCTGTACTCCTCCTCCTGCCCACTCCTGATGCAGCACACGACAGCAGTGTCGTCAGCGAACTTTTGCACGTGGCAGGACTCCGAGTTGTGTTGGAAGTCTGATGTATATAGGCTGAACAGGACCAGAGAAAGTACAGTCCCCTGCGGTGCTCCTGTGTTCCTAACCACAATGTCAGACCTGCAGTTCCCGAGATGCACATACTAAGGTCTGCCTGTAAGATAGTCCACGATCCATGCCAACAGGTGTGAAACTACTCCCATCTCTGTCAGCTTGTCTCTAAGGAGCAGAGGTTGGATGGTGTTGAAGGCGATAGAGAAGTCCAAAAACATAATTCTTACAGCACCACTGCCTCTGTCCAAGTGGGAGAGGGATTGGTGTAGCATATAAATGATGGCATCCTCCGCTCCCACCTTCTCCTGGTATATGACTGCAAAGGGTCAAGGGCACAGTGAACTTGTGGCCTCAGGTGGTGAAGCAGCAGCTGCTCCATGGTCTTTATCACATGTGACGTCAGAGCGACAGGCTGGAAGTCATTCAGCTCACTAGGACGTGATACCTTTGGGACTGGGGTGATACAAGATGTTTTCCAAAGCCTCGGGACTCTCCCCTGTTTCAGGCTCAGGTTGAAGATGCGCTGTAGAGGACTTCCCAGTACCAGCGCAAAGGCCTTCAGCAGTTGTGGCGATACTCCATCTGGAACCGCTGCTTTTCTGGCACGAAGTCTCCACAGCTCTCTGCTCACCTGCGCTGCTGTAATTGTGGGTGGGGATGTCTCACCTATGCTGGTAATAGCAGAAGGATGGTTGGAGGATGCAGTACTCCAAGGTGAGAGTGGGTTAGGGTGGTCAAACCTGTTAAAGAAGTTGTTCATTTGGTTTGCTCTCTCCACGTCTCTCTCGATGGTGGCACCCCACTTCGAGCTGCAGCCAGTGATGATCTTCATCCCATCCCACACTTCCTTTATGCTGTTATTATGCTGCAACTTCTGCTCCAGCTTTTTCCTGAACTGCTCCTTCGCGGCCCTGAGCTGGACTCGGAGTTCCTTCTGCACGCGCTTGAGCTCATGCTGATCACCGCTTTTAAAAGTCATTTTCTTCTGGTTCAAAAGGCCCTTGATGTCACTTGTAATCCATGGCTTGTTGTTAGCATAGCAGCGTACTGTTCTTACTTGAACTACAATGTCCATACAGAAGTTGATGTAATCAGTAGTGCAGTTAACAACCTCCTCAATGTTCTCATTATGTGATCCCTGCAGGATATCCCAGTCCGTAGTTCCAAAGCAGTCTCTCAGAGCCTGCTCTGCCTCAGGGGACCACTTCCTGAATGAGCGTGTGGTTGTAGGTACCTCCCTCACTCTTGGTTTGTAGTGAGGCTGATGCAGAACCAGTTTATGATCTGCTTTCCCAAGCGCAGGCAGCGAGGTGGTGCTGTATGCATCTTTAATGTTTGCATACAGTAGGTCGATAGTCCTATTTCCCCGGGTGTTACAATCCACATACTGGGAGAAGGCAGGTAATGTTTTGTCCAGCGTTACATGGTTAAAGTCCCTAGCAATTAGCACAAGATGGAAAACATCTTGTATCACCCCAGTCCCAAAGGGTGCTGTGTTTGTAACTTAGCAACCGCAGAATGGATGACGCCACTCGCTATCTTCACGTTCACTCGAGGGGGGATGTAAACAATAACAACAATCACAATCAGTTTTGTCCAAACTCTCTGGGCAAGTAATAGGGATGCAAACTTACGGCCAACAGTTCGATGTCCCTGCAGCAAGTGGAGATTTTAACGTTTACACGTCCAGAGTTGCACCATTTTGTACTGACATAGAGACCGACACCCCCTCCTTTTTGCTTCCCTCAGGTACTTGCGTCTCTGTCCACTCTAACTGTGCTAAACTCGGGTAGCTCCACGTTAGCATATTATAATTATTATTATCATATATCATATTATACAGGTAAAACTTTAACTTCATTTAAATAATCTATATTGTAATCTATAATAATCTATAATTAAACATGTGAGGACACTGTGCTGCAGCACTAGCGAGTTGCTGGCGCTCCGTTCACGGATTTATCCTGCCTCGCGCTGTATTCTTCCTGGTGTTGGCGCGACGCTGGAAGGATAGATGGATTACAATAACTTAACATGTACTATGAAGATATTTCAATGTTCCTTAAAAGTTTTGAAGAATCGGCATTCTAAACTTACAGATGGCTTAATATCTATAACAGAGCTGATTGTTTGGCGATTGGGTATTTGGAGAAAGAAAAGGAAGGTCAGGAATTGGGGGTTAGTACGTTTGAAATAAAGTATTTCATTGAAGGTTGCGCATGGTACAGCAAGCATCTTGCATGAGACATGAACAATCACTGTGCAACCCTGTTCCCATGTTTAATAACGTGCTTTAACTCCTATCATCATGAAAATATCACGTATACAACTCAGTATTTTAATTATTCAGAGAGCTGTAATATTACGAATGTAATGGATTCTGGTTCCTGTCGGAGGAAGAGATGAAGAGATGAAACTTTAAGATGAAGTTTATGATGTTCTGCTTTAATGACAAAATAAACTATGTGATTAAAGTGGAAATTTAGAGATTAAAGTTGACATTTCGTGCTTTTTTCCCACTGTGTGTCTTTTTTTTTCTCTGTACTCTAATAAGCTTTCATATGACACTCAGATGGTGGGCTACAACTCGCCTTTTCACAGCGACTTTGATATGTGACAACTTTTTTTATTTCAGGCACTGTGCGACTTTGTGAACTTGAGCTCTCCAGTTTCTCCGACACGCTATGTGACTCGATCAGCTTCCTTTTGTTGTTTATATCACTGTTTAAACCAACAAATAGTATGTTTTTCCTTGACTCCACTTGGTATTTGCTGAAATTCTTCTATTTTCCCTTGTGCTTTTGTCATTGTCTTTTCACAGAAGGCTGAGCTTAAGGGGTATTTATATTGATTTGCATATTCAAAGAGGTGTAATTCGGGGAGGAATCTGGGGGGGGGACAGCAGGCGCGTGCACGTGCATTACTTTTCACGCTGACTGGGATTTATGGAGCGGAAGAACGTGGAAGTTGGCGAACGCACAGATTTATGCTCTGGATTTTTTTGTGAGTAAGTACATTTCCGCTTTTGTCCACATGCCATGTTATAGTGTGAATTCAACGCACGGCGTCATGAGGCCCCAGGCCCGTGGTGATTATTTTCCCTTTATCGAGTAATAATTTCCGTTTGTTTGCGCTACTGTGATCTTTACTTTCTTTTTTTTGATACTTTCTAATTTTCCTGCTTTCATATTCTTTAACTTTTTCTGCATTTGTATCACGCCAACGTTTTTTGAGCCTTTCGAATTCCACTGCTTTCATAATTTCTTACCTGCTCTGCATGTGTACAGCGCCAATGCTTTTGAACGTCTTTATGAAGTTCTACTTTGTCTTTTACTCTTTGTCTTTTAATTCTGATCCTGATTGGACGTGCTTTTTTTTTTCAATTCCACTTCTTCCGGGCTGATTACCTTATTTTCTGAATTTGCACCTAGATTATTCTTTTTCTTTTCTTCCCGCTTCTCTTTCTTCTTCGCTTAGTCGCCAACGTTTCATCTGTAATGTATTGTCCTTATACACTTTATATGCACTGAGAACCCGGGATCTGTGTGTGTACAAAGCCTTTACATGACTGAGTGTTTTGCTGCCCATGGTCTTATTTTGATATTGGTTGTAAGTAAGGCGTGTCTTGCAAGAATCTCATGTTCTACGTCCCGCAAGACAGTCCTGGGTCAATCTCTTGGCACAAAGTCTCAAGTTTAAGGTCCCCGTGAGACACTCCGTGTCCAATCTCTTTCATCTTGTGGGTCTTTTAAGTGTCTTCCGTGATCTTCACGTGACGATCATGTCTCGTCTACCTAGTGTTTCTCTCCAGGATTTTTTTTTATAATAGAGAGATAGTATAGGATAGTTTTTTATCTGTCTTTCGTTTGTCCTGTGCTTATGTACATGTTGCACCGCGGTCAAGGGGAACTTTATTTAGTGCCACTGTAAATGTGTAGATGGTATGACAATAAAGTCACTTCACTTGACATTACAAATGTGTTATTTATAAGAAGTAAGTCATATGGAAATGGTAGAAAAAGTTTTATTGAACCCATAGAGATAAAGTGTAGGGTTACTGGGCATAGAACTCTTCTCAGAGGCATTGAGCATGAGGCAGTGCTATATCTGAATGAACTATTCATACCTGGCCAGTTTAATCTATCATGGACTGGTTTTCAATTTGGGTATTATAAACTCACCAGTAACGGTGCACTGCACAATAATGTGCAGTGAATACACTTCACTTGAGCATTCATAGTTTTCATACATAGAGGTTAATGCTCTTGCTGCTTCCTGAGTGGCTCTTCTTTTCTCCATCCTAGCGGCCCTCTTCTTCTCTTCTTTCATTGGCATCTTTTCACATTAAAACTGATTAAGTCAGTGTTTGTGTTGCAATTACTTTGTATGTTTTCTTTAATTTTTCACTTAAGCTGGAACTTAAGTCTTTAATCTGCCTCAAGAATGATTTAAGATATGAAGAGGTAGAGGAAGTGACGGCGAAGGTGGTAGGGATGTGAACAGCGTCCGTACACATGCGCTACGCGGCCACCCTGCTGACCGCTGCCAAGAGTTAACTCTACAATAAAATAAAATGAAAACAGAAAGAGGAATAACCTTGGAGGTCAATCATCACCCCGAAAGCGGATAGTAGACATCACATAGTATCTGTGTACCAAATCCCAGGTCAATATGTCAAATGGTTTCCGAGCTACAGGTGATTTAAAATCCTGGACAGACAAACAGACAGCCACGGTAGCATATTATATGTAAAGATTTAAGAACCATTTCCAACCCTTTGGATTAGTTTCAATTTTGTAATTTTTATCACTGTTTAATTTTAACACTATATTATTTGACATCAATTCATTGCTATGTGATTCTGGGGTTTTGTTCTCTCTAGTTTTTATATTTGGATTCAATTCAATTAAACTTTGTTGTTATGAATGTGTGATTATTTTTTTTTTTAAGTAAATCTTATTTACCATTTCTCCACCATTTTGTGCAGTTTTCAGAACAAAAGTTCTGCTTGTTGCTAACAACACATTGCTATTGCTGCTAAGTGATGCCCAGATGTAGTGTGTTATGATTTTGTAAGAATATAAGAAACTAGCAAAATACCCGCGCTTCGCAGCGGTGAAGTACTGCATTAAAATTTTTATTAAGAAGAAAATTTAACCTTTTTAAACTGAGGGAAAATATGCCAATAATTATTTGTTAAGGATCTCTTTGTATACCATGTTGTCAGTTCGGCCCTCCGGTTGTAACATGACTAAGCTGTGCGCTGAGCTTACTCTTGAGCATGTAACTTACAGTTGGCCATGTGAACAGTAATCTTGTCTCAAATCTCACAGCTTGGATTGCTGCTGTCATAATCAGTTTGAGGTTCATGGTTTGTTTCAATTACGACAGTATTTGCAGGACTTGTGTTGAAGTGACATTCGGCATCTGTCAAGCGTTGTAAGCTTACAACCGGTTTCATCGATAACTTCACATCCAGCTTTTGAGAGTTTAAACATTCATAAACATCAAAGTGTCCACTACTGAAATCGTCACCTGTGAATGTAAGATGTTTAAGAGGCATTGGCGGTTGTCGAAAGGTGTAAAATATTTGGCCATTTCGGTACACTTGAAAGCACCAACCGAACAATTCAGTGGCAGCCATCAACTCACATGCAGAACCATAGGTGAAGGGCTTAAGCATTTCACTCTTCTAGTGCTCCTGTGTAGTATAATTATCTCCTGTACCGTCATCAGTCCACACCTTGAACCTGTCCCAGTCATTCAATACATAAGACACAATGTTCGTCCGGATATCAAGAGTGAGCCTGATATGGCCGTGCAATATGTAACACAGAGAATGGAAAAGGTAGGTGCCATCTCCGGGCATAGAAACCACTCGGTAAGTGACAGTTCTTTGATCGATGGTGATTACCTCAATAGACATGGTAATGGGGGTTGGAATGATGAAGGAAATGGGTACCTGAGTTATGTAAAGTAAGTGTAAAATACCTATACAATAACTATAATTGTAATAAACAAACAATAAAACAGTGGAGAAGCCGTGGATTAAACAAAAAGGCTGTAGTTATCAGCAGGGAGACGTGAATCCCGTGGCGAAGCAAAGAAGGGAATGTAGAGACTGGAGCGACGGACGGCCTTATATAGGCAGGCAGCCAACAACGTGGGAGGCGTTGGGATGGGGGACCCAATGCCGCCTCACATGGTGACCAAGCTGCAGGCTATGGACGTATATATGTACGTAAGTAGGATTCAGTTAGCGTTGGGAACCCGTGTACCAAATTTCTTGAAGATGGGCCCATAAGTAACAAAGACTGTTGAAAAGTTCAATATGGCGGCCGACAGTGGCGTCATACCACCGAAATAAGTACGTACATTGGTTTCGGTTAGTGCATGGAAGCCACCTACCAAATTTCGTGAAGATGGGGCCGTAAATAAGAAAGTTCAACATGGCGGACGTTGTTGACCGTTATGACCGTTATGTGTAGAATTTCGAAATGAAACCTGCTTAACTTTTGTAAGTAAGCTGTAAGGAATGGGCCTGCCAAATTTCAGCCTTCTACCTACACAGGAAGTTTGAGAATTAGTGACGTTGGAAAGTTCAATATGGCGTCTGACAGTGGCGTCATACCACCGAAATAAGTATGTACATTGGTTTCGGTTAGCGCAGGGAAGCTGCCTACCAAATTTCGTGAAGATGGGGCCATGAATAAGAAAGTTCAATATGGCGGACGTTGTTGATCGTTATGACCGTTACGCGTAGAATTTCGAAATGAAACCTGCTTAACTTTTGTAAGTAAGCTGTAAGGAATGGGCCTACTAAATTTCAGCCTTCTACCTACACGGGAAGTTGGAGAATTAGTGACATTTGGAAAATTCAATATGGCGGCCGACAGTGGCGTCATACCATCGAAATAAGTACGTACATCGGTTTCGGTTAGCGCAGGGAAGTCACCTACCAAATTTCGTGAAGATGGGGTCAGCCTTCTACCTACACGGGAAGTTTGAAAATTGGTGACGTTGGAAAGTTCAATATGGCGGCCGACAGTGGCGTCATACCATCGAAATAAGTACATACATCGGTTTCGGTTAGCGCAGGGAAGCCGCCTACCAAATTTCAAGAAGATGGGGCCATAAATAAGAAAGTTCAACATGGCGGACGTTGTCGACCGTTATCGACCGTTATGACCGTTACGTGTAGAATTTTGAAATGAAACCTGCTTAACTTTTGTAAGTAAGCTGTAAGAAATGAGCCTGCCAAATTTCAGCTTTCTACCTACATGGGAAGTTGGAGAATTAGTGATGAGTCAGTCAGTCAGTCAGTCAGTGAGTGAGTGAGGGCTTTGCCTTTTATTATTATAGATTTGAAAAATGAGAAGAGACCATTCATTCCTTCAAGCTTGTTTTTTTAGCTAATAGCTAAGCTGTCCCAATATCTCATCCAGATACTTGTTAAAGGTTATCAGGGTGTCAGATTCCCACAGCTGTGTAAAGAAGAACCTCTGGCTTCAGCCCTAAATGCACTTCCCCTTAATTTTCAACAGGGTCCTCAAGTACTGGATCTACTTTATCAATGCATTTGGTCCCCACGCAGTCTTCTCTGCTTGAGACTAAACAGGTTTATTCTCTAGGGCCCATGTGAGTACGACTGTCCTAAAGTGTTGGTTTCTGTCCTCTGTACAGCTTTAAGTGCTGCTATGTCCTTAATTGTACTGTACTGTACAGAACTGTAAACAATACTCCAGAAGCTGCATCACTAGTGCATTATGTAATCTAAGCATAACATCTGATTTATATTCAACAGTGTTTACGTTATACCTTAACATTTTATTTGCTTTTATTTTGTCCATCACTCCATCCATTATCCAACCCGCTATATCTTAACACAGGGTCACGGGGGTCTGCTGGAGTCAATTCCTAGCCAACAAAGGGCGCAAAGCAGGAACAAATCCCGGGCAGAGTGCCAGTTCAATGCAGGCTTTTATTATTATTTGCCTTTTTAATGGTTTTAAACATTCACTAGATAATGACAATGTCGTGTCTGAATCCCTTTCAGAGTTTGCTTCCTTTATCCTTTAGGACAGTGTGTTCCATCTTGTGTTTGTAATTGATGCTCTTTTTGCCCACATGTAGCACTTTGTGCTTTTCAATATTAAACTGCATTTTCTAATTCATTACCCAGTTCTGCCATTCCTCCAATTTTAGTATAATCTGCAAATTTCATAAGTGCAACATGAACTAAATCTAGAGGATCTTCATCTTCTCTCGGAAGTAACTGGGTTCATTTTTTGGGTTATGTGGTACACTCTCACTCCTGGTAAGCAGCACGCTGTTATTGATTTCCGATCTCTGCTGTATATCAGCTTGCGGTATTTCAGAGGACTGAATCTCCACAAACTAGAACAGTAGCCCCTTGTGATTCGCTGGGGGTTAGGGGCGCAGAACCCCTGAGAGTGAAAATCCCTGTATGTTTTGGATCTATGATTATTGTATGTTATAAGTTTATCATACTAAACAAAATGCAAAAAGTTGTGTGAAACATGAGATAGAATGATCACTGCGCAAGCAAATTAGATGTGTGAGGCTGGCTGCCAAGGCAAAGATGTGTGGCATCCCACAAACAAGGTGTGTAGGGAACTGTAATTTTTTACAAAATTGAAATTATTATAATAAGTTTGTGTTTATATTTATGGTAATAAAGAAGATAAGTTATTTATATTACCGATACAAAAGAAGTCCACCAAAACACTAAGCTCACAACAAAAAACACTCATGACACAGTCTAGTTTTGCAAATGCAGATAATGGTGGTGTGGTTATGAAATGAAATCTCCTGTGTACAGCCTCCTGGAAGTTATGTAAAGTTTTGTCCTACTGTGATGCCGATGTAAGTGAAGATTTGTAGAAATTGGAAGCGCTCCCCAAACAAAGACATTTTCCAATCCAGATGAAATCACATGAACATAAGGGCACAGGAGAGGAACATAAATCCAGAGAAAACTGTAATCCAATAAAATTTATTGTAATCCAATAGTGCGGTGAAGTATTTAAATAAAACAACACCACCAATTGTAATCCTTCTGGCTTGTTATAACTTGCTTTTAAAACCAGCACCCTCATCTTTCACATAGCAGCTATTGCGACACCTTCCAAAGCAGCTCGATGATGCAGTACTCCCAGGGTTGCTGGGGTTTGCAGTCCATGTAAGTAGCTGTAGTGTCCTCTGAGGTTTTTCCGTGACAGGTCGTAAAACTAGCGAAAAAATATCCATTTAATTATTGATGATAAACGCAGAAATTGGCGGATCTGCAAACATTAAGCCCACCAATCACAATGACTGACAATTAATATTTTCTTTTTCTTCTCCCATTCACAGTTTTTCATGCTTTTGAAGCAAAGTATATCTTTTTTTCTGATGGGATGTTTTGGTGTCTTAGTCCTGTTTTGACTACTTGAATGGATCTGACGTAGTCTATATTTTGTTGTTCTCTTTAATTTAGAGCAGAATATCAGAAACTGTTGGTTTGCTACGATCTTCAATCTTGTGGAGATTGCTTTTCATGAGCACAAACTTTTGCAGTATGGTTTGCTATTTTCACGCAGTTATCACACACTATACAGTCCAACTTGGTGGGATCTTGGATAATGGACCACATATTTCATCTATTGCAAGTAAAAGGCTTGAAAACCATTTTTCATACTTTTCTCATGTGGAGAGTCTTCTCTAATCTTTTATGTCAGACTTTTTAAGAAAGTAAGAGTTCCATTTTAGTATTTAAAATAGTGATGTGCTCTTTCTGGTGTCCACAATTTCAGATTCAATTAAAAACAAACCTTTCACGAGTTTAGCTGTGGTATTGAATAGACTTTAATGCAGCAACTTTTATATCAGCATGACTCTGGTTTTTAATTTTCAGTTGGACTTTGATTTTCTGGAATAATTTGGTTTCCTATCCTGTAAACTTTGCCTTTTTGTCTTCAAGTTTTTAAATACTGCTTTTCTATGATGAGAGTTGTGTTTATATTAACCAGTAACCAGTTATGGTTGTTTTTCATGATCAAAGATGGTGTCACACAGAACTTGGCTTCCAAGGCTTTGGATAATTTAAAACATCAACTAATTATGTGGTGCACCGTACTTAGCATTAAAGCATTTGGATAATTTAAAACTGTAGCCCGTCTACTCTAACTGTGTGTTGAAAGGGGCCCTGAGTTCTTTACTCCAATGCCTAATCTACTATAATGCTAATTACTTTAATATTTTGAGTCTCGGGTCAGTATAAATAAAACCTTATTATTTAAGTCTAGCAATACACTGGTCAGGTAATAACAAATAAATAAAGGTAGTTACCCGTTAACATTTGTTCCTAAACCAGTAGTTTATGCTACACATAAAAATATAATAAAACACCAAGAAACTGGGTTAATAAAAAAAGGATAAACTCCCTGTTTAATTATAAACTAACAAAGCAAAATTAACAGAACTGGAAATAATCAGGGATTCTCTTTTAACCAAACAAATAATCATAAATTATATTACACCTTTTTAATAAAACAAAAATACATTCAGTCTTGTCAAACTTGTATTAAAACAAAACATTGCAAGCCTGATTTGGTGCTTGGGAGCATTGAGACCAAAAACTGAGTGGTTGGTTCACTCCACCAGGAGCAACAAATAAAATAAATGTGGTACCTTACTTTATGTTTGTAGTATTAGTTTAACAAATCCTCCTAATCCCTCGGTCTCTGTCCGTGAGCAGGGAACAACTGCTGAGTGAATCCTAAATCGTCTCTGTCTCTGTCTCCAAATAAGCGATCATCCATAACAAGTGCATTGAACTGAGTTAGCTGCTGCCCCTATCGGTTCACGTTTCTATTTCCCCTCGCTGAATTAACGAGTGGTTCTTCGCCAGATAGACACTGCGAACGTTCAATTGAAATTCTCAGTTTATATCAGCAGTTTGCACTCCTGTAAATTATCTTGCTGATAATTTGCAATTTGCTTCCCAAACTTTTCGCTACACCACCTCGGTGTCACACTCCTTTCCTCTCGCCCGTTCTCTCCTACAGCAGATTCTTCCACCCCTTTAGTTTTTCTACAACATCCGGTTATCAAAATAAAAGTCTGCATAACCACATAAAATAACTACTACTCTAAAATTAACAGTTTAAAACACAAACATTTCACATTTTTACATCAGCTGGCGCCCTGCCCAGGGTTTGTTTCCTGCCTTGTGTTGGCTGGGATTGTCTCCAGCAGACCCCCGTGACTCTGTAGGAGTCACTAGGATATAATGAGTTGGATAATGGAGGGATGGACATCAGTAACTTATTTACATCAATCACTTATTATTGCAAATTTCTACCTTGGCTACACCCTCCCCCTTCTAAATGTCTGGTGTCCTGAACAGACTTAACGATTTACTCAATAACAATGGGTAAGGTGGCAAACTTATTCACACTTCTAACCCTTCCCAATTTTAATTACAACACCTCTGTGTATGATAGTAATGGGCTTATCTCGGCCTTTTCCTGGCTCATCATATGTTAACCTAACTACTGGTTTCAATGCTCTTTTGGGACATTTCTCAGTCTCTCTAGGCCTTCTGGAAGCACTAGGACTTTCTGTCTCTTTTATAGCCTGTGCCCCAATAATGTCTTGGTATTGTTCTGACTTTTCTTTGCTGGAATCACTGTCACATTCAGAAGCAGAATCCTGGCTAGGTTCTTGTTCTCTTTCATTTAGGGGTTCTTCCTCAGAACCATCCTCCTCATGGCCCTCATCTGACTGCGAGAGAGTAATCACTTCTTCTAAAACAACCGAGGATTCAGCAGAGCTCCTTGGATTTTGCTCCAAATTCCTTGATCGTGTATAATAGGGTCTGAGAAGTTGACAGTATTCAGAGTCAGAGGATAAGTCTGAATCTTGGAACTCTTGTGAGGTTGTCATAACCTCTGGTATGGTTCGCTTTCTTCTCTTATAAGTCTCGGCTCTAGTGTCTGGCCTGATAGGAGAATCACAATCCACCTCTGTCCTTGGAAGTGGTACAAGTTGTCCTATCGGGAGAATGTGGTCTCTGTGAATTGTTTTGATGTCTCCTTTTCCTCTTTCAGGTTTCCCTATAGACAGGAAGGTTGGGCATTTTTCCCACTACAGTGTATGGAACAGAACTCCATTGGGTCTGCAGTTTGTGTTTTCTTTTCAGCCCCAAGTTCCTAATCAAGACTCGGCCACCAATCTCCAGAGACTGGAGGCCAACTCTTTTGTCATAGGCCCTTTTATTTCTTTGGTGAGTCTTATCAGCTGCTTCAGAGGCTAATTGGAAAGCTCTCTGCAAATCTTCCTTCAACTTTGCAACATACACTGAGTGACTATCTCCCTTTCCATTGGGAGATGTACCAAAACACACATCTACAGGAATTCTGGCTTCTCTACCAAACATCAAGAAGTAGGGTGAATACCCTGTGGTATCACATCTTGTACTGTTGTAGGCATGGACCATATAACCTACATGCTGGCTCCATTGTTGTTTCTTTTTTTTTACACAAAGTCCCTAACATGGAGAGTAAAGTTCTATTGAATCTCTCTGGCTGGGGATCTCCCTGGTGGTAAGGAGTAGTCTGTAACTTCCGAACTCCCATCAACTTTAAGAGATCTTCGATCACACAACTTTCAAAATCTCACCCCTGATCAGAATTGATTCTAGCAGGCAGGCCATAATGCACAAAGTACTTGTCAACCAGGATCTTTGCCACAGTATGGGCTTTCTGATTCTTTGTAGGGAAAGTCTGGGCATAGCGGGTGAAATGATCAGTGACCACTAACACATTCCCCAAGCCCCTGGACAAGGGGATTTGCGAATAATACATGTTTCACAGTTCTTAACATGCTGCTCAGCATCTTTTGACATTCTGGGCCAGAAGAAACTACTCCTCAACAAGTCAGTAGTTTGGTCAATGCCAAGGTGTCCTAAATCATCATGCAATGACTTTGCACAGTTTCACGAAACTCCTTTGGTAAAACAAGTTGTATGAATTGTTCACCTGAAGGTCGTTTGCTCATCCGATGAAGTAGGCCATCCTTCCAGATCAATTTGTCAGGTTCTCGTTTCAACTGAGAAAGCTCTGGATGATCTGTGGTATCCTCTGGCCAGGCCTGTTGCTCCATTGCTTGGATAGCAGGTCCAATCACAGTATCAAGTCTGTGAGCCCGTAGGAGTTCTGGTTTTGACATGTGCTCCAGTGACTTCAACTCCAAGCACATTCGGAATGCATAAATGTCAGGAACACAATCAGAGGACGCTCCCAACTGATCCACATACCTGGGTGGACTGTTAAAAGATTCAAGGATGCTGACCCATTGACAGATGGACTTTACCCCCTCCTGTGGTATGGTCTCCCATTCTGTAATGTCATCACCATATGGAATGTTTCTAAAGAGAAGGTCAGCATCTATGTTGTGCTTGCCGGGTCGGTACTGTACGTCAAAATCATATGTGGATAAGGCAGTGAGCCATCTGTGTTCAATTGCATTTAGTTTTGCTGTCGTCAGCATGTAAGCCAAGGGATTGTTGTCAGTATGTACTGTGAATTTAGCCCCATACAGGTAATCATGGAATTTGTCCACAACAGCCCACTTGAGAGACAGCAACTCAAACTGGTGTATCGGATAGTTCTTTTCAGACTGGCTCAGCTTCCTACTGGCAAATGCCATGGGTCTTAATCCCTCAGGGTGTTCCTGATAGAGAACAGCTCCAATTACCTTTAAGCTAGCATCCACATGTGGGAGGTAGGGCTTGTCAGGATCAGCAAATGCCAGCACAGGTGCATGGGTCAGACAATAGATGATCTTATGGAATTCATCAGTACAAGACTGGTCCCATCTGTCGCCAAAGGGCTCTGACTGTCTCAGGTAGCTCTTGGTAGGATCTTTGTTATGTTTCCGACTCTTTTCTGTTGGGGCATAACCTTTGGTTAGTTCAGTTAGTGGGTGGACAATAGAAGCATAGTTGGCTATGAACTTCCTGTAATAGCCACAAAAACCTAAAAATGATCTCAAGGCTTTCAGGTGAGTAGGCTGGGGCCAGGTGGTAACAGCCTCAATCTTTTCTGGATCGGGGAGGCACCATCTTCTGACACAAAGTGTCCAATATACTTCACCTTGGACTGACAAAACTGACATTTATCAAGGGAGATCTTCAGACCAGCCTCTTCAAGTCGGTCGAGGACTTTGAGAAGTCTCTCCTCCTGTTCTTCCAAAGTCTTTCAAAGACTATCAAATCATCAAGATACACAAGAACTTGAGGCAGGTTCATGTCACCAACTGTTTTTTCCATTAATCTTTGGAAAGTACAGGGGTTCCAGTTGTTCCCTGGGGCTTTTGTTCAAACTGGAAAAACCCCACTGGGCAGATAATTGCGGTCTTCTCCTTGTCTTCCTCAGCCATGGCTATTTAATAATAGCCATCCTCAAGTCAAGGACAGAGAACCACTTGATTCCAGACAAGGAATCCAATGCATCATCAATAAAAGGTGTAGTATACTGATCAGGCACTGTTTGGCTGTTTAGTAGTCTATAATCAATGCACATCCTTATAGTCCCATTTTTTTTCTGACAATCACTATTGGTGAAGCATAGGGGCTGCGAGACTCTTTAATAATGCCTGCACACAGGAGCTCCTGGAGGTGCTTTCTCACATCATCGATGTCTGCAGGAGTGAGGCAGCGAGAACACTGTCTAAATGGTCTGGAGTCAGATAGCTGAATGGTATGCTCTACCCCTCTAGCTAATCCTACATCCCAGTCAGTCAGGAAGAAAACATTGGGTCTTTGGGACAACTTCTGCTTCAACCGTTCTTTCCACTCCTCTGAAACAGGTGAGTCTCCAAAATTAATCCAGCTGACGACAAAACTTGCTGATGGTGTCTTTTCAGGAGGGACAGCAGTGATACTTTCAGTGAGATACATATGTTCCATGACAGTTCCCACTGGTATAATCGCCTCCCTAATTGACTGGTTCTGGATCAGAATTCAAAAACTGTTATCATTCACTTCATGGGCTGGCACGACCATGGACTGCAGTAACACGCTGGCGGGGAGCTAACGGGGGTGAATCAACCATCAGTATTTCTTTCCCTAATGACTGATTAAAATCAACTTTACAGACAATTGGCTGGTCGACATCCGGGTGTATAGTCAGAGGTCCGGGGCCTTGCCACGTCACCACACCAACTTTGTCATCTTCATTACAGATGAGTGAGACAGGATCAGTAACAGTAATCTAATCCACACAGTCAGCCTGTATTCCTAGAGTTTGTGTGATATCAAATCCACGGTCTCTGCACTGCTTCACTAAACTCTTGACATAATTGGTATTCGTGCCAACAATAACAGGGGTCTGTTCTGCAGTCCTAGGACTGGGGCAAATGAGCACAAGAGCAGTTACAGTTTTACAGGTGCCAGTAACTTCAGCTGGGTACTTAAGGTCCACTACAATGTAACCACAGTAGGGATAACTATCCTGTGATTCGCTCAAACCCCAGATTGCCAGTCCAGACACAGGACGTATTGGAACATCACACAGGTGTTCTTGATACCATGCCATCTTGATACCATCAAATATGATGGTAACCCGGGAGCAACTGTCAAACAGCGCATCACAGGAATGACCGTTAACTTTTAACTGTACTATAATAGGTGGACCAATCAAACCATCAGGTATTCCTGCCTGTTCTGGTGTGATTACAAAACTTCTTTTAACTGTGCAGTGTTTTTTTCAGCCCTTGACGGGTTAGTCCTAGGCTGACTTTCTCTAGACGGTTTCAGGGCATGAATTAGTCTTTTAATGACTTAGCTCCGATTCTCTTGATTATTGCACTTATTTGCAAAATGTCCATTTTCCCCACACCAGTAGCAGAATTGCTCAGTTAGTCTTGAGATTCTGGTGGGAGAGCTGACTACTTTAGGGGAAACTTCTACTGCTGACACCGTAGTTGGGTTGGCTCAGCGCTTCCCGATTCATTTTACCCTCGCACCCCCTGTGACGGACAAGGCCGATTTCACACCCCCTTGGTTTGAGAAAAGTATGAAAAAATATGAGGTTAACGCAGAAAAACAGATCACCAATTGAAGCTTTATGAATAATGGATACTTTATTCTTCATCAATAATTGTTTTGGTAAAGCCATACTCAGTGTAATCCTCCTTCCATTTTCTAATTTTTTCACAACTAGTCATGATTAAATGAACGGTAAAAAAGTATGAGTGAAGAGGCGGTGACTTACTGAGGCAGGCAGGCGAGAGCACAGTAGCACGCGGGCTCGATGTAGTGTGCGTCAAGTCGATCTAAAATGCGCGGTCAGATTCAAAAAAATAGATCTTTTCAAGTTCTATTTGGATATAAGTAGGTTCTATTTAGTCGACAGAAATATCTTTGGTAGAAATGTAAGTTAAATTTAGTCTTTAAATTTCTATAGTGAAGAAAAATGTATGCAATGATGACTAAATTTAACTTACATTCCTACGAAAGATATTTCTGTCGACTAAATAAAACTTACTTATATTTAAAATTTAAATAGAACTTGAACAGATACGATAGTTCATAATACCCACACAGCACTAAGTGTGCGTAAGTCATCCGTTTTAACAAGTAGTGTATTGCACTGATACGAAATAGCCTGCCTGCTTAATTATTTAGGAATGGATAGATAAATTAAGATTTTGTACAAATAATGTTTTTCATTTTTCTTCCTCAATGGATTCTGGCACCCCCAGCAACAGTTGCTAGCACCCTCAATCGGGAAGCACTGGGTTGGCTGAACTATGTGCTGGTGTCATTTTCTTATTTAATTGGATCTGTAGTCTCTTTACTTGTTTCTGTAAAGCTCAGAGCTCACCTACGTGTGTATCAGCTGGAAACATACTATGTGAACCCTCCATCTGAGTTTCAGCAGAGGAAATTGCAACAGATGTAATTATAGACTTGAGCTCCTTAAGTTCAGCTTTTAAGCTTTGAATCTCTGCTTGTTTTAAATCAGTTGTCTGTTTTGGCTGTACCGGATGCACAAAAGTGGTGAGTTTCCTCCTTGAAGCCTCATATTCCTCTTCAGCACGTATTTCACTCAAGAGTTGTAGAAATGTTGGTGGCTCAGTATTTCTCTCTCTTAAATGCAACTGGATTAGCATTGGGTCAGCAGCAACTGCACCACTCAATAGTTGCTCCAAACGTGCTCTATCCATATTAGCATGGGGAGGGCCACCTCTCTGAACAAACTTAGGGAGAGACTGTTCTAATCGTCTGAGGAAATCTGACAATTCCTCCCCTGTTTGCTGCTGCATCAGTCTAAATGCAAAATACAGATCATCCCCTGATTTTGTACTCCCAAAAGCACTTTCAAGTGCTTCTAAGTACTTTGTAGGGTTAGCATCAGGATCACTGGTTCGTACAGCCTTAGCTATTTCTAGTGCTGGGCCCTTTAAACTCTCCATTACACAGCGCTTTTCTCCTTAGCTGTATATTCATTCTCCTCCACCATAAACCATGCTTGCTCAAGCCAGTGGTCAAACTGCTCCTCTCCTGCTGGAACAAGCTGTGTTCCTGAGAAGATGCGTAGGCGGCGATATCCACCTTCAGACGGGGTTTATTGGTCTTTTCTAAGAGGTCATCAAATGCCTGTATCACTGAGTCAGCAGAGCTAGTGGACTTTTGTGCACCTGGCAGTAGAGCTTTAATGTCCTCCATAGTTTTCCCCTCAGTCTGCATTAACAACCTTAATTTGGTATGAAAGTTTTCATCTGTGTGACGATACGGGTTCTTTGCATGCTCCCATCTTCTGTCTGGGAGCCCTTGAACCCGTCACCATCTGTAATGTTACCGATGAACTTAGCAGTGAGGCAACAACATAGCAAGGAGATGGTGCAAAATTGTCAAGTGCTTTTATTTAAAACAACAACAAAAAAACAAAGTGTTCAAAATAAAGTGCAGTGTCCAAAGTTCCAATAAATAATCCATAAAAACAGTAGTGAAACGTGGAGGTTAAAATCAATAAATAGAAAAACAATCTTTTAAAAACGAGGTTAAAATACAATGCAGGAAACAGTCTTTTAAAAACAAGCCCGGTGACTTTTTACCTGGTGGCTCCTCTGCTTTCCCTGTCTGGGCTTCTCAACAGTGGAGTCACCCTACTTGCAGCTGACCTTCACTCTGCCTACTTCAGCTGTTCAGGTCGTCTCTCTGATCTCTGGCTCCGGTAGGCTCCTCCTGACAGCGACTTGGGATCCACAGCGACCAGGGCGCCCACACTGGGGAATACACTCCCCAAGTCCTGACTCCCGCTGCCTTCCGCGGAGAGTCATCCGCCTTCCGGTCAATCCCTCTCCATGATCACTCAACGGGAGTGACCACTACTACTATTCCCCGGGTGTCGGCCCAACACCCAGGCTCACTGTTCAGCTGCAACGCTCTCCTGCACTCGCTCGCTCTCCTGCACCGGCTCTCTCTCTCTCTCTCTCTCTATCCACTGCTTCCTGCTTTCTCCTTTCTCCTGCAACCTCCCGTCCGTTCTTTCTTTTTCCTCCTCCCCTTAGCCGACTCACGCTTCTATTTAAATAGAGGGCATGGCAGCTGTGGCAAATCAGCAGTCTCAGGAACAGTCTCGGATGTGGACAGTTCCTCACCTGTGCACTTAGGTGAGAAACGCACACACCGCGAATTGCCCCAAGAACCGCTTCAGCCACACTACCACGCCCCCTCGCTAAGCCGCGAGCACAGTGATTATTTATTTAAAAGTGGCCCTTTTGTCGTGCGCTGTGGACCTGATACACCACAATCTACAGCTGGGGCTCTATCTATGGTGACTAATGACCATGCCTCTCCACCCTCAGAAAGATGCACCTCAGGTGAGACACTTGCGGCAGTTAGGGCGTTTTTGCATTCACACAAGACCATGAGGGAAACTGAAAATCCTTCCTTTAACACTCTGCCCAAGCACTTAATAGTCTCAAGAGTCTCTTCAATATGTGCTCTTTCCATGTCTTCAGGGTTAATAACTAACAGTCCATGAGCCTCACTCAATCCTTCACCCCTGCACTATTTCTTTAACTCAGAAACTAACTCAGTTTTCTCAGCCATTACTTTTCCTTTTCAAAACAAAACCAAAAAAAAAAAAACTCACTGGATACCTAAAACACAATCTCAGATTTGCCTCCATTTTATGCAGCCCTGTCTACTCTAACTGTGTGTAGAAAGGGGCCCTGAGTTCTTTACTCCAATGCCTAATCTACTATAATGCTAATTACTTTAATATTTTGAGTCTCAGGTCACTATAAATAAAACCTTATTACTTAAGTCTAGCAATACACTGGTCAGGTAATAACAATAAATAAAGGTAGTTACCCGTTAACATTTGTTTCCAAACCAATAGATTATGCCACACATAAAAATATAATAAAACACCAAGAAACTTGGTTAATAAAAAAAATGATAAACTCCCTGTTTAATTATAAACTAACAAAACAAAATTAACAAAACTGAAAATAATCAGGAATTCTCTTTTACCCAAACAAATAATCATAAATTGTATTACACCATTATAATAAAACAAAAATACATTCAGTCTTGTCAAACTTGTATTAAAAAAAAACATTGCAGGCCTGATTCGGTGCTTGGTAGCGTTGAGACCAAAAACTCAGAGGTTGGTTCACTCCACCAGGAGCAACAAATAAAATAAAAGTGGTACCTTACTTTATGCTTGTAGTATTAGTTCAACAAATCCTCCTAATCCCTCTGTCTCTGTCCGTGAGCAGGGAACAGCTGAGGTGGGAATCCTAAATCGCCTCTGTCTCCAAATAAGCGATCGTCCATAACAAGCGCGTTGAGCTGAGTTAGCTGCTTCCTTCTTCGGTTCATGTTGTTACTTCCCCTCACTGAATTAATGAGTGGTTCTTCGCCGGATAGACACTGCGAACGTTTAGTTGAAATTCTCAGTCTATATCAGCAGTTCATACTCCTGTAAATTATCTTGCTGATAATTTGCAGTTTGCCTCCCAAACTTTTCATTACACCACCTCGGCGTCACGCTCTTTTCCTCTCGCCCGTTCTCTCCTACAGCTGGTTCTTCCACTCCCTTCCGTTTCTCTACAACATCCGGTTATCAAAATAAAAGTCTGCATAACCACATAAAATAAATACTACTCTAAAATTAACAGTTTAAAACACAAACATTTCACATTTTTACATCTGTAACTTATTTACATCAATCACTTATTATTGCAAATTTCTACCTGGGCTACAAAACAACAGATAATCTACCAGCCAGTGTTAGTTAGAGAAAAAAATTCTTAGGAACAGTTAGGATACCTGATACTTAGTTTTTACACAAGGATTTTGACAGACATTTTATTTTTGGTAATTAGAGTTATTATATTTCTGGCTTATAACCCGTCATGTGTTTTTGACTATTTAAACCCTATTATTCATCTCCTGATCCTACTTTGAATCATTTTAATGATCCATTAACTTGCCAGTTTCCATCTCAGTCATAATATTTGGAGAGGATTAAAGTACTGTACCCATAGTAAACTCACAGAACATTAAAAAATTGTGCAGATTCCTTCCACACAGTGACCAAAACAAGAACCATGCCATCAGTACCATCAACCACTACATCATCCCTACTGTTTAAGCATTTATGTTAATTTTCATGTCATTTGGCCAGCCTCAGCCTCAAGGCAGGAACCTGTTTAACATACCAGTCGATCAGAGGACAGCTTACTGTTACTAGTTTACATGGGAAGAGGGATGAAACTGGAGTACACAGAGAAAACCCATGCAGAATATCATCAAGTTCAAGATTCAAATCAATGTCCCTAGGGCCTTCAGGTCGTAAAGCCAACCACTGTGTCACAGTTCCCATACCATAAATCAATCATCCATTCCTCCATTACTAAACTCACTTAATCCATTTCAGGGTAGCATTGCCAGAGGCTATCTCAGTAGAATTAGGTGGAGGTTTAGAGCCCACTCTGGCCTGGACACCAATACAGTACAGGATGCATGTATACAAATTCCCACTTGCATGGGACCAATGTGAAGTTAACAAATTAACTCTTCCTGAATCTTTGAGTTATCTTTGAGTTATGTTAGAAAACTGAAGATGCAGGGAACAATCCAGAATTCTGGAGCTGTGATGTAGAAGATCTAATCAATGTGCCACCCACATGTTAGTCAAAGTTTATTTTATATGGGGCATTACTATCAAAGATTATTCTATCAAAGGGTTAAGAGTTGAAGAGTGTAGGCAGCGATCAGATTACAGAATTTTGACCTACAGTGATTTGTACAGGACTTCACAAGTATGTTTCCTTACATGATGATGGCTCTGGCTATTCACAGGCAAGCATGAGTCACTCATTCAGTCTGTTTCCTATGTGTTCTGATGACAAATGTGCTCTGTCAGATAAATGTCTTGAATGTGTCATTTTATATTTTTTATATTTAAGTGTTTTTAAATGTTTAATACTAAAAATATCTGATACTTGGAAAGAAGTTACAGTACTTGAATAAAGGTGTTTGTTCTAAATCTGTACAGTATATCAAAGGCTATGACCTTAGAGCTAAGTGAGGCATGATGAAGAATTACAATATTAAGCTTCCATTCTTCTGCTTCAAACTCCAGCAATTTAATTCAAGGTTGTCGGGAGCTGGACCCTATCCTGGTGGTATAAGGAATAAGGCAGCAACTAAACTGAGATTAGGTGCCTGTCTGTTAAAGAGCACATTCAGACGAGTATGGAGCTTCCAAATAACCTTATACACCCTTCTTTAGAGTGATGTAGAAAAGCCAAGTACCTGGAGAACATACAGACTCCATACTGGCAATGACCAGTCCAGGATTTAAGTACCATCACTAATACCATGCCACTAAATGACCATACATGTAGACCAAATTTCTCTTAATGTGCAAACTGCAGAAAGAAAATTTGGAAACCAATTCAGATTGTCATTCATGTGGGAAAGAAATGGAGAGACTGTTTGACTTAGCCACTTCAGTATGAACTCATCTCCATATTTCTCTTTGAGTGTAATCACTTTTCTATGCAGATCTTTTGGACACACTGAAGCAACCATGTAGTATTTTTCAGCAGAGTCAATCACCTTGTTAACAAAGAACATTGAGTGTCTACAGTGAAATAGTAATATTAACACCTGTCACCAGACATTGTGACCTGGATTTAAAAGGTCCAATGATGCATGGATGGAAGAACCTCTCTTATAACATGGAAAATTAGACAAAATGTGCATTTTTTTCTCAGCACATTGTCCATTTCACATCTCATTGTAAATGCAGCTCGCCACCTCGTCTCTTTTTCCTGTACAAGCAAATGTCCTACCTGACTTGCCCCATTTCTCTGAGCAATTGCTTACCATAGCTTGTACAGGGACGCTGCTCTGCTTGCAGCATTTATTTGCATGAACTGCACACCCCATTTCACTGTGCTATCAAAAAAAATCCACACTGACTAAGAATACCCCACTTGTAACAGCTTTATTAACAACAAATATTGAGAAATCAAAAACACAGGTTGGCTAAGTATCTTTTCTCTATAATGTAAACAAATAAAATCAAAGCATTTTTGAGATTGTGTAGTTTTTAGGTTTGTTTATTTTTACTGTAAGGGGTGGTTACCTGTGAATATTAATATATCAAAATGTTCTTTCTTAGTGGATACCTAATGTCCTAGATGCACCATTCTGCCAAATTCCAGCTTTTTTACTAAACGTGAAATAGTATTTTTTGTTGATGAGTGAGTGAGTGTGTGAGTCAGTTAGTCAATGTTGCATTATATGAACATTTAGATAGATAAATATTGTCAGACATGTGCACTTAGGGAGCATCTTCAGAGCTCTAGGAGTAATGGTAATTCTCCTCCAGACATAATGAGGACACTGTCACTTAGTGTCTCATCCCTTTCACCTGCAGACCACACAGTGCAAGACAGAAAGAACGCTGATCTCAATTATTCTTCCAGCCCAGAAGTCCTGCCTCGTAAGCCATGGGGCAGGTAAGTATTTAAAAACCTTGAAGTCTGCATTCATTAAGGAATCTGTGTCTGGTGCAAACACTTCAAGCCTCTAGGAGTGAATATAATTTAACTTGCTTCTCAGCTCAGAAGAGAGCTATGTGGTTTACAACTGCCTTATTGTTTCTTTAACTTGTTTATGCTCTTTGTACTACCTAACAGGCTTGCCCAATAAACAGAGTTTATCAGGATGGCACTTCAACCCTTTGAAGTGTCTCTACCTTATCTCTTACTACATATATGTTATACTCTATCAATGTAACTATATGCAGTTAATGGAAGCTTAAATGAATAAATTATGTGACCTGGATTAACAGAGTCCAACAACAGTAATAAAAAGTATAAGAAAAAATACCAGAGAATAAATTCATAGAAAGCATAATAAGAATTGTAAATTAAGGCTTTTTGAAAAGCTAGAAGATCAACTTCAGATGATCTCAGTTGTCAGGTTTATGTAGGTCAGTTGTATTTATATGCAGTAGTCTTACATTATACAACATGTATGTAGATAGCCACTCCTGGGAATTCCTTTTTTAGATTTGTGTGTGAACAGTGGGATATAGTTCAGTCATATGGAAGGTTTATATGGTCTTGGTATTCTTGATATTCTGTTGCAACTGTGGCCATTTGATAAGATGATAAAAAAGAAAGATCACTGTAAACAGATCTGGAGTGTTGTAAGAAGAACAAGAGTAAGAGAGAAGAAGCAACCTAACATGCTATTCATATTTCAACCAAGGCTGAAAAAAGCTTCTAGTAAAAGATAAAAATGTGAAAAAAAATATGAAAAATTAATGTTCAGGCAACCAACTAATGACCATGGGTCTTAAAAGCAGTTCTGAAGGGTCAAGGAGGCTGCAGGCTTCTCTTCCAACACATTTCCTACTTATTAACCCTTTTATTTGCAGTTAAGTAGAGTATGCCTTTTAATTATAGGGTATGCTTCAGCTCTCTGAAAAAATGAAAAAAAATCTCATGTGGATTGTGCAACACGAGTCAAGTCATCCAGTTGTATGTTCACAACATGCCAAACACGTATTATTTGCTAAAATATTGCTAAATAAATATCTCTGAAAAATGAAAATAGTCTGTGAACAGGAAGCCTTTTCACATAGGATCGTGCTTTTGAATTGAATTCATTGGTCAAAAGGGTCAAGAGTCCTGTGAAAGGGTTTCGGTGTCATTACAATAGCTATTAAAGTGTAAAAATAAAACTGTTAAAATGTTCATCATTCTTAGAATTTTCTTAATCTGATCAAATTAAAATTTAAACAAATATCAAATTAGACATGGTATTAAAGTGCCTCTGATGTTATTAGGATCTGTGAGATGCATTTGATTGGGTATGTGGTGTGCAGTAGTATTCATTTCCAATGATGATTTTCCACTTTTGTTAGTGTAAAGTTAATTTCACTCAAGTCTGGAAATGCTGTGAAAAAATTAGAAAAACGGTTTATTGAAATTGCAGTTTATCTGCTCAATAAGCCAAGTAGTCAGTTCTTCTGCACTCCTGATTTCTGTACACCAGGGTTTATTAAACTTTTTTTGTCGCTTCCCAATCTTGCCCTTTTTAGTGTCTTTGAGACCCATTCCTTGAATGCCTGGATGATTGTCATTGCAAGGGGAACTTTCTACTTGTAAAATAGTGGACGATTGTCAGAGCAGGGGAGGTTCCACTTGGAGAATCATGGATATGTGGCAGGGTCGGTAATCGAGGACGATTCTCAGAGAGAGCAATGTTGCTTAATTTCTCAATCAACCTGCAAAGACTCATCGCAACCCACTTTGCAAACCATGCACATCACATTACCATTAAATACAACAGTAATTCAGAAGCCAACAGTGACAACCAACAACCTATTTTGGGTCGCAACCGATAGTTTAAGAAACCCTGCCCTGCACCCTTAAATAAAAAATCCTAAAAGTGCCATCTCCAGGACATCATTAATATTACCAAAGAACACAACTTTTTTCTCTTTACTGAGAGGAATTCCCAGTCCATCGGTTTATTGAATCTCCTCAATTTCATTCTTCTGTCACAGGGAGCAGAAAGCTAAACTGGCAACACTTGGGCAAAAGACAGTAGCTGAGTCTGGACAATTATTAAGTGTTAATATAATAATCCAGTCAGAGTGAATACAACACATTGCAAGAGATTATGTAGAACTGGAGCTGAAAGTGTAACTTAGAAACAGTCAACCACACAAAGAAAGGATTGCATTGTGCATCAGAATACAAATAGTTAAGATATATTGCCTATTCTCATTTCCATTTGGAACATGTTCACCCATCTACTAGCTGGCAGTGAAAGTTTTACTATTATGCCAATGGGCATGGAGGTTGTCAAACAGACCCAATAGTTCCAAGACCACTGAAGCTTCAGAACTCATCATGAAGAGTTATAACATGAGGTCCCTAAAGCAAAAGTATGACCACTGCACAGCAGAGACCTTTGAGTGCAGGATTAAGCTGGAACACAGGCTTCCTGGAGTGAAGAAGAGGCCTGAATAGAAGGAGTGATAGACAAAGAAATGGGTGGTGAGAAAGGGGATGCTCTGGTGGTTTGTAGAGCTTGGCCAGAATACCACAAAGTTATGTTTTCCTTTCATGTAATCTGCAATCTGTGTTCTCCCATTTCTGTATTTCTCCTTTTTATGTAAAATACACAGTATTTTGGATACCTCTTGTCTTCAATCTAGGCTGACAAAGGAACTCTTATTGTTATATGAAATAAACTTTGAAATGTTAGTAGCTGCCTACATCTTGGCTCTAAAAACCCAGTAAAATTACATAACAGCCAATTTACAATGTTTCTGTGCTAAGGAAGTGGTGAAGTGGTTTTGACAATTTATTTAAGCACCCTCTTAAAGCACTCAAAAGTTTTATTGTCATGCAAGTAAAAATTGGGTGATCCAGTGTGTATAATGTGTCTTTCATGCTGGCACATTACAGGAGTAATCAAAATCCATTTTTAGACACCAGCAAGCTGCTATGATTTTTGAAGCTGGTGATCAGAACAAAACACCACCGGAAATGTAGTGGTCAATGAAGCCAAAGTGACCTCTGGCCATTTAAAATAATAGTATACAAGTGTAACAGCAAAGCCAGAGTCTGAAGGGCAAATATTATTGATCTAGAAAACAGGTAACAGGGACACAAGGTAAGCCACTGCACATCTATAACTCTGTGATGGCCAGTGCAATTTTCAACACTCTAGTGTGCTGGGGCTGGTAACATCACTTCTGGTGAGGCCCACCGAATCAACAAGCTCATTAAAATGGTAAGCTCTGTTATACGATGCACTCTGGACCCCCTGGAGGTAGTAGAGCAGGAGACCATTAAAACTAAAGTGAGTGCCATTATGAATAAAGCTGCACATCCTCTCTCTGACACACTGACACTAAGGACTTTCAGAAAACAAATCATTTAGCAGAAGCGTGTCAAGAAACGTGACTGGGGCTCCTTTGTACCAAAAGCAATACACCTGCATAATGCTTCACTGGGACTGTGATAGCCACATCAGATGTTTTTTTCTTTTGAATTTACTTGCTTTATAGTCATTCCAGTATGTGTCCAGATCAAAGTGAGTTTGTAAACTTATTTGTTTACTTACTTATCTATCTAATTATATATGTATTTATTTAAAGAGCTTCTGTAAAAAGCCAAATTTCCCTCTGGGGAAATATAAAGTTCTATCTATCTAAGCAAAAAGGCAACTATTACATAATCACAAGAACCAAAAATGTACAAATAACATTCCCAGTGTACTGTCCCTAAGAAAATATTGTCCCTATGCCAAAATGTTTTTGGAAGGGTGAGAAGAAGAAAGAAAAGTCTGATGATGGTAGGTAAAAAAAAGCCTGGTAGTGCTGATGACATAAGGTTTCTCAGGGACAGCATGCCATGTTGAGGGTGGATCACATTAGTCAACCTCTAATTTTGACTAATAACTTGTTTCTTCCCACTATGGGAATCTAAGGTCAATGCTTTCATGATGAGGTTATTCTTCAATCTTTGACCCTTGTCCTAGTGTTATTTAGCCAGCTGATCATGGCATACAGCAGTTACACTGGCAACACAGCCACATTACTACCACACACATTGCTGGGCCTTTTAAAAAAATATTGGCCTTTTTGTACTGCAGGTCTGTGATGTCCACCCAATTCATTTAACTATACAGATGGACCAACAGGCATTTATAAGTTAGCACCACGTCTGTCTCTACCCATATGATGATGACTGATTTCAGATGCTCCTAGGTATCAGTGCTTCAATTTTTTTGTTATAGGCTACTTATTCAGTCTTAAAGAGACCATAACAAAGCTCAATCAGTCTAACCATATATTAAAAAAATACTTTTACCAAAGCCTAAAAATCATGAGGTGCCTCCAAGTAAAACACGGTCTCTTAGAATCACAGGAATAAGTTCCTTTCCAGCAGGTATGCTGCTATGTGACAATAAAAAAAGCCAGATAAAGCCATGTTGAAGAGTGAATTGTTTTGTAATAATGTCATATGACAAGAAGAAGAAAAGACAAAGATGTGCTAACATTTGTGTCAACAGAGGTGTCGCAGTCTAATAGTTTACTCACTGCACTGGTCATGTTAAGCAGCACATGGTAGAAAAACATTGTCATTTTGTCCACTTGTGTCATTTAGGCAGTTAAGGCACGGTTAAAGGGAATATGAAATCTAAAGGAAGACCTGTACTAGCGTGACTAGACACTTAATGTCACGAAACAACATAAAAATGTGAAGTGTAATGTTGACTGGACATAGATGATGAGTAAAAGGAACAGACTAAGCTGTGATCCAAAAAAAATAGACAGGGTCAAAGCCAGGAAGAAAAAAATACCATCTTCTATGCTAAAATAAGAACAGAAGCAAAGTCGAAAAATGTTGCCAACTGTCCAGGATATTAGACTAGAAAAGTAATTGCCTTAACCAAAAACATGTTTGAAGCACAAGAAATTTTGAATTCACTCCAAAGCTAGGACACTGACCCTGCTGTGTTGTTATCTTTTTTAAGCAAGCCTGTGTAAAAGAAGCACACTGAAACAACGTGAAAGGGTTGGGGAGCCGACCCCGTATAGTGTAGGAAAAAGCAGGTCAAGTTATGTTTGTTACAGACAACTGTAAACATATACACAAGACTTCTTTCAGGTGGAAAAGATTGCATATTTATGGAGGAGGGGACAGCGAAAAGGATGTCGGAAACAGCAGGGAATCCTGGGAGGTTCGTGATGTCATTAGGAAGGGACGACATGTGATTGAGGAATATGGAAGTCTGAATGTGAGACTGAAGGTGAATTGACGGCGCCGGGCTCTTTTGTGGTTCATCCTTCCTGTGAGAGAACAGAGAGATTGGTTAGTACACTGGCTTTCTCCCCTGTCTTGTGGGTTCACGTGACGCATCTGGTCCTTTGGCTGCCCCCTAGTCTGTCGGGGATTTTCTCTTTATTAAAGCTATAGATAATTCGACCGTTCCTTTATTTATTGGAAGGTACCATGGAAGCCCAGCACAGTTACATTAAGCAGGTTTTATGAAAAACTATAACACTACTGAAGTGCATGAGCATTAATAATTCTTGAACGTCTTATGGCACTTGGGTTAATCTGTATATAACTTAGGGTTAGGGTTGCTTCTTTTATTATATTTGACTTTCCTGGGCAAATAATTCTGCTAATCTTGGTAAATTCCAGAGTATGACCTTCGAACTGAAATGTCTACACTTTAGCTCAAAGTAAAACTTTATTAATGTAAAACATTTCTCCTTCACCTCCATGTCATGTGATTGTCAATGGGCAAAGCAACGGCATACTAGTTTGCCTTTTGTAGTTGGATGTTGGTTACATAATGGCAGTGACCATAAAAAAATCAAAACACAGGATGGTATCATTACAATATTGATAAAAATATTAAATGCTTTAAATATGAAGTAAATTTGTGCACAAATAATCAGAACTGAAACTGCAAGCTAAAGAAAACTGGAATCATAAGACAGCCTCATACATTAGAAAATAAGAAATCTGAGAAACGAGAGGTGACCTTTCAGTCCATCAGGACTTAGCTAATAGTTGGTAAGGTTTCTGCTTCAACTACATGTCTCATTAGTTTGTTCCAGAGTCTCACAACTCTATGCAAAGAAGTATCTCTGCCTTCAGTCTTAAATTAACTTTCTTTTTATTTCCATTGGTGTCCTTGAGTAAATGGCTCACCATTCAGTTGAAAGAATTCTGCTGGATCTACTTTATTGATAACTTTAATTATTTTGAAGAACTGGATTAGGTCCCCATACAGTCTCCTCTGCTCAATACAAAGTACATACTGTAACAGCACATTGTGTTCATGTAAAGAACAAAAATTCATCATGATGTCCTCAAATGAAGGGAGTCAGCAGCACAAATCACCTTAATTTGCTTTATAGCATCTTTCACTTCTGAAGCAAGCATGTTAGACTTCTGGAGGGTAGTATCGTCTTCAAACAACAGCTTATTACAGATGCATTGGAAAACAACATTTGTCTCATGGTATTTAATCAGATTTGCTTGTGAAATTGAATAACTCGGCAACATCCCATAATTTGCAAAGTATCCATGCTGTCTTTGAACTTTGCTTTGGAAACTTGCATTCACCCCTTGGAAGTTTTCACATTTCTGACACTGATCAGCAGAAAAGACTCTTTAATGCCAAATTGAAAGCAGATCTCTTTAAAGTGGTCTAAATTAATTACAAATATAAAACACAACCTAACTGACTGCATACGTATTTACCTTAGCAGATGATAGCCATGACATTTGGGCACTGCAATTTTTCTCCATTCATTTTTGTAAAACTCCTTAAGTCCCTTAAGTTTGAATGAGAAGCATGAGTAGACCATCTTTTACAGGTCCAGCCACAGATTCTTAGTTGGATTGAGATCTTGACTCTGACTGACTAGAACACTCCAGGATGTTAACATTGTTTTTAAGCCTTTCCTGTGTAGATTTTGCTTTTTGTTTGGGGTTGGGGTTTTTGTCTTACTGGAAAACAAATCTTCTCCAAGGAGTTGGTTTCCTGCAGACTGCATCATATGTTCCTCCAGGATTTCTCTGCATTCATTTTACTCTCACAGAGAAGCATCCCTATGGCAGGAATTGTGTCTCACCATGTTTCACAGTATGGATGGTATGTTTTGGATTTACACCAAACACGGCATTTAGTCTGATGGTCTAAAAAGCTACATTTTTTCTCATTAGACCATAGAATCTCCTTCTAGCTAACTTTAGAGTCTCCTATGTACCATTGGCAAAACTTTAGGTGAGATGTGATGAGTGTTTTTTCTTTGCCACTCTGCCATAAAGTGGCAACTGGTAACACCCATGCAGCTCATAGTCTCTCCAATCAATTCTACTTTCAGAGTTCTCATAGGTCTCTTGATGGTCTCCCTCATTAATCTTCTTCTCGCACAAGTAATAGTCAGATTTACAATTCTGCCATACATGTTCCATTTCTTATTGATTGACTTAACTGAACCGCAAGGTACATTTAGTGACTTGGACCTTTTCTTGTCTCCATTCCTTGACTTCTGCTTTTCAATCACCTTTTCACGGAGTGGCTTGGAGTGTTCTTTGTCTTCATTGTACAAGTAAGGCCATGAATCAGACTCCTTACAAGTTGGCCCATCCAGATACAGAAATGTATTTATACTACAATTAATTGGAAACCCAGATAGGTGACCTCAATTGAATTAATCATGTGACTTCAAAAACCAATTGGCTACACTAGTCATGATTTAGCTGTGTCATATTAAAAGGGCTACTTATTGATCGATTATCTTATGTTTTATATTCGTAATTAATATAGACCACTTTACAAAGATATGTTTTAACTTTGACATACTAGGGTGTTGTATCGTGTTAGCCATTATGGATGTAGTGAGAAGTCAAGCAAAGTGACACCTTTCATTGGCTATCTAAAAAGATTACAATATGCAAGGTTTCGAGGTAACTCAGGCCCCTTCTTCAGGCAAGATGTAATCAAAGAGTCTTTTTCTGTTGATCAATGTGCAACATGCTAAATTAAATCCACTGTGATTCAATGTTGTATAAAAATAAAATGTGAACATTTCCAAGGGGGTGAATACTTGTAATTCGGCACTGTATATGGTTCCTATATTAGTCAGCGTATACAAAAATGTCTAATTTTTCAGGCAATGCAGAAACTAAGCCTGTCTCTTTGTTTCTAACCACGCATTTCTATTTACACTTTAGCAAGCATTTTTTTAAAGTTTCAGTTTTATGTCAAACTGAAGTACCATCTTCTCAGAAGGGATTAATAAAAAAGTATGAAATGGAACAACACCAGAAGATAATTTTTTACTGAAGTACTATTTCAAAAAATGGATCCTCATCAAAAATGTGTTTTTCTCCACAATTATGCAGCTTAAAAATGTGTATGAAAATAACACTTTGTTAAAATAGTAGCTGCAGTACATAACATATCATGTAGATTTCCCATAACTAGTAAGAAATTTGGCTTTGGAATATTTGTACTGTGTTGAGTGTGATTTGTTGTTTTTTGCTGTTTTTTTCTAGGTGGAATTTAGGATATAAGATGATGTAAAACAATGTGACAAAAAATTAAAATTACAGAGGTTCCAGTAGAAGAGTGAATGAAAGGAAAGAATTCAAATTGGAGACTTGCTTGAACTCTAAATTGAGCTCCACATGAAATACTGCAAAACAGAATCTTTCAAAAATATTTTAAAGGTCTTTTTTTTTCTTTGAATCCAGAGACTACTACACATATGTGTATGTAGGAATGCTGGCATTGCATTTGCTTCTTACTGTCAGCAGTGAGGAGAAAAGTATAAAACATATTAGTTTTCCTTTTTACGAATGACTGCCTAAGGTAGTAAATCTCTGCAGTTTAGTTAAACTGTGTAGAATTCCATCTACCCTCAAGACATTAAATATTAAACAGCAATACTCCTGGGTGTTCTGAAAATGATTGAAAAATTAGAAAATTGTATTTTTCATCCCAAAAGGCATCATTTTATCATAAACTAAGCTGACTGATGCACGTTTGGTTACCTGTCCCCGATGCGTCTGAGTGAGCTGGTAAATGGGTACCTAAGCTTGAGTTACAGCACCCTGTCAAGCAGAAAGAAGTTGAAGAGTACAGGAGCGATCAGCTCCATCTGTATAATTAGGTATTACATAGAAAATTAATTTATTTTCACCACATGCTCATGAAGTGTAATTTTTTTGTTTGCGTTTATGCATCTTGGAGAGCTAAATACAGTAGAAAATTTGTTAAAGCTGTTCTTAATTAATTAAATTACACTCGGCTGTAAATAAGAAAATGAGTTCACTTTGAAGACATTTCCAGCTGTTTGGTTCTGTTATTATTATTGCCTGCAGAGAATGTTTCCTTATTGTCTAGGGGAGGAATGGTATTCCTCATCTCTACACCCTTACATTCATTCATTTTCTAAACTGGCCTTACCAACAACATGGTTGCTGCAGCAGAGCCTTGGAAAGGATGAGGGTCCATCACAGGATAGACACATCCACACTCACTCCTCCCAAGCCACTAATTAACATTTCCAGCATGTCCTCGAGGTGTGGGGGGAAGCCAGACACAAGCCATTCTGCCACGGAATACTGCATATTGAGTACTTACACCAGGATCTGAACCCAGAGCTTTGGACTTGTCTAGCAGCCACACTGAAAACTGTCCACCATGCCACGCCATTATACTCTAAGTAATTAGGTGCCAGGTTATAGCACTAAGGTCACTAGGTGCAAAAAGCTGTTTCACACAGTCAGAATTGATACCTGTGTTGACATTCAGGGATGGCATGAAGGATGCCCTTGATTCAACAATATAAGCCACAATACCATCAGTTCTTCTCAGGACGTTCAAGCTAGTGAAGAACCAGTTTTCAGAAAGAGACAGAGGTTATGCTCAGAAAATGAAAGTAACTCAAATGTAGATGAGAAACACAAAGTATGAGTAATGGAAGATCAAGGAGTTAGTAGTTTAGTGCCCAAGGCTCCCTAGTAGGAAGTGATTTGATTTCATTATTACATTTCCAACTCCAGCCTTGCAGTGCACTTGGTTTTCTAGCAAGGTTGCCAAAGAATGTGAACAAGGAGATATAATTTGGATACTGGACGAATGTAGGGAAAGGAAAGGGAGCCAGCTATTCTCAATAAAAAACAGAGATTCTGGAAAGTTGATTATAATGTACGTGAGCTTATTTTGCACTAACAGTTTTATATCTAATTAAATAAATGCGCTTTCAATTTTTTCAGTATTCCCACCTCCTGAACAAAGGTATTTTTATGGTAAAATTTCCAAATGAGCATTAGAATTGATCACTGCAAGAGGGTTAACATCCTTACAAAGCTGTACATATATGCAATAAATACGTAGAACTTAATTTGTCCCCATGCATGATGACTGATGTTTGGGAGCTCTAATCAGAGGTTATGCTGAAGTGCATACACTAACCTCTGGAGCCCTCAGGAGGGATAGAGACCTCACTTCTGTAACCTACATAAAAACCATGATGGCTGGAAGTCTGCATCCATTCTTGGACCTGGGGTCCCAACACTTTATCATGTCATGTCCCGTTTCTTGTTTTTATATATACTTTGTACAGATATACAGTAGATTTTTTGCACACTTTATTTTGTTGTAGATTTCATATTAAATAAATAACTTTGCATTTCCTCCCACAGTCCAAAGACATGCAGGTTCGGTGGATTGGTGATTCTAAATTGGCTCTAATGTGTGCTTGGTGTGTGGCTGTGTTTGTGTTTGTCCTGCGGTGGGTTGGCACCCTGCCCGGGATTGGTTCCTGCCTTGTGCCCTGTGTTGGCTGGAATTGGCTCCAGCAGACCCCCGTGATCCTGTGTTCTGATTCAGCGGGTTGGAAAATGGATGGATGGATAAATAACTTTGTTATTTTTACCAGTCAAATTGCACTCAATAACCTAATAACAAAGTGAAAACATGTATTCAAAAACGTTTACAAATTTATTAAAAGTCAAAAACTGAAATCTCATTTTCAAGCATTGGGGAAAAGACAATAACAATGTAGCATACAGCAGGCTTGTCCTGTGGACAGAATTTTACTTTTACTATTGCTGTCACATTGGGATATACATTACAAATCCATCCATCCATCCATTTTCCAACCCGCTTAATCCGAACACAGGGTCACGGGGGTCTGCTGGAGCCAATCCCAGCCAACACAGGGCACAAGGCAGGAACCAATCCCAGGCAGGGTGCCAACCCACCGCAGATACATTACAAATGCATACTTAAATTCAATATACAGTACACTCTTCATGCCATAGGTTTTTTTTTTTTCAAGCAGACTTTCACATTAACAACATTAGCCACTTTTCAGTGTTACAGTTATGACAGACGACTGGGGACCTTGACCCACCAGGACGCCTGGAGAGTGGAAGGGCTGGGAGAGAGGCAATACCTTCTCCGGGACACGAGAGGGCAGCCCCCTTGTTATGCATCGGGGCCACGGGACTGGAGCTTGGAAACTCAACCCTGTTGGGGTCTGTAGCCACGCCAGGGGGTGCTTGGACAATCCTGGAGCCTTGGACTGTAGCACTTCCGACAAACCAGTGGCGCCAAAAGAGAATCCAGGTACAACTAGAGAACATCCAGGTGCTTTATAAAAGGGGCCACCTACCTCCACTCAAGGAGCCAGAGTCGGGTGGCAGAGGGCAGAGCTTGCAGGAGAGGAGTGGAGGTGGCAAAGGAAAGGAAAAGAGAAGAAAGTAAAAGAAAGGACTGTGAGTCTGGGCTATTTCTGGTGCTTTGTGCATTGTGTTTTGTGCAGGAAGAAAAATAAAAGCATGTGTTTGGGAACATTCTGAGTCCGTCTCTGTCTGTGTTCCAGGTGTCTTTCACACAGTATATAATGGCACAATAGTTTGTGTTACTGCCTCACAGGGTCAGAATATGTAATTTTAAATGAGTCTGCATATTCTCCCTCTTCATATGTACTCGTCTTTACTTCCAAAAGCCAAAGATGTGTGCAGAGGAGAGTATCAAAGTGAGTACCTTACTCTGGCAAGCTCAGGAAATTGATCTTGAGCAAAGAAAGCTTGAGGCTTTCAAAATTCTCAAAGGCATTAATACATTTAAAGCTGCAGAATTACTTTGATGAAACTGTGAAATGTGCACTCATGGACACTGTTAGAAATGAATGCGAATTGCATTTAACACTGAAACTAGAAAGCATGTCTTCACGCAGAGGTTTGTGGGAGTCTGGAATAAACTATAGAGTCATTTTGTTGAAATAAACACCTTGGTAACTGGTGACTCTAAAGTGATCTGCTGCGATTAGATTAGATTAGTCCACTACAATGGGCAGACATCCCATTCATTCAAGGTTATTCCTACTTCGCTCACTTTCATTCACATTCATATTTATTCATACCAGACAAATTTAAACCTGACAAATAAAGTGATACTCAGTAATCTGGAATGTAGGAGGCACCTACTGAATGTGACCAAATCCCCACAGAGTGGGCAGGAATTCATCTGTAGGAGCCTGCAAGTTTCAGCCAGCAGCCCACTGTGCCACCCTATTACAACAATAAATTACTCTGTCAATAAAATATGATAAGTATGCAGTTAAAATAGTGAAACATTGAAAATAAAGTAGTCAGAATATTAACTGCAGAAACACGGCAGATGTAAATGCAAGATTTTGTTTTGTTCAGTGCAGCTGTGTTTATTATAGCTACGATAGAAGGTTGCTGCTTGAAAAAGTAGTGAAAATGTTATGTACTGTAGCACCTGTTTGATAATGCAAAATATATTGGTGCAGTAACATTTTTTTAAGATTACTTGTTTTTGACTATACAGTACATATTGTATATCTTAGCGGCAATGTCTGAAAAGCAGGTATTGTATAGAATGCCTGGGAAATCTATAGAATGCGTGATGTTTTTAGGCAAAGCATGAAACGTCTGTGTTACTTTAATATGCTATATAAAAATCGAGAAAGGATCAGTGCACTTTGCCACCCTCTGCGCACAAGTGTGACAACTAATGAAACCTTGACAGCCTCCTGTGGACTGAGCAATAGCAGCTGATCGAAGAGGTATTTCATGATCAGGAACGTCCTCAACTGTGTGTAAGTAAAGTGAATTGTGATCTGGCATAGAGTTAGTTCAAAATTCCTTGAATAGTTCCAAGTCAATAAAAACCGTCTTTTGTCACACTCATAGCAACTGCCAACAGATTACGGGAATCAGCCCGTCGCTTGTCAACATCAGGAATAGAAACTTGCAGAGTGGTCCCCAAAGACACAGGAGGAATTTTTTTGTTAATTTCCTTTTATTTTTGCCTGTTATTTCCAGATTCAATTTGCATCCACTTTTATTTTTGACAGAATTTGCAATATTGAAGCATAGAGGGCAAAAAATATTAACCTCATCCTAACTGACATGCCCACAGATGGCATGAACGTTTTTGCAACAGTTTATGCACATATGGGCACCACTGGATTCCTATAAACAGACACAACAGGTAGCAGAAATTGTAGCCTCTTCACCATCACTTTGTTTTTTTTCTTCATGGACTACAATTTCCTCCACGTTTTGTGTAATAGGCTCTATCTCTTCTTATTCTTCTTCTTGCACTGTTTGAAAGATTTCTATTATTTTTTCCAGTTGTTCCTCAGTCTGTATGTCTTCTAAAATATCTTGGGGTAGGGAAAACATTGTGAGACCCACTTTGGATTTGCAGCCAAGGAGCCAAGGAGAGCTTTGTATGGTGTTCTCTTAATTCCAGAATGAAAGGCACTGTTCTTCAAAAGTTGGATGAAACGTTGTAGCAATCGCCCTATAAGGGGCAATTCACCACCCAAGAGGGAAGTGGACAATGTTCGAAGGATATATTAGCATTAAAAAATATTCAGTCCTCGACTCCCCTTCACCCCTCTCCCTGCCTACCAATACTTGAAAGAAACCCAGATGGTAGTTAGATTGGTCAAATAGGCAAGTATATTGTAATCCAGGATCAAATGTTTATGCATTCACATGAAAAGTGACTGAGTGCTCGTTAGTGATCTCTTTTTTTCCTGGACAGCCTCCTTACCCCCACCGGCCAAATTTTAATCCCCAGTATGAAACACACAAAAAAGAAAAGGAAATCAAAACGAGAAGGATTAAACATAGTCTGTGTGAAATTGAAACTAGTCGTACAGTTCTCATAGCAGGATGTAGGGAAAAAAATGAACCTGAGGTGAATATGGCTGCATTCTTGCTGTCCTGAAGAATTAAAAAAAAAATTAGTCCTACTCACCAATGGGAGTACCTGGAGAACCACAGGTCCATATACCGAAACCCTTGCCTCTTCTTAGGGATTCGCCATGCTGCTTCTTATCTTCTTGGTGGCCACCCACAAGCAGGAGACGTCCCTGGGTGGAGTCTGATCGCGTTGTCTTCTTATTCGTAGATAGCCGAGGTCCTTGCCATCTGCTTTTCTCACTCTTTTTTTTTCTTTTTTCTTGCTCAGCTGTTCCCCTTAAGAAAAGTTTCCCACAGAAACGTCCATTTCCTGCTGTCGTCATAGCAACATAACACCTGCTCTAGGCAGCTAGAATCCATACCGGGTGTGGTCCTCCCTGACATAGTTGTCAACTATAATGCCCGAGGGGATATTTCTTTATCGTCATCCACACCCTATAATATAGTGATGGCAGTCAAGAAAGCAAACCCGATTGTAGTGCTATGTAGGCTTGCTACAACGTAGCCTCACTCCACCGGTCAGTTTTTTTTATCTTGTATCCAAGTACACAACATATTTTCAATGTCCTGATTAGCACTACCTTGGCTTTGAGAGTGGTGTGGCTTGCCATGGACGATCTTCAAAGTTGGCCAATACTTATTTACGTTGCGCACCACATTATCAGCAAATTCGCTGCTGTTGTCGGATTGTAGAATCAATAGTGCGCCAAGCAATGTAAATATGTCCATGAGATTGCATGCTACTTCTTCCAATCTCTTTGATGTCTTTGAATGTTCTCTCTTTGTACTTATGGATTGATTGGTATCAGTGAGTGTCAGTAAAATTTCACTCAGAAATGCCGTCCTTACTTCATTTATTACCATCTCCTCAGTAAAAGCTACTCATCATACAATAAAAAATTTAGTAATTGGTTTGTGGCTTTTGAATCTGCTCTATCTCACACCCTTTTTTTATTTTGTAATTATTTTGTTTCATTGTGCATGTCATAATCCCCAACCCAGCAACAGAGTAAGAAACATATCCTTACCTCAAGAAAATAGTCCCAATAAACTGTAATAAATACAAATACATAACTTCCAGTTTACTTTTATTGTCACAATGCATTCCTCAGAAACACAGAAGGCACATTGTCTTAAATGAAAACCTTTGCTACTTCAAAGTAGACATATTCTGTAAGTTTTAAGGCTTTTGCTTACCTTGGGAATTCAGTACCTATTAACTCCATTATAAACTGCAAGAACAGGTCAGATATTATTTCACATTTAGATGAAAGATATGCTTCACTTTTGAGCTCAATTTCGTGTGGCAAATTAAAAATACCAGACTTATTCTTTAATCAATTATATTAAATAAACCAAAAATAAACTTATGTGAGCAACAGCTAACACAACAAGATGACCAAAGCTAGGTAGTTATTACATCTTAGTATAGTTTAAACATTCTTTTGAATGTAAAAAAAAGCAAAAATTTACCCTAATAATACACTGCAAGTAATTTTTAAATTAATAAATTAAAAAAATAAGTATACATTTAGAGAAACGCTGTGTGTAGGTACTCTTATACTACTTTCAGATTGCTCTTGAGCCAATCAGTCTTGTAATATGTGCATTCAAAGATATATTTAACCCAGAGAAACTGTCCTGGAGAAACTTTTCTCAATTTTCAGTGAAGGAAGTCATGGAGTCCAGATAAGAATATAGAACATTTCTTCATTTGCACAGAGTTATGTACAAATGTCTCAGTACATGGAGCGAGCAATTAACTGAACAATTCATCTGCTTTTATACTTTTTTCTAATTATCTAATACATCACGTCCACTGACTCTTAATAGGCAGAGCTTTATTACCTCCTCCAATCAACTAAAGCTACCAGTAATTTTTTACTCGTGCCGATTCTCCCATTACTCTGAACACCACTTTGTTTAAAGGGGTGTAATGCAGATTTTCCCATTGATCTTAGCACCTCTTCATAGGAGGGGTGTTTGGGCTTTCCCATCAGTTTACTCCAGTTTTCTGGTGGGGTGTTCATTACTCATTTACCTCATTCTAACCTTGGAAAATTACATTGTAGCTTCTCTAAGATGAGGCAAAGACCTCTTGCGCTTTTAGCTTTAAGTTGCCTTTAGTTAACCCTTGAGTTACACTAAATTCTTTTTCTTTTGTTTAATAAGGCCTTCTTTTATGGATTCATGTATATATTTGCAATAACTTGTAAAGGAGTATTATATATTAACTAAAAATTCCATAAACTCAGCCCAAAATATTTAATTTTAATTAGTATTTAAGCATTCTTTTGTCATGGACCAATTTTACAAATATATAGACCTTATTATTTTTAATATTTTTATACTCAACCAGTTGCTGCACCCTTTCTCTTTGTCACAGTTGATGAGAATAAAAAGCTTTCCTTGTAGCAGTAGGCACAACATGAACCACTGAACCATTAGTAGTGTTCTCAAGATTTATTAGTCCTTGCCATAAACCATTTCTTGGAACATTAGTCATGTCTGATTTTCATTAGTTTCTCCTTAACAATTGTAAAAATGACCATGAAACATCAAACTGTGCTTTAACATTATATCATTAAGCATTAACATTGTTGCTATAGCTACCACAGACTAGAGTACAGTTGATTAGCTCTTCATGAACAAAGCAAACTATAGCTGAATGTCCAATTTATTAGGTACACATCTGTTAGGTACGACTGACAATCAGTGACTGCATCATATGTACACAAATTCTATTTAAAATAAGCAGTCAGGTGGCAACTAAAATAGTGCATGTAGTTTAAAGGGGAAATAAGCAAGACTGAAAATGTAATTGGCTGTGAATAGTACATAATAGTTTACACAAAATGTGTTACTCTATCAGGTGGCGCTCCATATGTGATATATTGGTGTATAAAAGGGTGGACCTGCACTCACAAAACACTCAGACAATGGCAGTTCAGTGCTCAGAAACAGACTATTGGAGAAGTGTGTCTGACTTGATTCATTCAGAGTAACTGACATGCTATAGATAGTCTGCTAATGCTTGAATACCATAGTAGTGCAGAAAGAGGAGTATGGTAACACCCAGTTTGTTGTGTCTTGTCAGGGATAAAGTATGACTAGCAAATACCCAACCAATTTCCAGTACCATTTGCAAAAAGCTTGATTAAGCTATTGTAACTCATTAGAAAAACTGTTCAAATATATAATCAATCAAGTCTTGTAGAGAAAGTAACTTGATGGTAGCTTTTTTAGAACTAGGCCTGCCCTATCAGTGCAACTACTAAAACATGGTACTAGATCTAAAATAAGATGTCTAAAACATATTCATAAGAATTATAAAAAGTGGTACACAAAACATCTTCAGCATCAAAGTGGGTATCAATCAATCAAGCCTATCCATTAAAAAAGATGAAAATCATACTGTATTTAAATATATTTAGGAGAAGTAACTGTGTTCACATACAATCAACAAATGTGTACACAAAAGAGAAACATATCATACATAGTTACTGTAAATGAAGACCCACATTATAGATAAATGAAAACATATTAACAAACAAAAATATATATGCATATATCAATTAATTATATTTTAAACAAAAGGTAGTTCAACAAAAATATAAATGAATATTTGAAGTAGTTACATCAAATATTAATAAGCAGAAGGTAATTAGACCAACACCAAGAATAAGTTAATATTCAAAAAACATACAGAAAGACTTAGGTAGGTAATATACAAAGTATAAACCACAATCTGTATCTGTATAAATCAACAGACTATCACAGCTACAAATTAAACAAAAAGAAGATGTCTTAAAAAAATGACATAATAAAAGTATTCAACTGAAGAATCAAATAAAGTTCAATGCAAAAGACAATGCGTTTTGGAGGATTTCCTTCATCAGGGCCAGACAGTGGAACACGTGATAAAAACCTAAAAATCCTAAAAACCTGCTTGTTTTAGTTTGGCTCTTTCATAACTACAAAGTAGTTGTGGTGTTTGAATGAAAGTGGATAACCCAGCTTTCTGCACACTGCGTTGAATTCCCTAGGACGAAGCCTACAAAACAATAAGGAACCACTTAGGACCATTAGCATTAGAATCCCTGAAGTCTACGAAAAAACGTAAACCTGGGGCATCTTTCACATTTACGCATGGTGTAGCTGCGTTGTTCTTAGGTGTGATTGGGTGTTTATTGCAAGGAGGGCTTCTGTTCTCTTTCTCCGATGAAGAATTCTCATCTGAATTCACTTCCTGTTATAGCACGTCTTTATTTGAAAACAGTAGTGTCAGATCTGGGGGAGTGTGAACGTGACTGAGAGAATAAAACTAAAAAAAACAAATGAAGAAAAAAAGCTAACCTTTACAAGTACCATAAATTTACACCGGCTGTTACAGACTCAAAGAAAATGTATGTTTTTTTATTGTATAATAGTAACAATAAAAACAGCTCACTGTTCAAAACGGTAATTCTAGGAAGCAGCCAGATTCGAACCAGCGACCTCTTGATTACCACCCAAGGAGTAGTGTCAGCATCGTACACTAACCCAATTACTTTTTCTTTGGTTATATTTTTGAATAAAAAGCACACTTGTTTTGTTATACATGCACCTTTTGTGAAAGTGCTTATTTGATATTTGGATTTTAGTGTTCACACATTATACACTTCATGCCAAAATTTTGTCGTTAGTACTGTAATATGAAAAAAGTTGTTTTAGGTATGTGTTCAGCATTTCTCGCATTTCCTGTCATCCTACATTTATATAGATCTTTGTAGACACGGAACACCCATGAAATGCATGTGTTCCAAATAACAATATATTATTTACCCTATACAACCTCACACTCAGATAAACAAGACTTGAGCTAGGAGAACTTTTTATCCGAGTTGAGCTGTGGTGGTAGGGGATTGGGGGGGTTTGGTCATAGCAGGCTGCTTGTTGCTTCTGCTGATTGACACATTTGCAAAACAAAAGATGCTAATGGAGAGGTGCAAAGGAATTTAAGGTGGCCTGGGATTACAAGTTTTTTCGTAGGCTTCAGGGATTCTAGTATTATCGTATAGGTAGTATGCCCAGTGGAGGCTGGGCAGTCTTTTGGACTTGAAACCCCTTCATGTTTAGTTTTTTTCTACACCTTATTCAGGGATATTTTTTATCTGTCCTCCTGACCATCTGACCTTGTCAATGGAATCATCCTTAGAGACTTAAAAGACAATTCACTATATAACGAACTTTTCTGTTAATTATACCTATTTTATTTAAGTACATATTATTTATTTTTTGTTATTTAAAAATAATTATTCTTCTAAATTTAAAGTTCATTTTCTTTATTTGTAACTATTTAACATCTTGTAACATTTTAACATCTTGCTTTGTGAAGAGACCCCAAAGGATACATGGTGTTGTTCTCATTATTTTACATCATATATATATATATAGTATATATCTATATATATTGTAGAGAATGTAATTTTAATTAAAAGAAACCACTGTAAGACTTGACATTTGCTCTCTAGGGCCCTAAGACCAAATTAGGCATTTTCAGCAATAAGCAACCTCTCTGGGAATCGGCCCCTTGTCATGGATAAGCAGATTGAGTGCCCTTATGACCCTGGGAGCTATGTTTTCTAGAGCAGAAGCTCCTGGTAGGGCCTCCCAAAGCAAATTGGTCCTGGGTGAGGTGTCAAATAAGGAGTGATTTACAGCCCCTTATACTGCAGCTCTATAAAGATAAAAAGAGTATCCCGCCCAGTTTGGGGCTAATGGAGCTAGGCCTGTGAGAAGTGCCTACTGGCACTACCATGGGGCCTGGTTGAGCACAGTCTGAAAACGTAACATGGGACTGCCCTCTTATGTGCAATGTGACCTGATTGAAGGCAGAGGCCTTGGTAGACTGGAACCCAGACACAAATTGACTCTTTGAATGTGGAATGTCACCTCTCTTGAGAGGAAGGAGCCAGAGTTGGCAGGTGAGGTGGAGAGCTACCAACTAAATATAGCTAGGCTCATGTGCGCTCACTTGCTTGGTTCTTGAACCAAGCTCTTTGAAAAAAGGATGGACTCTCCTTTACTTTGGGTGTTGCCTGGGGGGAAAGGTGTTGGGCGGGAGGTGGCTTTTTATTGAGTCCCTAACTGGTCAATGCCATGTTGGTGTTTGTCTCAGAGAATGAGAGGACTGCCTCTGTGAGCCTGAAGGTTGTGGAAGGTATGACTCTGACTGCCAAATGTGCCTATGCACTAAATGTTATTTCAGAGTACCAGGTCCTTCTTGGACATTCGCAACAATGAATATTTCAATGCATAGAACTCTTTCAGCTGCTTTAACATATTGTAACTAATCATCTAATTGTTGTTAGAAAGCAGATCATCTGACACAACGGCTATTGCATTATTGTAAAAAAATTCAGTTTTTGTCCACGAGCAATTACCAAACCAATCTGTAATCAGTCAATCATGCAAAGTACTAATAAAATATAACAAAGCCTACAATGCATCACATATTATAGCATCTTACAAAAAAGAACAGCCTTGCATCCTCCAATTACTACTCCAATTGTACTTGTTCAACAGCCTCATCATCTATGGCTGGCATACTAAAAATTGGCTGTCTGTGTACATTTCCTCCTATTTTATATTAGATTAACTATATTTGTTTGCAAAAAATATATTGACACAAAACACTTTTTTGGTTGACTACATGCAAACTCTACTCTGCTTTTAACAAACCATTGTAAGTTTGATCTAATCCAAGTCAGATTCATCAAGAAAAGCTGATCTGTACTCTTCACTAACACACAATGTTTTGCATCAGAATTATTAATTCTTCATCCAGTCAAATCTTTCTTTCATGGAATCATAAGATCCATACCATGTTACCTCTCAGATTCATTCCTTTATAAAGCATTGACATTAAATTTAACGTACTTTTAGATGGCAGATGTCAGAGCTTGGTCTGGATATTTAAGTTTTCCTATTAAAAAGCCATACTGCATCTTTCAGTGCCAGAAAGTGTAATCTAAATGATAGCCACCAAAAACTAATGACAAATTCAGGACTTTTTTTGATTTTTACCAATTCTATCAATTTTTTAGTGAGTTTATCATTTGGCTAAATTGGATTAATTGTTTCCAGAACACATTGCTATGAAAATGGCAGATAATACACAACTAAATTAAATAATAATAAGAAATTATTACCACATGTTCCAAAAAGTTCTTTTGGCGGTCAAATTTTTGCGAAAAAATTATATTCATATTCTTTCAAATTCTTTAAAAAACAACTTGAGCTGTTCTTCAAATTTTAGTTGATTAATAATATCAGACAGAATTTAATTTCTCTGCAAATGTTGCAGGTTTCCAAAAACCAACAACAAAAACTTAAAGTTTAATGCCATTTTTAGAACATTCAGCACTACAAACCTTATTAGCTTAATTGGTGTCTTCAGTGACCCAAGTGATCCTCCAAGATGTCCTCTATGCTTAATTTATGTCCAGTGAATCATTCGTATCAGCAGGATAAATAATGAACTTGACCAAGACAGTGCCCATGCCTTCATCGTCAAGCTCCAGCTTCAAAGAAAAAACTCTTTATTTAAGCATGAATATGTTTGCTATCTTTTATTCTTTACGGCTTCTGTGCTTGTAACTCAACTTATCCCTTAACTCCTTTATTAAATAAATTACCTTACTGCAAAGCTCTGCTCTTGTAAACTTCTGGCATATAACATATTTACAGCATTTCTTTCATATGCCACGTTTTCTCCCTCAAGGGCCTCTTCCTTCTTGTCTTGTCTGGTGTATTCTGCCATTTGTAACTCAGTATGGAGCTGAGAGAAACCCTGGAGTCACAATCATCCTCCTGTACAATGCAAAGCCACCTTGGCCTACTTTTTCACAAAATGAAACAGATCCATAGGTAATCATATTATTTTTAATCAGACTTGTTTGGCTATCAGTTGCAAACTAAGATAAAGCAGCACTTACATACCACCATAATATATACACCATATACCAGAGGCGGTTTGTAATGTGGGGCGCTTAGGCTTCACGGGGGGCCGCCCCCCCTCAATACTTAAAAAACTCTACTTAAATTAATTAGGTAATGCTAAATAATTATGAAATAAATTTGCTTATTTGCACAAAATGCCTGGTGTTAGTGCATGTTGAAATCCATCAAAAATTGGTTCCAACATGTATTTGCTTAAATTCTGTGTGAATACTAATATTTCCAGAGTGAAGGGTGCCAGCTAAATGAGAGTCTATGTATATCCTTGATATTTTGGCAAGCAGGTGACCTGTGGTTCCCCTTTAATTCAGATTTTGCCGGGGATGCAGCTCTCTGCACCCTGGACACTCCCACATTTATTGGGAGCGAATGAGTGTTGTTTTAGATTTTTTTAATCTAATGTGATAGGACTATTTCATGTTCACATAAATGGTTCACACTTCACAACCACCATTAATGTAACTACAGATGAGCGAGAACAACTTTACAGAGACAGCAACTTCAAGTGGAACTTCAGAAATCAAAGAAAATGTATTTATTTATTTAATGAAAAACCCCTTCACAAATCATTCACCTGAACCAGAAAGGAAAATAAAGGAGCTTGGACCAGACCAAATAGACTTAATAATTCAGCAATTCAGGCAAGTGATTAAGGACAAGCCTAAAACATCTTTCTGAAAAGCGCCTTGAAAGTAGCCACAGTAATCAAGACAATAGTATGAGGCTAATTTTTCGGTAGGCTTTGTGAAATGTAATCAGAAAGTAATTGAGAAATTTACAGATCTGGTAGAAAAAAAGGACACAATTTACAGTTGTGCTTGAAAGTTTATGAACCCTTTAGAATTTTCTATGTTTCTGCATAAATATGGCCTAAAACATCATCAGATTTTCACTCAAGTCCTAAAAGTAGATAAAGAGAAACCAGTTAAACAAATGAGACAAAATTATACTTGGTCATTTATTTATTAAGGAAAATGATCGAATATTGTATATTTGTGAGTGGCAAAAGTATGTGAACCTTTGCATTCAGTATCTGGTGTGACCCCCCTTGCAGCAATAACTGCAACTAAACGTTTCTGGTAACTTTTGATCATTCCTGCACACTGGCTTGGAGGAATTTTAGCCCATTCCTCCGTACAGAACAGCTTCAACTCTGGAATGTTGGTGGGTTTCCTCACATTGACTGCTCGCTTCGGGTCCTTCCACAACATTTCGATTGGATTAAGGTCAGGACTTTTACTTGGCTATTTCAAAACATTAACTTTATTCTTCTGTGACCATTCTTTGGTAGAACAACTTGTGTGCTTAGGGTTGCTGTCTTGCTGCATGACCCACCTTCTCTTGAGATTCAGTCCACGGACAGATGTCCTTACATTTACCTTTAGAATTCTTTGATATCATTCAGAATTCATTGTTCCATCAATGAAGGCAAACCATCCTGGCCCAGATGCAGTAAAACAGGCCCAAACCATGATACAACCACCACCATGTTTCACAGATGGGATAAGGTTCTTATGCTGGAATGCAGTGTTTTCTTTTCTCCAAACATAACGCTATTCATTTAAACTAAAAATTTCTATTTTGGTCTCATCTGTCCACAAAACATTCTTCCAATAGCCTTCTGGTTTGTCCACATGATCTTTAGCAAACTGCAGACGAGCAGCAATGTTTTTTTTGGAGAACAATGGCTTTTTCCTTGCAACCCTGCATTTACATCATTGTTATTCAGTGTTCTCCTGATGGTGGACTCATGAATATGAACATTAGCCAATTTGAGAGAGGCCTTCAGTTACTTAGAAGTTACCCCATGGTCCTTTGTGACCTCACCGACTATTACACACCTTCCTCTTGGAGTGATCTTTGTTGGTCGACCACTCCAGAGGAGGGTAACAATGGTCTTGAATTTCCTCCATTTGTACACAGTCTGTCTGATTGTGGATTGGTGGAGTCCAAACTCTTTAGAGATGGTTTTGTAACCTTTTCCAGCCTGATGAGCATCAACAACTCTTTTTCTGAGATCTTCAGAAATCTCCTTTGTTCGTGCCATGATACACTTCCATAAGCATGTGTTGTGAAAAGCAGACTTTGATAGATCCCTGTTCTTTAAATAACACAGGGTGCCCAGTCACACCTGATTGTCATCTCATTGATTGAAAACACCTGACTCTAATTTCACCTTCAAACTAACTGCTAATCCTAGAGGTTCACATACTTTTGCCACTCCCAAATATGTAATATTCGATCATTTTCCTCAATAAATAAATGACCAAATATAATATTTTTGTCTCATTTGTTTAAATGGTTTCTCTTTATCTACTTTTAGGACTTGAGTGAAAATCTGATGATGTTTTAGGTCATATTTATGCAGAAACATAGAAAATTCTAAAGGGTTCACAAACATTCAAGCACAACTGTATGTTCAAGGAAAATAGGGTATCCTAATCATAAAGGCAGAATAAGATTTTAGGTTAGACTTGTCCTGTGTGTGTAGTACAAGACAGGTTGGAGAGCAATATGTTTTAAGAAGTGGGGGTCTGTGGATGTTACAATGTGAAGGTGTCCAGGTAAGCCTGTCAAATTTGCATAGGACTGAGCAGACTGGCAGCAAGTGTAGAATAAAATTAGGGTAGGAATGACTCTATGGGTGTGGTAAACGATAAACTGGGATGCAAGACTTAAGAAAAATCAGAAGACTAATGATTGTATGATGTAGATTTATGGAATACAGTGGAAAAGGCTAAGGAATGGGCACTGTATTAGCAGAAGCAGAATAAGATTTGAATTGGATGAGAGAGAGACAGAAGTGCACGTTATTGGAAGATTATCAAGGTGGGGGTACAGGCATCATGGTGTGGGTTTTGGCAGAATGGGGAACTGGGCAAGTTGGCAGAGTGGTCAGTTTAGAGGCAGGTGTGGTATAAAATCTGGGTGGCAGGTGCACTTGTTCCTTTCCACATTTATAGGGCAAGATATGGGAGGAATAAATGGACTATGGGTGCCACAGACTGAAGGTTTGGAGCACAATATAATTGGGAAAGCTGCCATCAGATTGGTCAGCATGGTGGAAAGGGTATAATACATTTTAGCCTGCATTTATCCTATGGGTCTGGTACTGGACAGGCCAAGATGTGCATTGACACTATAATGAAAACCACGAAAGCATGTGGAATGACCAGATAGATAGATAGATAGATAGATAGTTAGATGTGAAAAGCATTATATAAGTGCTGCTTCAGTTTGTCGCCCAAAAAATTTGCCCTTCAAAATTTTTCACCAGCCACCACTGCCATATACTATAGGTTTTGTAAGCAGAAGGACTGCTTAAAACAGAAAAAGAAACAGTTTATTTGAAATTTAATGTGGAATCTATATTTGGTTTTATATGTGTACTCTGCATAGTACACACAAAAAGCAAGAAAAAAAACTGATATATAGAGCAAAATAAAACCAATGCCACACACAAGCCACATCAATAGCAAATGTGAAAAAAATTATAAGGATAAAAATGTTCATATGCAACTTAATAATACAAACACATGAACTAGTAATACACATGTGCAAATGAATATAATTCATTTGCAAATCAATATCAGGCAAACACAAACCAATTTAGTTCATGCACAAATGAATAACATGCACATATAATTCAATGTATTTCCTAAAGTACTGTATGTATAAAGCCAATATTGTATGCATGCAAACTGAGTAAATATTCATAAATTTAATTGTATGTGGTCTGTTGAAGAAAGAGCTCCTCTTACTCTGGCTGGGGTTCATATCTGTGTTTTATGCCCTTTTTGTTAATTTTTGTATTATTTATTTATGTTAATGTTTATTTTTTTAATATCTGAATTGAGTACTATGCCTTGGTTATGTTAAATGTGTTTTGCTGGGTGGCCCCCAGCCAATCATCTTATAAATCTGGAGGGTCTCCCATAGTTCCTGGTGGTTCATGGGGAATGTGCTCTGGTGAGTTATTGTGTTTTTTTGCTCTGCTTTCTGCATTTTTGTTGTTTTGACCTTTGCCATTGGAATGTTTATTGGGACTTTGCTTTTGGAATTGCCTTTATAGGCATTGTTTGCCCTTTGCGCTCTCCAGAGCTTCACAGTTTTGTCCAGAACATTTATTTTCTAAAGATTCCTCTAGGCCATTTTTGTGTCTACCTGGGGATTTTTGAAGGTGTTCAGGTGTGGGCATTATTGGAAGTGCATTTGGGACTAATATGCTTTGAAACTGCTAGTTCACAACAGGATGAACACTGTTACGCATGTCCATGTAGGTGATACCATTAAGGCTCCTGTGAGGTAAATGGTTCCACCCTGGAATAAGAGATAGCACTGTTGTTAAACTCCCTTTCTTTTTCATCTGCAGGAAATGGCTGTTCATTTGTGAACCGGTTGTGAAGAAGAACAGAGCTTCTATAATTCAGCAGCCAGAGATATTCCAAGCAATGGCGGTAGCTGCTTGTTTTTGTTATCTTCTTTTCTTTTGTGTGAAACTAGGTTTACCTGGAAGGTACCCAACTCTTGAATTTTCATTCTTGATACTTATTACAACATGTAAAACTAATATATTAGAAATAAAGAATATGTTTTATGATCTATTTGTACACTCAAACCTAATTGCCCAAATCTGCCCAGTTTGCTCAATGCTGATGTTTGATTGTGTGACGATCACTGACTGGGGCTTTTAGTGCATCATGGAATAAGACAGTTCTGTTCTGCAGTCTTACTGAATGATTCTTTTCTTTAATAGGTTTGCTTCTGTACCTTTTCTTTAGAAACATCTTTTATATCCTTTCAGAGCAAATGTGTGGGCCTGTGTATTATTGTTAACAAAACAAAGTGTGCAAACACAGTAATTAAAACTTGATGCTGCTTACCTGATTTGGAATGTTTAATGAATAAATGCTGGCCCAGCTACCCACCTAGAGAATTCTCTGATATTTTAATAGATTCTGTTTACTCCACGTGCTAAAGGTAATCTGAACATTTGGAAAGCATTGTCATTGTAGGTAATTTTAATCAAACAAACATCATTTCTCACTAAATTAAATTCCAATAAGAGGAAAAAACATTTTCAATAAATAAATACACCTGTCTAAATTTGGTGAGTTAGTTCATATCTCTGTGCCTGTTTCCTGTATATAGATAACTATTGAAATTAGCCAAATAAACGGTATATAAGTAAAAAGTGGTGAGATGGTGAATAATCAGTTATCTGACTGTTTCAATCAGTAACTGGTTACATCAGCAATGTGTTAGTGATGTTGCAACCACCAGACAAATAAGGGATCATGGATGAAGAAGTCAATATTATGCTGAAAGTCAATTAAAATCATTTAAATCAGGTAACTAAGGGGACAGGAGCAAAATGTAAAACTACAAAGAACAACTAACAGTGAAAAAATACCTTGGTAATAACTCAGAATCTCAGTACATGTGACTAGGTGTTCAGGAAATTAAAGATTATGATAACAACTGTAACCACACGCTCTGTAACCACCGACACCTGCACCTTGCTGGATAAGCTTAACACCTTGCAGGAAATTGGAGCATGTGGCATATGAAAATTACATTGGCATCAGCAATAAACTGTGTTTTTTCCTCAGGATAAAAAGAGTTACTTTATCTTACCAGAACTGTTTTACTCTGGGGAAAGATGTGATCTTTCTCCCCAAGAACATACCTGTTGAAAGTCTTCCAACACTTCAGCCAAATGGGCAGTCACCCAGCTTTATGTCTTTGTGGATTATTCATTTAAGAATTTCTATGGAATGTGTAATATCTTCATAAACATGTTTGGTCTAAAATGTAATGCTAATGTTATGGTGAATCTATTATGGCAAATTTCAGAAGGATTTGCTTCTGTTATTATATCACTGAAAAATCATTTTATAATCACGCATATTAATGAAGCAGGTCCCAAGTATGCTTTCTCAGGAGTAAACCTTTGGGTTTTATGACATGCAGAGTGTCAGACTTTTCCCTCTATTTTTGTATTCTTCAGCAGCAAGTGGAACTGGTGATAACACTTTTGAAGATTTCATAGCTACACGTTATCCCATTTGGATGAGTGCTTAACTTTGGCTTGCTTTAGGTTCTGAATTTATAAAAAATAATTAGAGACGATAATTAATTGTGTCTTCAGGAATGTGTGTCAGTGCATTTCTTTTGTTCATTTTGCCATTTTTATAGCTTTTTTTCTTTACAGTATATAATTTTGAAATTGCTACTAATAGTCAAATATTTACCTGCTATTGTTATAATTAAGGCTGAAAATGTATAACACTTACTGTGAAGATATGGTGGAACTCAGTTGGCAGTCTGAGTATGCTTTAATAATTACTTTTTGACATAAATGTAACGCACAGTAAGTGAAGCTGCCTAGCCTCTGAGGTTTTATTCTGAAACACACACTAAGAAATGGTGCTTAGCTTTTGAGGTTTTATTGTAAAACACGCTTGTTAAACAGCACTTAACATCTGAGGTTACATCTGAAAAGACTATTAAGCCATAGTCGTGTTGCTTTCTATGGTTATATAGCTTAAAGCTTTGCAAATGAAAAAAAGTCAGGTTCATTCAAATATTACAGTATCTTACAATTAATTCATCTCATAAAGAGAAAATCAGTCTTTTAGGGTAAAAGAAATAATTTGGAGTTAATTTAATGGTTCATGCTCCTTCTCTGTCATTAGTTAGAAGATGATAGGCTTTAGTAAAACTGAGTGAGTTGAAATGTGATGGGTGTCTGGGATAAACATATAGATAATCTAACCTAAATGCAGTTAGAATATTTGACTACACCGCCCAGTTTTATTAAGAGTGTGAGAACTCTTGGAATTTAAAGATAATAGTACACAGGTTTCTTTCAATTGGGAAGTGAGTGAACACACAATGAAAGACATGGCAGCAATTTCAAGACAAACAACAATAACTTGTATTACATCAGACAATACAAAATCCACCAAGCAGATAAAAGTAGATAAGAGCTTAAAAATATCAGGAGCGAAAACATTTTAAAAAGAGAGCACACAGTCCACCTTCTAAACGTCAGTTAAAACATAACAGTGGAGTAGACAGCTTTTGGTCGTGCAAAGTCCAACTGTCTCCAACAGAAGTTCTGATAACTTGTCGATTCTCTATCAGCGTCTCTTCATTGTAGAGTGAACTTTTTTTTACTTCTGTGTTCCTTGTGTTGCTATGAGGACCTAGGCACGCATCACTTCTTGTCCTCTGTCTTTGCGTGGTACTCTTGTAATCTTCCCTCTCTTGCTGGGCCCACTACTCTCTGGTGAAACTGTCTCTTCCTCCCTGTGCCCTGCATCTTGTCAACAACGTATCTTCGTCTGCCTGCGAGTCCCTGTGCTACATGCAAGTGATTTTGACAGCATTCTAAGTGGACCATCTCGCTCAATACCGTATACCCTCATGCCATGTCTCTCTTGCTTCACACCGTCCTCTGTCCCTTCTGCATGCACTCTCTGTTTTCACACCATTCAAACACCACCCACTGCCCCGAAGTATATAACTGCTTCAGCCTCTACACCTAGCTCAACATGACAATCGATTAAACAGTGGTACTTACTAATTTCCTTTGCTTAGCAATAGTGTAAACACATTTGCATTGGTTAAACCACAGTCTTGTTGTCAGCTATCAAGAAGTACATATATCACTGTATGCTGATTAGAAGCCAATTTCCCCTGAACACATTAATTTTCAATGGAAGCAGGCAGTCCTGAATATTGATAAGATACCAATCAAAGCAGTCTGATCTGCAAAGCAAGTTACTCTTTTTCAAGACATGTAAATCTCTATGTCCTGTAGAAAGCCATCAACAATAACCTTTAACAGAATTATTCAGGAAATTTGCATTTTCACTTATCACCCCAGTCTAAGCAAAGAGTGCCTATTGCCCCTTCATCTATTGGCTTTTACATTTATTATTATATGTTTTTTTGCCTAAGAGAAAAAGAAAACCATCCATTGTACAAAAAATGGTCCTGTGCGACAGAAACTTAACATCTGTCTAAACTCATAACCAGGTAAAGAATCCTACGGCATTGTGAACTCATTTTCAATGAAACAACATATAAAAAGTCAGCAGAGCTTTGGCAGGTTATGTTGGACTTAAATTGTCCTTTAATAAATTAAATAAGGAGATCTCAGATGAGAAAAAACACTTTTAAAGCTGAAAGTTCAGAATTAATCCTTAGCTTTGCACTTAAAACATAAGCCAGCAAAAATCTTCTCTGACATCTTCAGTACATCCCAGCCAAACACCATTGTTCAAGAGGCTAGTATCTCTTCAATCAAGTACCCTGTGTCACTCATCCATATTATCATAAAATACACTAAGTGGTTGGTCATTGCACAAGGCAAGTTAAAAAAAAACAGACATGCTGGATATTCCTTTCTTTCTATTCCAATATGTTTACAAAATGATAAGTTTTAGAGTTCAATTTCTACAGAAATAAGCAAAGCACATAGCCACAGTTTGTCATTCAACAACATTATCATCTTTAAGTAATAACTGTCTCTAGGAATTCTTTAATTGTACAGCTCAGAATTTCAGGTTTGAGAATAAAGCAGAGCACTCTTGGCTAAATGCTTAGACCACTGCTGTTTTTCTTGTTTATGCATGATTGTGTGCAAAATATGAAACAAATATATTCTTAACATTTGCTGATGACACAACAGCAGTGGGCCCTTTAGATACAATGATGAAATATAATAACAACATTCTGTAACTTGGCGTCAGTCTATGAAAGAAGCTCACTGTGAACTTAAGGAAATTTGGTAGGGGTCATGCAATCTTTACATTAAAGGGGTTACTGTAAAATATTGTATCTTTAAGTTGTAAGGGGTCCACATCACTGACAATGTGACTTAAAAAAATTTCCATTTGATTGAATTGCTGGGTCACCCTTGTACAAACGTTAGCAGCAGCTAATGGCAGATTCATTCTGCCCCAGAGTGCCATGTCAAAAAAACATTTACAGCAGAACAGGGGCTGTGGAAGTTTTCAAGTGCTTGCTGGAGTGTGCCCTGGCCACTGCCCCCCTTATCCAGCATATGGCTTGATTAAATAGTTTGCTAATGGATGTTTCTAATTTTGAGGCTGTCTCTAGAACCTCATTGTTATGTTTGACTACTTTAAGCTGGCTCTATTCACACTAAACCACAAGAGATGTGAGCTACTGTAAAGGGAGATGGCTGACAACAAACGTATGGACAGGGCTTTGCCAAAGCAGCATCAGTGCACAACTGAACACACTCTGAGGACTAGTAAGGAAACCACTCTTTAGCCAGCTATATTAAAGGCAAAATAATCTCAAGAGGAGTTGTGGTATTGTATGAGGAAGTCGGGAGTGGCAGAGAAGTACGTAAGAGTTGTACAGGATATGTACGAGGGAAGTGTGACAGTGGTGAGGTCTGCGGTAGGAGTGACGGATGCATTCAAGGTGGAGATGGGATTGCATCAGGGATTGGCTCTGAGCCCTTTCTTATTTGCAATGGTGATGGACAGGTTGACAGACGAGATTAGACAGGAGTCCCCATGGACTATGATGTTTGCTGATGACATTGTGATCTGTAGCGATAGTAGGGAGCAGGTTGAGGAGACCCTGGAGAGGTGGAGATATGCTCTAGAGAGGAGAGGAATGAAGGTCAGTAGGAACAAGACAGAATACATGTGTGTAAATGAGAGGGAGGTCAGTGGAATGATGAGGATGCGGGGAGTGAAGTTGGTCAAAGTTGGATGAGTTTAAATACTTGGGATTGACAGTGCAGAGTAATGGGGATTGTGGGCAGGGTGGATTGGGTGGAGAAGAGTGTCAGGAGTAATTTGTGACAGACTGGTATCAGCTAGAGTGAAAGGGAAGGTCTACAGGACGGTAGTGAGACCAGCTATGTTACATGGGTTGGAGATGGTGGCACTGACCAGAAAGCAGGAGACAGAGCTGGAGGTAGCAGAGTTAAAGATGCTAAGATTTTCACTGGATGTGATAAGGATGGATAGGATTAGAAATGAGTACATTAGAGGGTCAGCTCAAGTTGGACGGTTGGGAGACAAAGTCAGAGAGGCGAGATTGCGTTGGTTTAGACATGTGCAGAGGAGAGATGCTGGGTATATTGGAAGAAGGATGCTAAGGATAGAGCTGCCAGGTAAGAGGAAAAGAGGAAGGCCTAAGAGAAGGTTTATGGATGTGGCAAGATGTGGTGATGGGTGTAACAGAACAAGATGCAGGGGAAAGAAAGATAATGAAGAAGATGATCCGCTGTGGCAACCCCTAATGGGAGCAGCTAAAAGAAGAAGTTTAAAAGCAAAATAACCAGTTTATTGTCTTATTTTAACTACATTTGACCAGCTTTAAGATTTTCTTTCTAAGGCTTCAACCATTCTGTAATTTCTTTCCAGTTTATGACTCACAAGTGTCCACAGAAAACACTTGTTGGTTATACTTTAGACTGGGAAAGACAAAAAAGAAAATGGAGGTGACCGGGAGAAGTAACCTCAAATCTAGACAGAAAACAGTCAGTCTTCAAAATCTAAGCAACCACCCAAAATTGTAGTCTTATACATAAAATCTAAAGAATACTAACTAAAACACATGTATGCAGATTTTTTCTTTGTTTATCCAGAAACTTGGATGATGATGATGATGATGATGAATCCAAAGTATTGGTTTTTAAAGTATTGTACTGATGATTTCAAATGTGTGACTGCTAGAACCATGCTTCTACAAACAAAGGTGTCATCCTGGCAATGGAATCTCAAAATGGCAATTCCCTGAGTATCACAAAATGAAGACGGAAAACATGAAAACTATTTTCCTCTAACTTCAAAACGGTTCCTTATAAAGCAAATCTGACCCAATAACTGACCTTGCATAATCAGAAGTAACACTAAAAAAGGTATAAAAATGGCAAACATTCAGAAATATAACACTGTCCTTTGTGGGTGTCCAGGAGCCGAGATAACGGAAGGTTTCATACCCAGCCAAAAGGCCATAATGGAAGGACCGGAAGAATGTACTTGCCAAGAACATGTCATTCCCCCACATGGCAGGTGGAAGTGTTCCTCAAGGCTAAACCCAATTAGGACACTGTTCCCGTAAGGGTTGCTAGCTCCCTAGTTGGAATATGTTCTTTTGTAATTGCGGCGTTTTAAGTAACCCGAAACTATATGGATATAGTGTAAAAAGGTGATATCCCTCCCATAGTGATATGGTGGTAAACTCACACAACAGAAAATAACTTAGCTTTCTTTAATGATGATTTAGGCAGCATAACAGACGAGGAAGCCATGACAACACTTTGTGTATAGTTTGTCATTTCGCCGCTGCGCTGAAAGGATTTTCAGGATGGATGACGTTATCACCCATCTGTCCATCGGCTTTGAGGCTTTTGGCTGCTGTCCAAGTCTTTTATACTGGTTTCTCCACATGCAGGCCCTTGCTTAGGTTCCAAACAAGGGAAGGAGAGGATTCAATTTCATCTGTAACATACAGAAATATTGCAATGTCCATTTTTGTAGTTGTACCTTTCTCTCTTCAAATGCTTGCCTAGCAGTTCTAAATGATGAGAGCCCCTGTGTGCTAACTTTGGCCTGCACATGTGAGTGGATTTATAAAATATTTTTTGTACACAGCAGTGACATTAAACTTATATTGTTATTACAGACACCCACAGGTTTGCATAGGAAATGGAGTGAAGGAATGCAACCCTACTGGGGTCTTTGGGGTCTACCAGATGAGTGCTGTTGGACTGCCCTGGGTTCTGCATGACCCGGAAGTACTCTGGGATAACTGAGACAGGAGAGTAGAAGCAATTCCAGTGAGGATAAATAAAAAGCCCAGTGCCCCATTTGGACAGAGTCCTGGTAAGGAGGCAGTTGGCTACACTCTTGGAGGAGGAAGGAGGACTGTGCATGGTGTGATTTTGTTATTATTCCTGTTAGGTGCTGGGGCTCAATAAAACCCTTTAATTCAGTTGAAAGTGTGTCTGGGCATTATTGTATCTGAGGTTTGAGGCTCTCTGGCACCTCCTTGTGGTTACACCTTCTAACATTCTGAGTTCAGGTTCCCCTTAATGCAGTGAACACATCCATAACTCTCACTCTTCAGAAGTGAATTGCCATCTGTGCTTCTGGTCCCTCTTATTATTTGCAGTCTCTGGCTCATGTAACCAGAAGGGAATGTGTGATTCTTCTGTTGTGTTTTGCCTTTACTCTCTATTTACCTTCTAGTGTCCCTCCTAGACATGGCCTAACATTCCCAGGTTCTTGTCCTCATTTGAGTGAAGAGAAGAACATGTTTTGAGGCATCACAAGTTTTCTCTGGGTTTACTCTCTCTTCCCAGTCCAGACATCCTGAAGAGGAGTAGTCTGACCAGAAAAAAGAACAAACGTTACATGTTGATTTCAGTGAAGTAATTTCTGAAATGGCTACAGGCAAATAGACTACAGCATGATTGCTGCTGCAGAAGTAATGCTGGGTAGTATTTCAATAAGCCAGGTAGCTAAAAAGTGATCAAGAAAAAGTCCTAAGCCACAGCTTTACAGATATCAGTGTCAAAAAACCTACTTTTGCTCATGTTTTCCCATGTGAAGTGGTCACAATATAAAAATAAAACATGCTCTAAACAAGCAGTTTATGAGTGCACGAGAGCAAGGGAAATTAGAAAAATCAAATGAGGTTAGAGGGGAATATTAGTAATGATGAAATGTGCAACACTAATAGAGTCTTTCACAGTTTCAGCTGCAAGAGAACAAGCAAAGAGAAGGTAAAACATAGTAAGAAGAGGAGGAGTATAAAAATGCATATGGAAAAAGGAGATATCAAATACTCTGCCTATATGTTTTTCTGACATTTTCACCTGTGAAGAATTGAGTAAAATGCTAGTGGCCACAGGAAACATCAAGCAAATACTAAACAATTTGCAGATTACATGGAATTAAAAATGCTAAAAGCAAATAAATCTTCCAGGCCGGATATATTTACCCATGAGTGATGAAACAGGCCAGTGATTATATATGGAAACCCTTAATGTGTATTTTTCATAAATCACTGTATGCCAGGGTAAATCCTAAACAGTAGAAGCTAGCAAATGTAATCCCATTATTTAAAAATGGTAACTGGGCCAGCCTTTGTAGCTATACTCCATGTAGTTAAATGGATTTCACAGAAAAACAAATGGGGGCAATTACAAAGTCAAGATAAAGAATGAGATAATCCAGAAGGAGTGTGTTAGTGAACCATCATTTTAAAGTGGGAGATTGTGTTTCACTAATATGCTACAGTTTTACGACAAAAAGCTACAATTATATGCTACAGCAGTGTTTGGTTATTCTCAATCTCAAAACACCCTGATGCATTAAACCATGAGAGGATAGTCATCAAATTGAAAGAAATAAGAATTCAGAGCACAAATGATTTAAGCACCGATTTAAAAAATTAGTAATGTGCAGATGGTTCTGGGTAAAATTCTCAATGGAGAGATAATGTGCAAATGAAGTTTAGCATAAGTAAGCGAAATGTCTCACAGAGAGAATGATAAAATATTGCATTTAAAAGATGGCTGAATTGTGGAGTCCTAATGTCCTCAATTAAAGAGTTTATAAAAGTAGGTCTACTGGCCAAATGATATTTCTTTAAATGGCGCACTGGGTGGAGTACAGTCATATCTTTAACACCATATGCAACTTTCAGTTCATTATAATAAGATGGATATAACAAGTCCAATATAAAAACTTCCAGATCAGGGGTTCTTAAACATTTTATTCTAAAGCCCCAATTAGGAAAATTACTACCATACTGGGAACCAAGAAGAGGATTAATGCTATAATGACATCAGAGCCATACAGTACTTAGACAATTAACAATGGCCATTTAGTATAAAACAGTAAAACTTTTTGTTTTCAAGCACATGTCATGCATGAATATTACTAAAAGGGAAAAGTGGAAAGGTAATAAAACAATAATTATAATACAAAACAGGAAATAGATTGCTGAGGTATATAATTACCACCATGAAAACCTATTGTAAGCTTTAGTTAAGCTGAGAAAAATAAATACTTCTTTAAAAGGAGTGCAGACGGAGGATATGATGATTTTCTGAAAGGACAATATGAATGGCCACTTAGTGAATAAGGGACAAAGTACTCAAAAACTACTTAAATTAAATAACACCATTTATACGGAAGCTCTGAACCGCACAGTGAAAAAAAATTATGGGATAACCCTTATCTCGTACGTACGTGAAAGTATCTCGTACGTACGAGATACTTTCACGTACGTACGAGATAAACTTAGATTAAAATATTACAAAAATGTGCTTCGGGGCTTCCTAATTACGACCTTACCAAGGCTGTGGCGCTTCAGTTTGACGTCACTTCCAGCGCTTGTAGCGCGGTGATATAAAAAAGCAGACGGATGGGCTTTTATTTATTAAAGGAGTGTGGGATGGTTAGAGTTGGGTTTAACAGCAGCATACAATACCTATGTCAGGTAATGCCCAGAACGTCAGTCACGAAATGCCCATCGCATACCCCATTATACTATGGTTAAGAGTAGGCTTGTGGGAGGGTAAGGGTTTAGTTTACAGGTATTCGTCTGCACACTCGTACGGAGCACCTGAGGAGATATGGTGTTTTGTTTCTTCCTGGGAAACAATTTGGTGCGTACAACTTACTATCTCGTGCCCACCACTTACCATAGCTTGCGCACCAGGTTCTTTAAAGTCGCACCTGCCAATATTGCGTGTGCGCCGCATACTTTTAGATGAGCACCAAATGCCGTCGCGTGTTACTGTACATCATTTTCTGGAAACGGGACATATCACTGAACAGTCTGATGTTTTCCTCACACAGTTACAGTCCACAGAAATGAATATTGGCAAGTTTATAAAGGCAGGCTATGAATTCAAGCCCAGATCGTTAAATCCGCGAAGCAGCACCACTAACCAATGCACTAATTTATAGTAAAAGGAAATTACATTAGTTAGCCATTTACTTTCTAGCCCGCAGCTTGTTATTCGCACAAGTTACAAAAGGAATTCATATTTCACGTATTTAGTGCGTGTGAAGTTTACCCAGTTCAATGCGGGTTCACTAATTTAATTCTCAGGTAAACCTGGTACACTCGATCGCATATCTGAACTAATGAACTGTGTGATTTAACGTGCATCTAAAGAGTTAAATCCAAATCGGGCCACTGTAACTCCTGCCGTTTTCAGACAAGAAATGTACCCTTGCTAAAAAGCCAAACTTGAATATCCTAGTGAAATCCACTGGC
>JANRMT010062849.1:13933129-13969886 GCA_026402145.1 Polypterus bichir lapradei
GCCAGTGGATTTCACTAGGATATTCAAGTTTGGCTTTTTAGCAAGGGTACATTTCTTGTCTGAAAACGGCGGGAGTTAAAGTGGCCCGATTTGGATTTAACTCTTTAGATGCACGTTAAAGCCCACAGTTCATTGGTGCAGATAAGCGATCGAGTGTGCCAGGTTTACCAGAGAATTAAATTAGTGAACCCGCATTGAACTGGGTAAACTTCACACGCAGTAAATACGTGAAATATGAATTCCTTTTGTAACTTGTGCGAATAACAAGCTACGGGCTAGAAAGTAAATGGCTAACTAATGTAATTTCCTTTTACTATAAATTAGTGCATTGGTTAGCGGTGCTGCTTCGCGGATTTAACGATCTGGGCTTGAATGCATAGCCTGCCTTTATAAACCTGCCAATATTCATTTCTGTGGACTGTAACTGTATGAGAAAAACATCAGACTGTTCAGTAATATGTCCTGTTTCCAGAAAATGATGTACAGTAGCACGCGATGGCATTTGGTGCTCATCTGAAAGAATGCGGTGCACACGCAGTATTGGCAGATGCGACCTTAAAAGTGCCTGGTGCGCAGGCTATGGTAAGTGGCGGGCACGAGATAGTAAGTTGTACGCACGAAATTGTTTCTCAGGAAGAAAAAAACACCAGATCTCTTCAGTTGCTCCGTACAAGTGTGCAGACGAATACCTGTAAACATAAAGCACGTAACTAAACCGTTACCCTCCCATCTTAACCATAGTGTAACGGGGTATACGATGGGCATTTCGTGACTGACGTTCTGGGCATTACCTGACGTAGGTACTGCAAGCTGCTGTTAAACCCAACTCTAACCATCCCACACTCCTTTAATAAATAAAAGCCCATCCATCTGCTTTTTTATTTTACCGCGCTATAAGTGCTGGAAGTGATGTCAAACTGAAGCGCCATGGCCTTGGTAAGGTCGTAATTAGGAAGCCCCAAGCCACTTTTGTAATATTTTAATCTAAGTTCATCTCGTACATACGTGAAAGTATCTCGTACTTACGTGAAAACATCTCGTACGTACGTGAAAGTATCTCGTACGTACGAGATGTTTTCACGTACGTACGAGATATTTTCATGTACGTACGAGATATTTTCATGTACGTACGAGATAAGGGTTATCCCATAATTTTTTTCACTGTGCGGTTCAGAGCTTCCGTACATTTATCTACCTTAAAAAGAAAACATTTTTCAAATGAATTCCACCATTAACAATTCACTCTCCAAAATGAGTTGTTAAATTGTTCAGCATCTCCAAGTTTTCATTTAACCATTTAATAAAGTTGAGTATTGTAGATAAATTATTTTTAAAAAGTGTTTGTATTTTATACTGGGGATAGGGAAGAAGTTAACAATTAAAGTAGCGAATATTCCAGTCTGAAATGTTTGCTCTACAGCATGTCTCACCCTTTTGATGTTTTCTGGTGTTCTTGCAGTTCTCAGTGGTCCAACAAACACATCCTTCACACTACCAGTCATTTGAAGTTTATCGATCCCCTTTAAAAATATGTTAAAAGAAAGCTTTGCCAAGGCACATTAAGTTTAACACCTCTGTTAATAATTTAGATTCCAATCCACCTGATCTTACTCCCCTTTCATTTGTTCTCTTGCATACACAATATATCAGCTCCTCTACTCTCCATCATATTGGCTAACTCTCTTCCCTTACCAGTCATACTGCCATCATTCAAAGTTCCTACCCTCAGTTCCAGTCTCTTTACTTTCCTCCTCTCCTCCTGCCTCCGGACACGTCTCCCCCCTCTTCTTCTCCTTCTTTGGCCAACAGTAGTAGTAGTAGTAGTAGTAGTGATTATTTACTTAGTGATTGATATTTTTAATTCACATAGGCCACTTTGCAAAGATCTGTTTTTACTTTGACATTTGACATTAAAGAGTCTTTTTCTGTTGATTAGTGTCAAAAAAGTCCATTTAAATCCACTGTAACTCAATGCAGTACAAAATAAAATGCATATTCTTCCACGGGATGAATACCTTTTATAGGCATAGTAGATAATGTAAATATTCCTCATATGCCAGCAGATGTTGCTACATAACTACCTGCAAATGTTAAATTCAAACAAATGATTCATCAGATGATATTAGCCTTAAATGTCTTTGTAATCAACTTTTAAAGTCTCAAATTTAATATAATTAATTATTTTTGTCAACTTCTACTTTTGTTTAAACACCTTTCATGTTGATGAAATATTCTGATTTTTCTGTTGCCACTGCCATTTCTTAGACTTCAGTGTTGATGGTTGTTATGTGGTCATTATGGGTGACATCATAAGTCAAGGGGTCAATCCCTTGGACTTCCTTGTTGTCCAAGTTCTTGAGTCCAGACAGACTCAATGTTCTGATTGTTCCGATGCATGCTCAATAATCCAGGTAAGGAAATTCTAGAAAGTTGATTCTGTTCATCTGGACATACAATAGTTTTTTCCATTGGCAATGAGGGACATTTGAAAGTTGATGTGTACCATAAACCAACGCATATGGATCAGTATTTAAGGTTTGACTCTCACCATCCACTAGAGCACAAAATAGATGTCATCAGGACTCTACAACACAGAGTAAACACCATACCCACAGACACAGCAGCCAGGGAAGCAGAAGAACATCATATCAAAAAGGCCCTGAGTAAATGTGGTTATCCCAGCTGGACTTTTGTCAAAGCAGAGAAGACACTTAAAGAATGCTCTAAGAAATCCAGGAGAGAGGAAGGACAACTGTACACAGACAGAGTAATATAGTTTACGCAGTTAAGTACCAAGAGGATTGCCGTGAATCATACATCGGGGAAGCCAAACAACCACTGGAGAAGCGGATGGCACAACACAGAAGAGCTACCTCGTCAGGCCAGGACTCAGCAGTCTATTTACATCTACAGGACAGTGGTCACTCTTTCAGTAATGAAGATGTGTACATTCTGGACAGGGAGGAACGCTGGTTTGAGCGTGGAGTCAAAGAGGCCATTCACATGAAAAAGGAACGACCATCTCTGAACCGAGGAGGCGGCCTAAGGGTACATCTTTCACCACCTTACAATGCAGTGATTGCAGCCATTCCCCAACTCTCTGTGAATGGTACTGATGGCCATTGATCAATGGACAATTTGCATATCATTGATCACACAGCTCACTGTTAGTCAATGGTGCTAGTTTGGTCATTAGGCCAAGGTACTGTTTATAAGGTTGGAGAAACCTGCAGTCAACTGAGACTGAGGATGACTGGGATGAGTGATGAAACGTATTGGAAAAAAAACTATGTCCAGATGAATAGAGTCCATTTTCTAGAAGTTCTGATTGTTCATTCATTTGACAGGCTGTTTGGTTTAGTAAAAATACTCCACTCACATAAGTAGTTTGTGATGTTGGTGATTTGATCTAGTAATTAGAGTGGAATTGTTTAAATTGCTTTACTGTGTATATTAATAATAGGCTAACAATAAATAACTGTTGAGTGTGGAAAATATTTCTTTCAAATCTATGATAGAAAATATGCACTACCATTATGCTAACATGAAGATAAAATAAAGTTGTTGCATAATACTGCCAACCGACCCCATCTACCTTGGTTAGCACCCACATCGGAGCATTGCAGCTTTAGCAAAGGCAAAGTCATATCTGAGGACTTTTCCAGCTGTTTTTCAATCATAGCCTTCATTTGCATAATCTTAGCGAAGCAGAGGTGGGCTCCTGTGATTGTCCGTCACATAGTCTTACATACCCAGTGACTCCGCGACTCACTCAGACAAACTCAAACAGATTTGAACTTGTCTTTAGTCAAAGGGGTAAGCCCTGTGTGCATGGGAGCTGACAACCAATGAATGCTCATCCAGAAATACAATGCTTATAATGCAGCAACAAGGAAAATGGAACAAACAGAATGGAGGTTTGTCTGTCGTAAGTTTTGTATTTTACATACCACAACAGAATGAGAAAAAAGTTGGATCAGATTATGGCCGTACCTGTTAACCTTTTGTTCAACACCGGCTCCGTCAGCTAGCACACTATTGGCTGTTAGTAAAAGTGGTGCTCATTACTGTGCTGGAAAGTCATCATGCAGTTGCTAAATCTGACAAACCCAGTGATTTTCAGTGCAATGATGAGATTAGTAATTGTGGTCAGCAAGTCTGACATACCCTCAGACTAGTAATGTGACATTGGTGTAATACTTTTATAAAGTATAAGATGGTTCTAATTAATATAATTTACATACTCAAAAATTCACTATAAAATCCTGCATTTTGAACTCCATTAATGAGACACTTTCATAATGAATTTGTGATATAATTAGCAATAAACCAGACTGCCATGCTGCATCATAGCTTTTCAGTCCTAAGATTATATCTTACACATGCTGTTGTGTTTTCTGTCACTCTTCTATATTTTATGCACAATTCGAATTTTAATTCCGAATTAATTTAAATTCAGGATGATAAATCTGTGCATTTTGCGAGAGAGAAAAATAAGGCCATGAGATGAAAAATGAAACAAAATTGGAGGGTTAAAACCATTGTCATTAGGCAAGTAAAGATCAAAACCAAACAAATGGTTAAATCCTAACAGCAAAACCTAACTTGCAGTCAAAAGGCAAAAGAAGGATTCTAGAACCTGACTTTATTTTACTAATTACAGCAGAGAAGTGTGTATGGTGCTATTTATTTGAGCAAATCTTATTTGAAAGATGTGAAGAAGCAAAAAAAAAAACTTAAAAGAACTAAAAGCAAATTTTACCTATACTGTAGTAAAAATAAAACAACAACAAAAGAGTTGGCTGAGTGGATCAACAGGTGAGGAGCAGTACTGCACAGCCAGCATGAAAGAAACAAAAATGAAGGACACAGAACTGCAGCAAAGACCACAGGACACACCCTGACATGCTAACTTTATCATATCAGACCATTTATCAATGTACAGTAGGTGCCAGAGGCCACCTTGATGCTTACTGCTGAAAGTTCCAGTTTATTAAATTACACAAGAAAGATTTCCAGGCAGACAGAGAAAGGGCAATACAGGATTTCCAGAAAGAGGGGAAGGGAACTTTTACAGTAATTTTTCCAAAGGCAAAAACTACTGCTGGATAGTAGAAAGATGAAATGACAGAAGGTTTAGTAAGAAAAAAGAGAGAACAATTGCAACAAAACTAGACATACCAGACCAAAACCTGCACACTGAAGTGCAATCCCAAAATGTGCATAAATGGACACAGTGAGCAAAAAAGCCAAAAATGACAGTTAGGTCATAGATCAGTCCCCGGGCATGCCATTTACATGGGGTGGAGTGTAAACATTGTTTACTGGCTCTGTTGGTAATTTTTCAAGACACCAAGAAGATATTTTTCTAAAAAATCGAACTCCATGTAATAAAAAGGACAGACAGGAGGTCCAGCTGTCACACTAATTCAGTTGGTAATGGTTGATAAAATGTCTTATATAGTATTCAATACATAGATGATACAGGTTTCCAACTTTTGGATATACTGATTGAGAATAAGGTTTCTTTTTTTTTGTTCTTTATTTCACCTTATATAATTTCTCGTATTAGGCATTTGTTAGTTTTCGCATACCCCTTGGGGTCAGAGCGCAGGGTTAGCCATTGTATTGCGCCCCTGGAGCAATTGAAGGTTAAGGGCCTTGCTCAAGGGCCCAGCAGAGTAGGATCTCTTTTGGCAGTGACAGGGATTCGAACCGGTAACCGTCAGGACACCAGTGCAGATCCTTAGCCTCAGAGCCACCACTCTGCCCTTAGGGCAGGATGTAAGAGCAGAAAATGCTGGAATTCAACAAACTCTTTAAAACAGATCAATATTCAAGGTAAAAGGAAGAAGAACAAATTATTTTTGTAATTAAACATTTGTGTTTGATCCATCAAGGGATTTTTAACAATGCTGCAAGCAAACATTTTATATGTTTAAAACAAATCATAGTATCAAATTTGTGTTGGTTAAAGTAGTTAATGTTTTGCAGATAATGCTGCTCTTATTCACTTGGGTTTGAGCTCAGTGTATGACAGCCTATATCAGAGGTTTCTCATTGATTTCCTTAGACACTTGCTAGGTCTCTCTGGTACTGTCCTAAACTGGTTTTAGTCTTATATGACAGGTAGAATATTATTTGTAAGTCATGGTGATTGTATGTCAATGATCCATGATATCATTTATGGTACACTGTAAAGATGTGCTCTGAGCACTCAATTATTTTCAATCTGTAAACTTCCATTAGAACTGATTATTTCAAAAAACAAGGTGAACTATCAGAGCTATGCAGTTGACACACAGCTTTACTTATCTATAGCAACTGATGACCCTGTGGCTCTGCAGCCTATGATCCAATGTCTTCAATAGATCTTCTCCATTTTCTTTTCCGGTTTTCTGCAGTTGTGTCTTGTGTCACTGCTATCTGATCAAAGTATTTATCAGCTGTATGTGATGCTAGGAGGAATGTGGACAATCCAAATGTCAACGAGACCCACTTCATCTGATCTTCTAGGATAGTTCATTTAAACGATGAGAAGTTATTTCAACACATTCATGTGTTATTGAATGCCCTGGCTGGGTGATTTTTCGTTCTTAGATTCTCTGGAGATGTATTTTTGTCCAGCATCTTGCTGGCTGGGCCAGGGGAGCTGGAGCTATCCAGTAAGCACTTAGTGCAAGGCAGGAACAATCCCTGGATAGGGCACCAGTTCATTTCAGTATGAACACACGCACATAAATCAGAAGTCAATTTAGCATCACCAATTTATGTAATATGAATGTCTTTGGACTTTGAGAGGAAACCACAGCACCCAAAGGGAATCCACACAGACACTGGAAAAACATGAAACTCCATGCAGGGAGGACCTGAGAAATGAACCCCCTGTTTTAAGGCAACATCCAGCAGAGCTACCACTGGGCCACTGTGCCACCCAATGTCCAAATCATGACATCAAACCATTTAAATGCCACAAAAAAGAAATATAAACAACAACATAATGCAAAATAACACAAATCCTGAGCACAAAGATGATATTACTTTAACTGGTGACTGTAAATTGGCTCAATATGAGATACTGTATGTATATGATGGAGTGGGTAATGTAATGGACTGGTCCCCCATCTATGAGTTTATTCTTGCCTCACACCTGTTGCTACTAGGATAGCCTCCAATTTCCAGTAGCCTTTTAAATAGATAAATTAAATTTAGCAAATGGGTGAATGAGTAGTTTTAGATGTTCACCTTGAGAATGTTTAGTTATGCATTTAAAATTCCATTGTTAGTGAAGAAAAAGAGCTGATTCCAAGACCTTTTTCCTAGTAAAAGCTGCTTTCATGATAAAGAGTGGTGGTAGCTTAAAATATGTTTTACCTAAATAAACATAACATGCATTAATGGAAGTAAATGCAAGTATTATGTAAAACAATGCCAAATATTAGGCCTGATGTTTTATTGCTGTTGCAGTATTACATTAAATAAAACACTGTTGAAGCTCAATACACAAGCATGTCTTGTATCATTTAATCATGTCCACCTATCATTTTCTGAAATTTATCTATAAGCGGTGACACCTGTGAATGCTAAGAAGAGCTCTAGTCTAGTGACTCTTTAGTAAATGAAGGGCTAGTCCAGAGCTCTGAAGTGATTTTGAACCTTTTCTGGAAATTATTTCAGCAAGAGGTATAAAGTTAAGATGGTGTGAGTCTGGATGCAGAGTTTGCAGTGAAGGATTGCCAGGAAGAGGAATGAGAGACAGTAGAAAAAGAAGCAGAGAGAGACAGAGATGGAAGGTGAGAAGATGGGCAAGCTGATGAGCCACCTCGGCCATTAGATAGGGATCAACACCTGTAAATATAGGACTGCAGAGGCTGCAGGGTCGTTCTATTCTGTTTCACTCTGCTTTTTATTACTTCATGCTGTTCCTTTTGTGTATCCCTCCCTTGTGTATTTTGTAAATAAAACCATAATATAAAAGATGTTCTTTTTTGGCATTCTTGGTGTTATTCTGAGTGCTGACATCTGCCATGATGGCCTATTTCTTTCATACTGTGGTAACATTTTATTAAGCCATTGAATGACCATTTTTTCTAATGAATAACGTGGGCATATTCTTTCAGTTATTACCAATTATTTTTAAATGTAAGTAAAAAGGCATCATTCACATTTTATTTAAAAAGATTTCTTAGTCAATGAAACTCACAGTATATAGTATGCATCCTATAATTGAGAGTTTACAGCTATAGCTGCTTATTTTTGAGCTGCATTTTTTAAGCATGTGTAAATCAATTAATCTACTCTCCTTTCATTCATTTCATGAAGCTTGTTTATTCAGTATAAAGTCATGGGGACCCAGAACCTGTCCTAACTGGTATGATTATAAGGCAGTACCCAGTGAAGTAACACCAATATCTTTAGGATGTGAAAGAAGGCAGCATGCTGGCAGTATGCTGAAGAGGTCAAGGCATGGGATTTTATATTACGTTTGCCAGTTCAGAACCCTGGCCCTAAGCAATCCAGTTATTCTGTGCTCTTTTGGTAAATTATGCAGGTTGACTGTCAATTTCCTGGCACTTTCATTAACTGAGCCTTGCCAGATTACTATTTTACAAAAAGAAGTTACTCAATAATAATGGCAAAAATTAACTAGTGAAGTTAAACAGAATTATTAATTAAATTTACTGTAAACTTAATACTTACTGTGCTTGTTTATCTGCTATCATTTTAATTATTTAATCCAGACAAAGTTGTTTCATGTGTCTTGGTCTTGTAAGCAAAACTGTAGGTGTTAAGACAGATGTTAAATTTCAGTACACCCAGTTTCACTACACCCTCATGTCTTTATAACCAATGATGTAATTTGAACCATTAATCTGACTCCAAATGATTGCTTTTAGTCTAAGAGAAAAGAAAACTAATTATAAGTCACTATAATATTTAAGGTAGCTTGACTTACTATTGCTTTCAAAGCTTTAGAGTATATACTCCTATAAAACAATATGACTATAGCTAATAGTTGCTTCTTTATACACAACTTCTGAGGTTAAGTGCTGTTTAACTAGCATGTACTTTAAATAATAAAATATCATGGGCTAAGTAGCAGTCTTAGGGTCAGTCAGTCAGTTATTTTCCAACCCGCTATATCCTAACACAGGGTCATGGAGGTCTGCTGGAGCCAATCCCAGCCAACACAGGGCGCAAGGCAGCAACAAACCATGGGCAGGGCACCAGCCCACCGCAGGGTGCACACACTAGGGACAATTTAGGATAACCAATGCACCTAACCTGCATGTCTTTGGACTGTGGGAGGAAACCGGAGCATCCCAGCACCATATTGCAATGTGACGCAATATGGTTTGTACCTCTTGACATCATAAGTCATGGTCCTACCAGGCAAACATTTGTGTAGCTTCACAAAAGTGTAAACACCCACACAGACACGGGGAGAACTTGCAAACTCCACACCGTGAGGATCCAGGTCTCCTTACTGCGAGACAGCACACTACCACAGCACCACCGTGCCGCCCTCTCTTAGGGTGTGTTACATAAATGTCATATGCAACCTCAGAGGCTAAGCATCATTTATTAGCATGTGTTACAGAATAGAGGCAGGGTAGCTTAACTTAAAGTATGTTACATTTAATTCAAAGCCCAAATATTAAAGAATTCAAATATGAATATTCTGACTGTGAATCTTTAGAGGCTAAGTTCTAGGGAGTGCCTACAGTAAAGAGGCTATACTTTTTATGCATTGATTTAATTGATAGCAGGCAAATAATCAGTAAGGCAACTGACAGTTTAACACTTTGAGGGCTGAATATGTTTTCCAAAAAACTCAGTTTTCTGAAAAGCACACAAAGCAATGGTTTCACACATAAGTCAATATAAAACGTCTGTTGCTATGTGCCGTGGCTTCTGTTGGTGCATGTTCAGCATCTCTTTGGTGGCATTGGCTGCGTGAGGGAACCTTGATAGTCAGCAGGAATGCACAATGGGCCAGCTGCCTGGGTATCTTAGCACAGCAGGCGGGTGGTGGTGGCAGCTGCAATGTGATGCAATATGGTTTGTACCTCTTGACATCATAAGTGGTGGTCCTACCAGGCAAACGTTTGTGTAGGTGCCTCAGCTTCACAAAAGTGTTCAGTGCCACAATCAGCTGGAGACCAATAAGATGATATTGGCACCTCACTTTTGTTTTTGATATCCATCTCCAGATCACTTGCATCAAACTCGGATTCCGACAAGTCAGAGTAATATTCAACGAAATTACGCAAAACGGAGTATGAAGTATTTTGCTTTGCACAATTGCTTTTGTGTCTTGCCAGATGTCGATGCCATTTTAGAGGCTGTTTGCTCTTCGCTGCTCATGCATGCGTAGGGAATCGGGGTTAAATCAACAAAGCTATAACACTTTTCTTCTAGTAAAGAGAGTCAAACTAAAATGTAAGGGTGAGTTTTGTTGCAGTTTACAGCTGATTACCGTCCTCTACTCCTAACTTTTGACAAGCCCTGAAAGAGTTAATAATAGCAAATGCAAAATTGTATACAGTAACAGAAAAGAATAAAGTTATGAAAACAACAAAATAACAAATTCTAGAAATGTACGGACATGCCTTCTTGAAGACAAAATGACTTATTTTCCCTTTGTATGTCAAAACGTATAATTTTATACACTAAGAACTTAAAATAAATCAGAGATCACAGCTTTTCCAAAATAACATGTGACTATAAATCTTCAAAAGAGTTAGCACCAGTTTAATTTGGTGCTGAGAAATACAAAGAGAGAAGAAACAGATTGACACAGTGCATGCCATAAAGCCCACAGGTTTACCTATGAGAAAGCATACCTGGCATCTGCTTCATCAACATTCATAAATATAGAAATATTTATCAGAAATATAATAACAGAAGCATTCCCTTCTAAAAATGGCTCCAAAAGATTCACCATAACATTAGCATTAATTTAAGACCAAACATGTCTATGAAGATATTATGCAGGTCACAGAAATTCTTAAATTAATTCTAGTGGACTATAAATTCCTCAAACTGGTTGAATGTCCATTTGGCTGATTGCTGGAAGACTTTCAACCACTATGATCTTAGGAAGAAAACCCATCTTGTCCTTAAGTAAAACAGTTCTTACAGCATAAAATAAATTCTTCCTTTCCTGAGATAAACACTGTTTATTATTGATACTTTTTTGCATATGCAAACAAATCGGAAAAAAACTTTTGTTCTTTGGTACATGGTACGTTATCAAACATCAAAGCAGGGCACAACTGATGCCACTCTTTTTTTAACATTGAAAATTTTGTCTGCTGCACCCTTGAGCAATGAAACCAAGAACATATTTCATGTTGAATTCTTTAAATGCCTGTACAAAATTTCCAGTATTCACCACATCTACTGGACGTTCCATGAAAAACGAGCATTACCTGACCTGTAGAAAGTGCAATATTCCTTGGTGTTGGGACTGAATAATGTACAATTTGGCAGTAAATACACTGTAAAAAAACATCATTCTTATACAGAAGTCACGTTTTGAGGTGAGCGGAACAGTTTTTCAAAGTAAGAAGAATTATGCAATCTTCAGGTAGCCCAACAGATATTCAAGTTGCTCTTGCTTCTGGCTCAAAATATATTTCAAACCATTCTCTGTGGTAGCCCAGCCATTTTTATTTGCTGGGGAAATATTAACCCCTTTCAAGGCCCTTGCACATTTACTTTTTCTGATCACCAGTGGTTTACATTTGTAGTACCTGCTGTATTAGAGCACCCTAATTTGGCAACTGTGTCCTTACATTGATGGAAACCTGTGCTGTCTTATTTTGCTAATGTTTTCCTGGGTATTCATTACCAGTATAATGCAGTTTTACCTGAACAGGACTGGGGTTTTAGTAAGCTATGAGCTTTGCAAATGTGTCCATATACTCCTCAGCTCCTTCATGGTTTTCAGACTGTTTTTCCCTACACATTTTATGTAAGGAAATTCCATGCCACTTCTTAAACCTTTGAAACAGTTCTTCACTATAGTTGCACATATTTTGTAATTTAAGTTTTTATGGAACAACTTAACTTGGCTTATTAGCATACTACCCAACAAGTTGATTCCATCACTCTGATGCTGGCAAAAACATTCAATCATTATTTGATCTTACCATCTTTCAATTTTTCTAATTCTCATTTGCTTAGCAAACCACTGTTTGCATAGAATTACATTTTTTTCTCTTTGTCTCTTTCCATTGTACACAATTGACAATACCATATAAATCACACAGCATATGCACAGAAAAACTATGATCCAGTTTTTTCAACAATGTAATCTTCTGTTGGATTAATATGGACTGATGCTTACATTTGACACCACAACTAATGCTTAAACGTACCTTGGAAGTCATTGCTGTTATATTTATGTAAATTAACCAAGAATTGTTGTGGCAGCCATGGAAAAGCATTAAATAGTCAAAAAACCCTGAGCCTTGGGCTCACATTTTCCACCTTCTTCACATACTGCTACCCCCATTTTTCCAAAATTGAATTTCTCTTCTTTCCCAGACACAAGGTAAGGTACTCTGCTGACAAGGTGTTTACAGAAGCAAACCAAGTCATGCACAAATATTTCAAATGCTAAAAGATTGCTTAATTAGGAGGAATAACCCACAGACTTTCTGGAGTGTAAAAATACTTTCTATAGAAATCAAAACCTAGAGGAATTAATGGTAATCTTGGTCAAGGACAAATTGCAGGAGTAGTATTCTGGAAAGTTCTTATCTGGAAAGGCCATAGTCTAAACCAACTAGACAAGATTCGAGTTAAGTAACAAGAATGACAGACAAAATCTGGAAACTGAATACAAATCTTTTTCACGGCGCTAGTTCACTGAATGAATTTGAAATCTCAGACAAGCTCCTTAAGATACAGCATCTCCAATTATAGACCACACCAGGAGGGCAGATCCCAGCACACAATGTCCCCAACAGTAACTTTGGACATGAACCTATACCTCATTTAAAAAAAATAAATAAACTAAAAAGAATTAAAAACTTTCTAAAGCAAACAAATAAAAATAAACTAATACATGGAATTAGAGCACAGAAATCAAACATTCCAAATATCAAAAACCCAAAAAATTATTCAGGATAAAAAAAGAAAAAAAAAAAAAGATCTAATAGAAGAGTTTTGTTAGTTCTTAACAAAAATGAGCACAAATGTCACGCTTTTGTCTAAGTGTTTGTGGCAGATGATTCTGTGACTTATCTCATAATTTCATCCAGCTTAAAATGTTTCACAGAAAATCAGTAGTCAACCAGTATATACATATAAAAAACTTTAAAGTGTTTTTATAAGTCACCTATAATAATGTATAATTCATGATATTAATAGCAATGATACCAATGAATGGAAAATATAAGAAACAAATAAGAAAAATGATAAGCAATCCAAAAAGCCAAGGTATAATAAATACTACAAAGAGAGAATATGGCCAAGCAATCCAAACAGGCCAAAATTCAAGGTCAAAGAATACCAAACTAATAATAACTAATCCAATACAAAGAGATAAAACTCGGAGCCCCCAGTGGTCACCCTTAAAGAGGTGGTAGCTCCGTTAACTGCATACCTGAATACCTGGGAGGCTCTACCCCCTTGGACTCAACATGAAGAGATCAGGGTAACAGTTGAGGCTTAATCCACATTATCATGGATATTCTGTAGTTGAAAACACTGTTTTCATTTTAAAAGTTTATTGACCATACGTATATTTTCAAATAATTTTCCAATAGTTTGTTTCCCACTCTGAAAATGCAAAATGGGCATGCACAGTTATATCCACCAATAGCACGGTTTGACTACAGAGCAAACCTGAAGAAAACTGAAACACTGAAATAGTGAAGAAAAAACAAAATGCAAAAAGTACACTTGATTTAAAAGGTTGTAATTGAGAATAAGGTTCAAATGTATAAGGTTTGTAAGTGTTTTTAAAAAGCTATTTTTTCCCTAATATTTGTTTATGCTTGAAAATTTAATTTCAGCGTGGATGGAAGGCCAAAATAAACAAAAAAGATGTGTGAGTGTGGATTAGTTGGTGGAAATCCACAAAACACATGACAATGAGACTTAGCTGAGTAAGCCTCACTTGAATAATCCTCAGTTTTCCATTGGAGGCTCAATCAGTTTCATGAACAGAAAGTGTTTCTCATTAACTGAAGATGGGCTAGAGCAATCTAATATTGTGCCAGCACCCATGATGTTTAAGCAGCCCCATGAATTGATCACCAAGAACATCTATCATGGTGCAAAATCAGAGACGAGAGTGCAATATTTAGAGACGGAGTACCTGCGACTTTATGTGTGAGGCTGATGGGAAGCATGGTGTATAATGGGATAGTTCCAAAAAGCTTAGAGCTTATTTATGTGTTATAAAATAGAAGAACAGTGATGGTCCTTCAGCAGCTGAACAAATAGTAATACTTGATCTGTAACAACAAAAAAGGAACTGTGTCTGCAATTAAAGAAGATACAGAGGCTGTGTGACAATGTATAGAAGGCCGATTACATATTTTAGTATATTATTGTTGTGAATTTCTCCAATGCATAATTTAATGTTATTCAAATTGAAAAAATAAAGATTGCTTTGAATTGCCCAACTTGATTGTAAACATAATAGTTTTTGAATGTCAGACTTCAAGCACTTAAAACAATTATGTACTCAGTATGAAAGTGAAAATTATATACAAGTGCATACTTCAGAATTAGAGAATATACATTTATAATTTATAATACATTAATATATGCAAACATTTATTGCACATTTAGCAGCCAAAAAGAAAGCTGCAGCTTATGTCACTGGGGGTCCCAGCTTTGAATGTCACTCCTGCTGAGTGGTTTGCACACTACGACCAGCCATACACGTCAACGTCATTTAAAAGGATGTTAGAAGGACTTATTGCTATAGATTTTAATTTATATTTTATATAGATATCCTCTAATGAGCCTGGAGGGACTGTTATTTGCATTGCACTTATTACATTTGGGAAACCTAAAGACGGGCACAAAGAGAGTATATACAGAGTATGCATTGCATAAGGGCCCACGACTACAAAAGTGCGCACACATATAGCATTTGACTATTTATAAAATTCATGGGGGCCCAAAAAACAAATCTTGTATGCTGCCTCTAAATAGCTTGCTGCTTCTCTAACTAAAGATCATTTTCTCATATTGCAGGTGTGGATGAATGCATTTTACTTTGTTTCATGTACCAGCAAAAAAAAAAAAAGCATCATTGATTGCGTGATGGCCAGAAAAGGGATAGTGGAAGGGATATCCTGTGAACCTCCCAACACGCTCATGACATTTCAAGATTCTCTGCACCGCCAACACAGTACAGAAATGGACGAGATGCAAAGAAAACAGAAGGAAACAGATGCAAACAATTTGCTCAGTGGTCCGGTGTTTGCTGTGGTGGGTTGACCTGGCAGTGTGGCTTCAGCTAATTGCATATAGAGTTGTTTTTTTGCAAATCTGTAGTGATCAGGGAATGCCAACCATCCTTTAACAACATTGTTTGCTGGCGGTGTGAAGCCCTAATAAGCAATCCTAAAAACTGTGTCCTTTTAATGTCTCTCTTGTGAAAAGAGAACAATCAGAATAATAAAGAAAGAAAATGTAATTCATTATTGAAGCATACAAATGAATTTATTTAATATGTTACTCTTTATTATTATAGTACATTATACATATAAATATTGTTATGACATATATCAAAAATGAGAATGGATTTTTTTTGGTAATCAGTTTTTGCGCTGGTGTTTTAAAAGTTCTTTGTTGTACATGAGCTCCCACTTCAAAAAGATTTTCAAGGCACACCATGGCCAATCCTAAATTGGGCAATTTTTTTCTATAATTAATTATTTTAGCTTCATGGAACACCTGTTTTTATTACTGTTTTTTTTTTTCTTTTGCATCATGTTGACAAAAACAACAACAATAGGGATGAATGTTGATCATTATTTGACCATAGTAATCAGTCCTGTGTAGTTGCCAGAGGTTAACTCTGGCCTTTAGGGACACTTAAAATGCTATTGCACTATTATAATCCTTCTCAAAACTAGTTTAGCTTCTCATTCCCAATTGACTTCAATGAATTTTGGTGAGTTCAGCTAAGATCCCAAACATTCTAGCAAAGCAAAGCTAATTCAGCATGTCACTAACATCAACATCAGATGTGCTAAAATAAAATCCTGTTAACCTTTCTCCAAGGTTTTGTTTCTCATCGAATGAGTTTTATGAATTCTCAATGGTATGTTAAGCTTCATCTTTAGCATAGTACAGAGAAGCGTAAGAGATGATGCTTAGATAACTTGATTATCAGGACTTGTCCTAATCCTCTTTGGTGAAACTGAACCCAGCTGAAACAAGCCTAACATTTTGATTTTATTGAGGCTTACTTGCTAAGTTCAGTTCATGGAATACCCCTTGGTCCAAGTCACAAATAAGAAGCAAAAAGAAACAACAAAATGATTAGCGAAAAAAAGTATAATTAATGAAAAATACATACAAGAAGAAAACAACAAAAAAATGTTTGAAAAAGTAACAAAATAATTAACAAAGACAGTAAAAATAAACAATAATACATAAAACTAAAGTTAAGGATCGAGCACCTACAAAACCATGAAATGGTGTGCAGCCTAACCTGGAAGCATCAGATGCAAAGTTCAGTAAGAACCAAGCCTGGATGTGGCTCACATATATGCAAACACCCACACTGAGCCAAATTTAAATTTACCTTCTTTTTCTTTTGGCTGCTCCCGTTAGGGGTTGCCACAGCGGATCATCTTCTTCCATATCTTTCTGTCCTCTGCATCTTGTTCTGTTACACCCATCACCTGCATGTCCTCTCTCATCACATCCATAAACCTTCTCTTAGGCCTTCCTCTTTTTCTCTTCCCTGGCAGCTCTATCCTTAGCATCCTTCTCCCAATATACTCAGCATCTCTCCACTGCACATGTCCAAACCATCACAATCTCGCCTCTCTGACTTTGTCTCGCAACCGTCCAACTTGAGCTGACCCTCTAATGTACTCATTTCTAATCCTATCCATCCTTGTCACACCCAGTGCAAATCTTAGCATCTTTAACTCTGCTGCCTCCAACTCTGTCTCCTGCTTTCTGGTCAGTACCACCGTCTCCAACACATATAACATAGCTGGTCTCACTACCGTCCTCTAGACCTTCCCTTTCACTCTAGCTGATACCCATCTGTCACAAATTACTCCTGACACTCTTCTCTCTTTTTCACCTCTCTTCCACAATCCCTATTACTCTGTACTGTTGACCCCAAGTACTTAAACTCCACCTACGCCAGCTCTACTCCTTGCATCCTCACCATTCCACTGACCTCCCTCTCATTTACACACATGTATTCTGTCTGAAGATCTCTTCCTACTGATCTTCATTCCTCTCCTCTCTAGAGCATATTTCCACCTCTCCAGGGTCTCCGCAATCAGCTCCCTACTCTCACTACGGATCACAATGTCATCAGCAAACATCATAGTCCACGGGGACTCCTGTCTAATCTTGTCTGTCAACCTGTCCATCACCATTGCAAATAAGAAAGGAAATAAGAAAATTCACCAGTCATCCTAAAATGCATGTCTTCTGAATGTGTAAGGAAGACTAGAGTTCCTAGAAAAATACCTAGTGCTCACACTTGAGAACTTGCTAATGGCACACAGACAACAATGGCGATTTCAGAGTTAGAGGCATTGAATCATATACTGCAACTCTGTCCATCCATCCTTCTATTTTAATAATTATCTTTATTGGTCAGAATAGCATTGATCAGAGCCTCAATGGGCACAAGGCAGGAACCAGTTCTGGCTGGTGCCTGTCCATGTACCTTTTGGGATTTTTTTGCACTGAAGAACATGATTAGAGAAGTGCAATACAAGTCAAGAAGTAACTTCAGTAACACTCGGATGATAATAAGAGCATTAAACTATGTATTCGATTTTTTCAAGTTCAATGTCAGACTGTATTATAGATAAAGATCTGCTATTTTAAGAACAATTTCACAAATGAAATACATTCCAATGCTCTGAAAGTCTATTGATGAAGAATAAAATCATGTTTGGGGATGTGCCCTTTAAAACAGGTTGTAAAATGAAGCTTTTAACTCATTTACCCCAGGAGGTTTACTGTCAGGTGGCTTGGTGCAGAGCGCAAGTTAAAGACAAAATCATTTCAAGTCAATAGGCTTTATAATCCTAATCAAAAGCACATTTGCTACCATAAGGGGTGTCAGTCAGGATTTGGAAAATGAATACATTTTCAAAAATGCAAACTTTGCATTCTGTTCAGAGTTTCTAAGACTTTCTAATGAAGCTGAACTGTACTCTTTAGCTAAAGATTTGGAGTTCTTTGTAGTCCCCTCTTTGGAAGATCTCTGGAGAGGCTTTTTTCCCCTGTTAAACCCTTCTTTGACCTCACAAAGTTGCTCAAGAGCATTACTTCCTTCTTCAACTTTCATTGCTCTTTTGCTTTTTGACATCTGTTTCAAGGGTAGAAAGAGAATTGTTAATTATTCTCTTTCAAGCCTGGAGACAAGGATTCTAGTTGCAAATCATACAGATTTTTTTCTTTAAATATTGCAAGGACTTTTTGCTTGTGATGTAAAATGCTTAAAAATAAAACATAAACAGTAAGAATTAATGCCAGTAAATGGGAAGTCATATGTACTTGTTGCATAAAAATGGCACAATAACATGCTGTGTGCAGCAGTCTGGTGTTCAATATAACACATTGTGTTTGTTTGTTTGTTTTTTAACTTAAATTTTCCCTCTATTTATAATCAGAAACACCTTGACCTTCCTTCTAGTGCCAATTTTTGTTTCTGCAATCAATGGCTATTTGCATTTCCTTAAGGAAACATGTATGAGTTTGGTTCAATTTTCCTTAATTATAATAACTACTATTCATATAAGGGGTCACATGAGCATGGTATAAGAGTATTGGAGGCTCTGCAAAGGATGTAAAATGGGGGACAGGTTTGGGCAACATACAGTCACATACCACTCTTACTACATCTTCCACCCCAGTGTCAAGGATGAGATAGTCAAAGATGAATTACCTCACTTCTGGCATGCTTGGAGGTACTGACTCTTCTCGTCATAGACATATAAAAGAACAGGGGTCGCTGGAAGTTGGGTTTCTTTATCGAACCCACATCTATCAAAGCCACAATAGCCCTTGGAAGCCTCTACTAGAAGCATAGCCCTAAAAAAATTTATTTTTCCTTTCTAATGTATATTAACATTATTGCTCTTAAACGGGGTCCTCTGGAAATGCTCCTACCCTTTTACGTTGTATTGTCTCCTTCATTCTCATGATGGATCATTACATAGGAAACAAATGTTACTTTTGAATTCATAAAATTGATTTCACAAAACTGATTACTTTTGCTTTTTACGTGTTTTTGCTTAGCAGATGATTCTATCCAAAGCAACTTACAAAAGAGGTCAACACAAATGAGCAAACATCAGTCTGAGTCTTACAGGACAAGATTACAAAATTGATAATTGTAAGTGAAGAGCTCAGAACAAAATACAAGCTAGTTACAATTCCTAGGTTCCAAAATCCTGACAGCTAAAATCAGTTAGACAGAAATTCACCAAAACAAGACAGTCTTCAAACGCTTCTTAAACACCTTGAAGGAGTCAGAAGTTCAAATGGAGATGGGTAGCTAATTCTGACATCTAGGAGCTACACAGTTGAGATTGAGATTTAAGTGGAATCACCAGACACCATTCACCAGCAGATCTGAGTGTTTGAGAAGAAGCATAGGCACTCACAATTGTCCCCATATACACTGATGCAGACCTTTTGACTGTTCTGTAGACAAGAATCAAGGATTTGAACTTAATGTGTGCCACTACACAAAGACAATGTAGGGATCTGAAAAATGGAGTAACAACTGTCTATCTTGGCCGGTTGAACACTAGACATCCTGCTGAATTTTGAATCTTGTCCAGTGGTTTGACGACACGTGGAGGTACTACTGACAGTGGAGAGCTGAAGTAGTCCAGATGTGCCAAAACCAAAGCCAGGAGTTGTGCTGCATTCTCTGCTAGGTACAGTCTTATCTTGCAGATGTTATGCAGCGTCAATCTGTAAGACCAAGTTAGCATAGCAATGTGTTGCCAGTATTATCTTGTATGATTTAACTTTATTTATTGTTATTATTATAGGGTGGTCCAGATCTAATTGTGCAGTTTTCATTACGCTATAACTTATTTAGTTTATTACATAGAAAATCACCCAAAAACTCCCAGACCATCAAGAAGTGTGCAAAGTGACGACATGAAGAATCGTCTTCGCGCCGAATTTGAATTGTCCCCGTATAAATCAAAGTCATCCAGACGATCTGGATCTGCATAATTAGATCTGAACCACCCTGTATTATTGTGCTGCACCATTTTGCATGTTTTATTTCATGGACGCTCCTGTCTATTGCTATTCACGTGTAATGACGACAACAATAGGAAACTTGTATGGAGGAATATTTTGGACAAAACAAAAAAAAAAATAAACACATACATAAATAAACTAATGCTTTACAAAATGTGACAATAAATGAATAATACCAAATTATATGTGAGCATAAATAGCTGTGTCATTTAATATATTTTTTTATTTATTTATGTACTTAATTATTTCTTTATTTGTTTCAGTGACACTGCATTTAGCATGAAATAGACCTTGAACTGAAAACAGTCACTTTCACCAATCAACAACGAGAGTGTGGACTCGTAGAGAGTGCTGCCTTTTCATTGGTGAATGACAGTGAAGCACATATTGAAAGTTGGAACTATGTACATCTGTGGTGGATATGAACATAAGAAAAAATTGGCCAGAGTTTACGTCATCTGCTTTCAAATTTTATTTTATTTTTGCTTTGTTTTCACTTCTTTTTGATATTTCCCTATTCTATTTAGGTTTTGTTATCTGTGGAATTAGTTGGTTCTGGAATTCTCTTATTTTAATGGTCTTAAAAATATTTCACGTGTTTTGTTTCTCATGGATGGCAACATTTTCTGCAGTATTGCTATGGGTGACATCCAATATCACGGATGCAGGCATTTTGTGCAGCTCTGTTGTCACGGTTGCTATGGGTGACATTTAGAGTCTCACTGCCCATTTTATTTGGGGGACAAGAGTATAAAGGATAGCTCCATGCACCTCCTCATACACAATCCAAGATTGGATAACAGACCTTTCCTTGTTGTTGTGCACTTTTGGGTTTGATTTTCTGGTTTAACCGAATCCTTTGTTTGTTCTCTCACTTTGATTTTTGTTTTATGACTCAATTTTGTTGAAAGATAGACTTTTGATTAAGGAACCTAGACTTGATTCACTGTAACGTTTCATCTTCTGGCTGCAAATTTTTCTTGCCTGTTCCTGCACAGGTGATAACAATTTCTGTGCAAAGCAACTTCTTTAATTTGGGAAGCTGTGAATTCATCATCATGAGTCTGCACCTGAAGTGTCTGTAGTAAATGTGGCCAAAGATTTATGTGCACTCTGCCAGTGGTTTACCAATCAAAATACAGTACTTGCTACAGCCCACCCTCTCAGTTTTCACTTCAAGACATATTTCATGTTGCATGAGGTGTCACTGAAATAAATAAATGAAAAAATAATAAATACATAAAGAAATAGGTAATGAATCATATTTCATGACATTTAATTATTTATGCCTTCATTTCATTATTATTATTGTCACATTTCTTTCTTTCTTTCTTTCTGTCTTTCTGTCCAGAACATTCCTCCAAACACTTCATCTCATCATGATGATGCTACTGTAAAACAACAACAACAACATTTATTTATATAGCACATTTTCATACAAATAATGTAGCTCAAAGCGCTTTACATGATGAAGAAAAGAGAAATAAAAAATAAAGTAAGAATTAGAATAAGACAACACTAATTAACATAGAATAAGAGTAAGGTCCAATGGCCATGGAGGACAGAAAAAACAAAACAAAAAAAAAAAAAAACCACACCAGACGGCTTTAGAGAAAAAATAAAAAAAAAGGGTGGTGGGACTTGATAAGACATCTGAATTTTGACAGCTAAGGGATTCTTAAGTATATTTTAACATATAACACAGTGAATTCTTTAAAGTTTTTACCTTTTTTGGTTTTTGACAATGATTTTTAGTAAATGTCTTAGTTTTGGTTTAATAATGATCCAAAGCTCTTCTATGTACCAATCACTTTCTGCCCTCTGATGATCCTTTTCTCTTATTCTCCAAAACTGAGTATCTTCCAATGCTCACTTGAGTCCATTTGGGTTTGCCCCTGCCTAATATGAGATTAAAAAAATGATTCAGTGGATTTTTAAAAAATCGTAGCATAAAATGGGATGTAAACCACTGCTTAAAAAAGGTTTAAACTAACCAGCTAATCATTTGTTTTATGAGGCTATTGTGATAGAATTAGAAAGAAGACAAAAACAAGTCTCAATCAAAAGGCATTTCAAATTAGGACACAATCACTCGGCCACCCAATCTGGATGAAGAAAGAAATGGACATATAAGCCAAAAATCTGCATGGGCAAATGGAGAGCAATACAAATTCACATAGACAGTGAACTGCCATGAAACCAAACCAATTCACTGTAGCTGTGTGCTAACCATCTGTGCGGAAGCTAATAAATACAAATATCAGGAAGAAAATGTTTTTGCCTCCTTATCTGCGTTTAATCCCTAATGAGGAATCTAACGTGCAGTCAAAAGTTCCCTTTTTATTTTTTCAAAAATTTGCAATGTCCAAGGAAGTCCCTTGGAAGAAACACCATGAATATTCAATTACGTTTACAAACATTCATCACTTTTTTTCTTAGTAACCTTGCCACCTTATGTGCTTTAGAAAGTTTCTAGAAAAACATCAAAGAGATTTTTTGAAATACACATAATTGGTAGTTCTTATTAAATTATCAGCTTGTATATATTCATTGCTTAAAGTGGAAGTGCACCATTTTTGCCAGCTTTATTTGAACACTTTCTAGGAATCGATACACCAAACCATTACTGTGTCTGCTTATTAAATTATTAATGTAATTCTTCATCAAAAGTGACCACTAATCTCACAGATATATAGTGTCATACTGTTAGGAATGAATCCAATGACTGTAATGCAATAAAAAGTTTAAACAGAAAATGTCTACTTCTTACCAGTGCAAGTCTATTATGTCTTCTTTAGCTTTTTCCTTCACACCCACAGGCAGGGGGATGAAACTTCATCTTTTACTGCTGGTCTTCAAGACAAGAAATAATAAGCAGATCAGTAGAGTTCAGTGGCCGTTTACTGTAGCGGTAAATTCCCACAATGGAAGTTATACATTAATAATTTACTCCTTTTTATTTTAAAATGTAAACAACAAAAAGTATTATTTTGTTTCGAATTTCTGAAATAACAGTAAAAATTGAGCAGGCACTCAATTTATTAAAAATATTGCAGCCATGGGAAGGTGCAGCATGTGTACATACAGTATTTAACATGAATTTTGAATGGACTCCTATGAATAATAAAAGGAGGGGAGTTTAATAAAAATGTAGATGACAGGAAACCAGAGTTGTGCGGTATCAACACTGGCCCTACTATGTGTTAAAATAATAAGTTGGTATGTCAAAAGATTACTAACTGAACCTGCAGGTGGTTAACTCTATTTAAACTTTCATCTCCTTTTCAGAAAAATGAAGGTCAAAGTATGTGAATGTGAATATAAATTTGAAAATACTAGCCATGTCTCTATGGGTTAGATGGACCTTTCTTTTCTAAATGTCTTATGCTTGAATGAGGACTTTGAATACAGTATAAACAAAAAAATTAAAAAGAACAAAATTTGCACCTCTTTTAATGTTATATTTTCATCCTAATTACAGTTTTTTTCCTGCAAATGCAAGGAAAATATATAAATCAAACAGACAATCTAATTTTACTTCATATTCAGTTTATAGGCTTTTAAAAATATGGCTAGAGATGATACATCTGGCAGGATCATCTGTAAATGAAATCAAGAACGGGGTATTAAATAGGTTTAAAGTACTGCCATCTGCTTTGTTTTGAACACATGCACATATGAAACATATTGAGGGAACAGCATGGAGAAAAGCCTGGAAAGAACACGGCAGGTAGTGTAGCCTAAAGGTTTGGACTTTGTACTGTAAGTCATTCGGTTCAATCCCCTCAATGTCCGACCAGGCTGTGTGCCCCTGTTGTTTGTCATGCCTGTACTGGAAAAATACTGTATGCAAAAATTGTATTATAATGGTAAAATACCTTGGAATGGTGCTCATATGCTGAAAGATTTCAAAAGTTGTAAAGGTGGAACAATAGTGAAAATATGTTTGTCATTAATCTTAGCAATACTATAAAAAAATAAGAATTTTCACAAGAAGAAAAAAAGCCGGGTGTTATGGCCTGGCCTTGGGCTCTGGTTTCCCCCTACAGACTCTTTTAAGTCTTCACATGGCCTATTGTTGTAACAAAAACAACATTTGTTTTATACTAACATATAGCTGAAGTAGTGTCAAAGCCAGCAGGGGGGCCCACAAATGTAACAAAGAAAAGTTGAAAGACTCCAATCTCCCCCTGGAATGGTGGGCCCACAAACGTGACAGAAAAAAAAACAAAAACTCAATCATGTTATACAGTACTTTGGAAGGGTGACCCTCTCTTAAAACTTAGATGCTTTTATTCCTACGCCTCCATTTCTTTGTTAAGCAGACCCAAATGATGAATGTCTTTCACTCTAACTCTTGTTCTCATATTCTTGCACTCACCTGGCCTGGAAGGAGACACAGCCTACTGCCTCAGTGCACTTACAGCTGGGACTACGGACCTGACTTTACCCATAACCGACTGCTACTGTGCTTCACTTCTTCTATTAGAGGACGTCTGCTCTTTATTCATATATAACCCAAATGACAAGACAGAGCAACAAGACAAGCAATAGGACCAGGTAATAAACATTTACCGTAGATCCCGGAATACAAGCCGACCCGGTATATTAGCCGATCCCCTTCTCTACCTACTAAATTACATGTATTTGCAGATGCCCGGTATTTAAGCCGACCCCCTTCTCCAAGCAAAATTTTCTACATTTCCTTAAAAGTGTCTCTTCGGGTATATTTATAATGTTTATCGGCGAGAATTTGAGACTGCCGGCATTTTTGATGGAAACCAGGAAGTGATTGCGGAGAAGTTTGGTAAAATGGAACCTTTGTGTTGAAACTATATACGCAAATACGGTACATCGGCGGGTGGATTTCCGGAGACTTGTTATAAATTTGATTAACTTAAATACGCAATACAGTGGACCCTTGACTTACGAACTTAATTCGTTCGCAAAGGCTAACCCATAATGCGTTCCGAACCTCCCACTGCAACACTTACTTAACCTTTTCATAATAAAAAACACCAATAATTTTTCTAACGTACTAACCAAAAAGTTATAAAAAGTGCCTAGCCTACTTCGATTAGGCTAGGAGCATGGCGGCGCGCATCGTCGCAGCGGATCAAGGCTCTCCTTTTCAGTGCACTTTTTTGTGGTTTTTGTACTTTTTTTTTTGTCCTTGTTTGTGCACGATCGGTTCGGCGAACATCCGCTACACCATTCAGAACCTTATAGACATCGGTGTCCAGAGCCAGACATCTGTTTTGAGTGTTTTTCATCACACGCACAACATCCCAGACAACATAGCGAGACCAGCGGGCTCTCCGTGGTTTGTTGTCGGGTCTAGGAGACGACACAGACGGAGGAGGGAAAGAAAGCAGAAGCGGGGCCGCAGATACGGCGTTATGCTAAGGCTAAAAAACAACCATACAAGCCCCATACAGAACTTTTTTCTGCACTGAAGGAGCTGCTTTTAATCTCATTGTAGATGCGTATAGTGACAGTAAAAGGCATTCTATTCTAGAAACAATTTCATACTGTACTCACCATTTAATTTGACATCTTTGGGCTGCAGGAAGGGAGGAGGAGGAGATATTTCCACACAATGTCCATCTTCGTTTCGAAATTACATCCACAAACACATGTATCTGGGCTCCGACTGACGCTACTAACGCTCTCGGTTGTTTGTTTACAATCGCGCAAGCGGATACACGTGACCGCATCCGTTTCATAACGCAAGATGTGGATCGTAAATCAAAATAAAAAATTTTATTTTAAACTTCCCGATAATTTATTATAAATTTTATTAATAAAATCAACAACTAAAAAACTTTTTTGAATAAATTCTTTATTTAAAGTACCAGCATGCAAAGTTACTTCTTCATCTGAAAGATGGCTCTGTGGTTTCGTCATTATTTACTTCCGTATTCATCGGCAAAACCGGCATTGCGCTGGAAATATTGAATCTGAAATGATACTCGTTGTATAAACCGACCCCCAAACTCCAAGCCAAAAATCTAGGACGAAATTCTCGGCTTGTATTCCGGGATCTACGGTATTCAGCTATTATAGCCTTTAGAATTCTTAAATATTCTTAAAGTCCCAAAAGCAGAAAGTAAATAAAAGTAAATGGGTGTTGCAAATCAGTTAATATCACCTGGCTATTTCAGGAGCTGTCATGGACAATGATAGCCGACACATCCAAATGTGTGTGGTGTTCAGTGTCTTCAGGTTACATTGTTGTATCTCAAGGCATGGGTCTTCTTGGTGGCTGTGTTAATCCTGCATCTCCTTCTTCCTGGTTCTCTTTCTCTCTCTTTGTAACATTCACTTTAAATTGCTGACTTTTTAAAGCTTGTCAGAGTACAGGTGAACACACCTGAACCCTTTTTGTCCAATGTTATTTTCAACAGGTCATATCAGCACATGTTCACAAGATGTCCAAGCATGAAGATAACCAATAGCTTTGCTTTTACGCATGTGGAAAATCCGGAAAACGATCATTTGGACTTGACCTTTCTTAAAATATAAATTTTGCTGCTTAACGTTTTGACCGTTTTGTAAATTCTGTAAAGTGTCTTTCTGCTCTTTTGACTGCCAAAAGCTCCCCAATTTATAAAACTGTCTTTTGCCTGTTTCTGTGTTTAAAACTTGCTTCTTTTACAAAGGTTTAAAGTTCAAGTTAAAGAAAGAAAACTTATGAGTTATATAAACACGGGTCCTCCAGCTGATTGTCACGGTGGCCCCTCACTCTGACACTCTATTTTAAGGTGACATGGCACATAATTAAACATGAATACATCAAAACAATAATACATATACAATTAAACAAAATAATGATCAAACTATAACAGACAAGACTACCTAACATATTTTAATAATATATGCAAAATAGTATAAAAAAACAGCAAGACTGTTATATTTAGGAAAAAGTCTGAAATAGTGTAAGCCATCCTAATTTGGGGTGTTCATAAAAACTATAATGATTTACTTTATGAGGAAATACATAATAAACTAGAATAGTTGTTTCAAATAATTAAATATTAAAATGTGTGAATCAATTAAAATGTTTAAAGTATAAATATTCTCGATTGTAATAGAAATTTGTAATTTTTCACCCTCTGATAGAGATCCATAGAGGACCAGATCCTTAGTAAATGATCAAAATTCAAATATAATATCATTTTCACAATCACTGACACTGAAATAGTCTAACACAATACCTCACAAGTTTATGTTTGAAATTTGACGTTTTTAACTTTTATATATTACCAGTAACGGCATACTGAACAATAACGTGCAGTGAATACACTTGACGTGAGCATTCCTAGTTTTCATAGTCTTTCTCTGTCTCTGTTTAGCATTCGTTTGCTCAGAGGTTTATGCGCTTACTGCTTCCTGAGCAGCTCTTCTTTTCTCCACCCTAGCGGCCCACTGCTTCTCTTCTTTCGTCGGCATTTTTTAGCGTTAAAACTGATTAAGTTGTTTTTGCGTTGCAATTACGTAGTACGTTTTAATTTTTTTGCTTAAGCTGGCAATTAAGTCTTCAATCTGCCTCAAGAATGATTAGCGAAGGTGGTAGGGAATGAGAACGGCGCCCATATGCATGCGCTGCATGGCCGCCCTGCTGTGTGCTGCCGAGAGTTGATTCTATAATAAAATAAAATAAAAATAAAAAGAGTAATAAAAATCATCACCCCGAAAGCGGATAGTAGAGGTCACGTAATATATGTGTACCAAATTTCAAGTCAATAGGTAAAATGGTTTGCGCGCTACAGGTGATTTAAAATCCTGGACAGACAAACGAACAGCCATGGTAGAGTATTATATAGGAAGATATAAATAGAATTTTATATTTGTGATCAAAACCCTCAATATGACATAAAACACTCTACCTGCCAATATTACTGATCCCCATTTTTCAATGTTTTGTGAAGAGGAGTATCTGACCCCTCATATCCCATTATGCACTGAACGCCTGGGGTCAGTTATTGTGAAATGCACAAATTTAAGCCCAACTAGTGATTTTTACTGAATACTTAATGGTTTACTTTTTATCATAAGGGTGTAATTTCCTTCACAAAATATTACAAAAAATGACCTAAGAATTAGGGTTATTTGGCTGTAGAGGGACAGAAATAGGGGGAAACCACAAAAACGCTTAAAGTCTTGTATAACTACACATCAGTACGAGTAGAGACGTATATCATATGTTGTGGATTTCTTATGCCAGTTAGCCTGGTGGTGCCAGATGAAAAATAACTGAAGTGATTTCAGAACGTCTATAAGTAACCGTATATGAGCTAGGGCTGAAGCATGACAGAGCCCAAGAGGATCTGTGCTATTGTATATAATTTACTGGGGTTATTAATGATCTGCTATGAGGCAGATTGTAAAGAGTGGACCAGGAAAGAAATGTTAAAAAGCTTACAAGAGGTCAAAACTGAGAAAATTATTATGAAGGCAACCAAAACTAAAATGTTAGGCTAGTGCAAAGTCAAAAAATAGATGGAAAAGATCAAAAACTTAGAAATCCCTGGCAAAATGCAGTGGCAAAGTTTTCTGAGGAATCCAAACAATGTAGGATATTGCTTCTAATTAGATGCAGTCTTTTATATCATTACACTTGTGATGCGACTTATCAAGCCACACCACTCGCAACTACTATACCAATAGTAGCACCAAATAAGTAGATTCAGACATTGGGACTGCTCTCTCCCTGCATTAAAACCTCCCAGGACCATCCTTCAGAGTCTGAGAAGATTTTTAATTTTTGGAGAAATAAGTATATAAAATATGGTGAATCACAGCAATTGACACTTTCCTTAACAAGTGCTTTTCTTAATACACATCCTTATTTACTCCCTGGACTTCCTGTTCTTATTCTAGATGGTCACAACTCCTTTTAATTACACTTCTTACTTCACCCTGGCCATTGTGGGATGAATCCTATGCCCAAACTGCAAGCTGATTCAGTGTTTCTAGTCATCTTAACATATGCATTTTTGGAGGAAGGAAACCAGAGCACCTGGAGAAGATCCAAGCAGACATTGGAGATGTTGTTACAAACTCCATGCAAGTGGTGACTGGAGTGAGGAACAGTAGAAATGATAATTTTCTAAAAAGTACAATAATTTGGCCATGTTTTTCAGATAATCTGATTTTTTTTTTTTCAAAGTATGCCTAAATTACTAATTACAAGATACTGAAAAAAACACATGGACCTTGTGAACTTGGCACATTTGCTTCATTAAGCATTCGAGTGACTGTTGTGTTTTGAAGTAAACTCTGATCAGTAATTAAAGATGCTTACATCATGACAGAGCAAATGCGGGACTTGCTGCAGCTCACTTCCAATCTCCAGTTTGACTTTTATGTTTCAGATGGAATTTTATGAAGCTGGCAGCTTTGGTAGCAAAGAGTGGTGTAATGCTGCACTATACACCTCTGCTACAGTATTTGCAGCAGCAGCATATTTTATGAGAAGCAATAAATAAATAAATAAATAAATAAGGCAAAGAAACCTTTGCTATGTAACAGCTTGCTTCTTATGATGAATTCTCTCCAGGATCTCAAGGGACAAAGAGTCCATCCTGGCAAATCAACACATTTTTCACCTCTCACAATTTTCCAGCATGCGCCTAACCCAGTTTTTCTACCCTCCTTCTTCTAGCTGTATTTTTCACCTTTTCTTTTTGAGGATACACTCATTACCTCATAGTTCTCTCACACAATTATTTATAAATTAAAGGTTTTGTGATTATATGTTAAAAGAATATTTTTGCAAATATAGACAATTTATTAGTGATATATTAAATGGTCCAGAGGTGTTCTCTTTAATTGGTTGAAAAGGAAGACAGCAGCTGCATGAAAGCCCCAGAAGAAAATGCAACAACTCCTAATTTAGATAAAAAGATGCTTGAGATACACTGAAGATGTATTTATTAAATCACTCTGTGTGGGATACGGTCGTCCATTTTAATCTGCACACATTATTATGTTCCATTCTGTTTTTGTATCTGAGTTGAACCCCTAGGACCACAACAATGGATTTCTTTTCAAATAATGAATGTTTCAGTAGGATGGCACACTGCTACATTACAACTGTAGGATACTGGGTTCAAATTCCAACCCTGTCACTGTATACATGGACTTTGCATCTTCTGTTCACATCTGATTGATTTATTTTTCCCTGAGTATTTCTATATCTTGCACATCCTGTGGGAAGTCTGTGAGCATCATGGTGACATCAGGGAAGGACACTTGGGTGATGCCTGGATCATACCATTTGCTCTTTTCCTCAACAGATGTGATGACTTCAACCAGAAAACTTTCTGTGAACCCCAGCCCACCCCCACCCCTCAGATCACCCACTAGCTTCACTCTGTCTGTTCTCCACGGCACTCAACCCTGCAGTATTTATGGAGTGATGAAGGCACACCAGTTGACTGATGCACAAGTCCTCTCATCCTCTTCCCCTTCTTTGTCACAATTACTTGGCTTTTGGCACATTTTCTGTGCTTTTTGCTTTAAAACCCCAAATTACGCTATATGGTGCTTTTAAACTGACCCAGTATGAGTATCTGTGTGAGAGTAAACTGAAATGAAACAAGCAGACTCAGAAATGGACAGATTAATGACAATACCTGTAGACACAAACAACAAGGTATGGTGTAAAAAGTGCAAAGTGTTTTAATTGAAAGCAAACAGTGCCAAAAACAATGGTGTGGTGCAAAATGATCTTTTGTAAATAATTCATAAAAGCAGTAACATTTTGAGGAAGTTAAACTCAATACATAAGCCCAATAAATAAATCCAAATCTAAAACCGGGGTTGATACACCAGCGATTGTGGTGCTTAATCGACTCTCATACCAGCCACCTCTGTTGGTACGTGCTGGAATGCTCAGAGCCCTGCTCCTTCATCCTGCCACCATCCATCTGCAGGATGACCCTTGGGGCACGTGATTGCTCCTGCTCTTCAGCTCAGCAGGAATGGCCTATCCCTGGAGTGCTGTTCCCCTCGCTCCAACATGGGGCATCCCAACCTCATTGCCTTTTCTGACTTGCACTGTTTCTCAAACCAGATTTTGCACTCCTCTCATCATTCTTTTCCTTTCTTTTGTCTTTGTCTTTCCTTTCCTTTCATTCTTTTCTCATTTTTCTCCTTGTGACCTACTCAGACCTTTTTATGCTCTTTGTAGGTGCAAATGATGTAAATGAACTGTGGAGCCTCAGGACTAATGTCTGAGCTGATCGATATTCTGCAATTGAATGCCTAATCAGTCCATTTACCCATTGAGTTTGCTGTGGCCGCTATTGGTGCTACAGACACCCACACTCATGACTTTTGACTATTTTTAAAAGTATCTGCACCTAGTCTGATGCGATTTTGACCCTGAACGCGCTTCACCAAAGACCAATAGTACCACAGCATTGACAGACCATTATTGGACAAAAATGCAATTGTGGCATGGGTGAACAGCCTTGGCCTCAAGGGAGGGACTGAAAGCCTGCTCATTGCAGCTTAGGACCAGGCACTCAACACCAGGTAAAACCACTGGAACATCTTAAAGCAGGGGGCTGAGAGTAAAAGCAGAATGTTCAATAAGGCTGTGCAGATGATCAACCATATCATCACTTGATGTACAATGTAAACTTTTATTGAATGCATTAACCAGTACAAGGTTGTCGGCTATCTGCACTGGTCAATCTGTGGTTGAGCAGGTGGAAAAATGCATAAGAAATTGTACCAGCACATACACAAGGCTGTTGTCAATATTAGACATAATACCATTATGTGGGACATGGCAGTACAAAGCAATCTTCCCATTTCAGCTAAATGTAGTGATCCATCAGAAGAAGGAGACACAATGCCTGCTAATAAATGTAGCAGACTCCAAAGAAGCCAATAAGCAAATATAAAGATCTGGGGTCTCATGTATAAATGGTGTGTATGCACAAAAAAGTTGCATACTCACAAAAAAGTTGCATATGTCCATTTCCTCGCACACTTTGAGATGTATAAAAACTAAACTTGGCGTAAACCCACACACATTTTCATGGTAGCCCCCTACCTTACATATGCACTTTTCTGCTCAGTTTTACAAACTGGCGGCATCCAGTGTCAAAGCAGTGCTACTGCTTCTATGTCATTTATCTTTTTTTTTCATATTTGCATCAATGACGAGGGATTTATCAATGCACCGAAACTAATTGCATATCATTTACAAATATAATTCACTTGATTGTAATCATTCTGTAACAATATAATGGTGCATGGAATGGCTAAACTATTCCAACTACCATAGCTGCTTTAGCATTGTTAGAAGACATTGCAAATGGAAGAATTAGAAGAGAGTGTGTATTTATAGATGATAATGATGTCTGACATCTAAGTTGACTTCAGTTTCTAAGGGCTATCCTCTTAGAGCCATGTGCTGAACAGGCACCAGCTTTACAAAGGCAGAATTTGAGGAATTGTGCTCTACCTGCTCCTTTGCAAGTTCTGTCCACTCCCGAGTTTTTAACAACATGAAGTTGCTGACCGATTGAATATTTCACAAACAACATGCCAGCTGTATAGGATGGTATTATCCGTTTGTCATCCAGATATATAAGATTTCCTTACACTGTGGTTGAACTGTGAAACATTGAAGCGCAATTCACAGCAACGTCTGGTTTTCCAATTGTAATCGGAATGGTCAGCTGCACGCACATTGCTATTGCAGCAGTACTGGACAAGTTAAATCAGCCAAGGATGAATCAACAAAAGAATGAGCTGGAATTACATCATATATAACTGGAGAACCTAAAAAATTGGCAGCTCATTACAGTTACAGGTGCTTTTTGCAGCTAGTGCAGCAAAAGGCAAGCAGTTCTTTTAAAGATAGTGAGTCACCTCAAATAGCCATGTAAAGAGAAGAGAATCAATCCATTATGTCACTTGGTGCTGATGCTACACTATAAAGGCGCCTTTAGAGAATGAATTTGTTTATGTAAATAGAATGCATTTCCATTCTATTAATGTGCTGCTCTATAGTCCACAGAAAGTGTGTCGCATTGTGCAGGCATGTGGGGTCCTGCATAATGTGCCACACAATTGTGGCTTGCCCGTACCCGAAGAGATGTAGTATGATAAAAATGAGCCTGACCCACTACATGATCAGTCAAGTTGGACAGTGTTACAACTTCGTTTGAATCTAATTAGCAGAATGTAAAAACAGGTAATCAGATGCAGAATTTATTTTTCAACCAGTTCATTTAAATTGTGGTCAATGTCACATAGTACAGCCCTTATATTCCCTTAGTTCATTGACCAGATTTATATTTATATTGATTGTGGGAGGAATCGAGTTGGGGCTGTAGGCGCATACACGTGCGTCAAATTTTGCATTAATTGGGATTTATGAAGGGGAATGTTTGTGGAACTTAGCATAGGCACAGCTTTATGCATCTGGATATTTTTTGTGCATACGAACATTTTAGTTTTTGTCCATACGCCATGTTTTAGTGTGAATTCTATACACTGCATTATACATGAGGCCCCTGGAGATTGAGATCAGAAGGATGCTGGGCACCAAGACGAAAGTTGTGCCTGTGGTGGTTGGGGCTCTAGGTATCATCAAGAAAGATTCAGAAAGAATGTGCAGGAGTTGGGCATAATACACCTGAAAAAGTACAGAAGACTTCACAGATGGGAATCAATCACATTCTTCGTAATTATTATTTTTATTGTTGTTGTTGCTGTTAGTAGTAGTAGTAATATTATTATATATTAGTATTAATATTTTATTACTATTTTTGTTCTTTCATACTTGGTCCTCTTCCATGACAGCTTTTTTTTATTTTCACACTTTTCTCATCGTCCATCTTATTTCATATTTTTCTGGCTCTGTGTATATAGCATTTCTCTTGTTGGTTGTCTGATTGTTCTCTTCTGGTTTTTTTTCTCTGAAATTCTCGGTTTGGCTTTTCCTCTCACCCATCTCCTTATTTATTGTTTTTTGTTTTCACACTCTGAAATGCTCAGTTAAGTTTCACTGCTCTACTATAAACCTTCTGCCTGCACAAGAGGAACTGATGGTTTTTGGATGACTTTTCATCCGCCTCATCCGATGGTGCCATTTTATGCTTGGTGTAACTCAAAACCTCCTGCCAAGGCCCTCTGGATACTATGCCAGCTCCTAGGGCTTGACTGGCTGACCCTTTAATCCCCTTGGCTCTATCCATTCAAAGCAGCACTGCCACAAAACCCACTTGCCTAAAATGCATCCTTTTTTTATCTGGGACACTCTGTGTGGTTACCAGCATGTATCAGTTTTTAAAGACTGCTTTTTCATTGTTGCAGCTTCTTGTGTGTGTGAAAAAAAGCAGTGGCACATAATTCCCAATGCCAGTTTCTCATAATAACCTTGAAGATGGCTTGTTCCCTAGTCTGCATGTTCATTCTCAGCGGATTTGAAGAATACTTCTTTATATGCTGATTTTCTGTCCCAGTATAACCCCACCCTCCCAAAGCATTGTGGTATCTTTCTCAAAGACAGAATTTGGCCATGCTTAGATGAGTTCTCCTGACATGAGAAATTGCACGCCTGTGCTGCCTGCCCACGCTTTCACAAAGGTGTGAGCAGATCTGTCCTCCAACAATGCACTGCATGTCTAGTTAATCTTATTGCCACATGACCTCATCTTCACAGAAGCCACTGGGGATTTTTTCAATACAAATGAGACTTCACAGTGTTAGTGATTGTTGCGTTATACTAGGACAATTATTTTAAAGTTGTTCTGACTGATTTCAGCTTTATTAATGGCTTTGCTTTTGATGTCCTCTATTATACAAACTCTTCTCCACGGAGATAGAAAAGTGATGTCTTTGAAAAAAGAAAGCACATCAGAGGGGAAAAGAGAAAAATTTTCATATCTGTAGATGTATTCTATCTGTGAGCCTTTATGTTAATTAATTCAAACTTAATGCAGTTCCACAGCACTGGTCAAAGGAAAAATAATGTGTGCATTATGCTTACATCGCATGATGTCACACTGTCGGTGCCTTTAATTCCTGCTCTCAAATGCTGGCCAAGCAATTTATATATATATATATATAGTCAAAATAAATAAAGACTAAATGAGTAACAACAATAGTTAAGCATAATACGAGAACACATTAAACATGAGAGACACCAAGTGAAGACAATACAGTTTTTTACAAACATACTGTACATTCATTATTAAACCCAAATCATTACATACAGAAATTCATATAAAGAGTTCTTTGGACTGTGAAGGTGGCATGTGCTCCGCCAGCATGGCCTGGAGAATAACGTTTGAGAGCATGAACTTGACAGCAGAGAGTACATCTGAAATCGTTATTAAAAGATGACTGCAGCACTCAATCAAGACTTCACAAAATTGTAGATTTAATGATTTTATTTAATTTTCAGTTTATAGTGTATGAGATTAGATATGTTTAATTTAGATGAATTTTATTAATCCCATGGGGGAATTCATATACGAATCTACCTGGCAGCTTTGTATAGAAATCAAGACCCAACCCAATCAAGACAGGGCACCCTCACTCACACATACATAGACATACAATACACACTCCTTAATACTGGGCCAATTTAGACTCATTAATCAACTACCCTGCACATCTTTGGGATGTGGAAAGAAATCCAAGTACCCAGAGAAATTAAATGTATATGCCACAAGAATAGTGACCAGCACAGGAATTGTGTAACACATTACAGTGCATTATAAGTGCAATAAAAATAATTCAAATAGTTATTTTGACAACAAGTGGTTTTTCGTCATCCTGGGGTGGAACTGCTTACCTTAACAGAATTGTGTGCAGTCTTTTAGGTTACAATTTAAAGGGGTTACCAGGTTGGTACAGCAACCTTTCTTTGACTCCTTGAGTTGTCCATTTACCTGGCTCCCCTGTACACTAGAAATGATAACACATAAACAACTGAAGACAGGTAAATTGTGAGCTAGTCAAATCAACAAATACAACATGGATATGCAATACATATTTAGAGAAAAAATATAAGTAAAATGTCAAATAAAGATATAAAACCAAAAGACTGCTCAATAAAATTACAAGTGATAGAAAATCCTTTCCAAGTTTCATAAAGGTTCTGTAAAATGAGAATGTCCCTTGGTTTTGATTCCCTGTGTATACCAACTGTGCAAAAATCTTTAGATGGGGTCAAGCCTGCAGTATAACATGGAAGGGGCCAACATGTTTCAAAGGCATATCGCCCTCTTCTTCAAGGCAATATAAGAAAATCTCT